>BLBF01000026.1:6340216-6382924 GCA_015471245.1 Laticauda colubrina | reverse complement strand
ATATATATATATATATATATATATATATATATATATATATATATATAAATTTGTTTTCTTAGGTTTTCGCGGGTACTTACATGTGTGCTGTTTAGCTTCCTTCGGGTATTATCCCACGTCATTGTAGTTCTGTTAAATATATATATTGATATATATATATTGATATATATATATTGATATGTTGCCAGCCAATCAAAGCCACAAAACAGACAGAAGAAACCAGAAACACCAATCAATCAAACTCCAAGTCCAATGAAAACAGATCCAGGCTCCCAGCCAATCAGAATGGACCAGCCTCAAATTTGAAACCAGGAACTAACTCTATACAGAAGCCTGAGGATGGCAGATGAGATTCTGCTGAAACGTTGCTACAACTTTAACAGAACTACAATGACGTGGGATAATACCCGAAGGAAGCTAAACAGCATATATGTGTGTGTGTGTGTGTGTGTGTGTGTGTGTGCTGTTCAGCTTCCTTCGGGTATTATCCTACGTCACTGTAGTGCTTTTAAAGTTGTAGCAATGTTTCAGCAGAATCTCATCTGCCATCATCAGGCTTCTGTATTGAGTTTGTATATGGGTCAGGGTCTCACAGCCGTTGGTTTTAAATCTGAGGCTAGCCTATTATTGTGGCAGGGTGTTTTTTTCTACATCCTGATTGTTTGGGAGTCTTGGTCTGTGTTTATTGGACTTGGAGTTTGTTTGATTGGTGTTTCTGGTTTCTTCTGTCTGTTTTGTGGCTTTCATTGGCTGGCAACACTCTGCTCCTGCACTGGAGGCTTTCAGTGCAGCTTGGCTTCACATGAAAGGACGACTATTATCTATTAGGAAGCTAGGTTTCACCTGGGTGCCTGGTTGGGGTGTGTTTGAGCTGGAGGTATCAGGGGGAGTCTGTTTGTGCCCAGGTGTTTGCCTGGCTTGTGGTGTGGAGATCTTTCTATTTGAGAGTGCAGGCTTCCAAATGATTGACAGTCTGGTGGAATCATCTCTTCTATTCATGCTGTCAGGTCTTTTTTCAATCTCTATGGCTTCTCTGATGATTCTGTGGTGGGGGTTTTCTATAGTGGCCAGGGTTTTGGTGCCATTGAAGTTGATGTTGTGACCTATGGTTTTCATGTGTTGGACTAGTGAGGAGGTGTGTTCCAACTTTTTTACTGCATTTTTGTGTTCATCCAGGCAGGTACTTATTCTTCTATTGGTCTGTCCAATGTATGTGGCCGGGCATGATGCACAGGGAACTTCGTACATGCCTTGGTTTTCCAGGTCAATTTTGTCTTTGGGGTTTTTAAGGATGGCTGCTATTTTTTTGTCTGTTTTGAAGGCAGTCTTGATGTGATGCTTGTGTAGTATCTTACTGATTTTGTTTGTAGTACCTCTTATGTAGGGCAGGACAGCTGTTCCATAGGTCTGTTGATCTTCTAGGTCTCTATTATGTCTAAGTGTGTTTTTGTGGATCAAGCTAGTGATTTTGTTTTTGTGGAAGCCGTTGGCTGTCTGTATTTTAGTCAGGGTGCAGAGTTCAGTCTTTATATGTGTCTTGTCTACCAGGCGTTGGGTTCTGGTGATTAGTGTTTTGGCCACGGAATTATATATATATATAAAAATAATTTTCTTTCTGAGGTTTTCGCAGGTATTTGTATGTGGATCTTTGGTTATTCAGGTTTTCTCCCACGTAAAATTGGAAGTATCTAGGTGATGTTTCGATGAAGTCTCATTCATCATCTTCAGGCTTGTGTCTTTAGCTTTGTGATTCTCAGAGTAATGTGAGATTGCAGCTGCTTCTTTCTTTTAACTGCTAGTGGGGGTGTGACTTGATTGGTTGAGGGCTTGGCTGTGTTCCGATTGGCTGGGGGTGTGTTCTGTTCAGGCACAACCAACCCCCACCTGAACAGAACACTCCCCCAGCTGGAAGTATCAAGGGGGAGTCTGTTTGTGCCCAGGTGTTTGGCTGGCTTGTGGTGTGGAGATTTTTTTTTGTTTGAGAGTGGCACTTCAATGGCACTAAAGCCCTAGACACTATAGAAAACCCCAGCTACAGAATTATCAGAGAAGCCATAGAGATTGAAAAAAGACCTGAAAGCATGAATAGAAGAGATGACTTCAATTATCTGGAAGCCTGCAGTCGTTAACAAAAATATCTCCACACCACAATCCAGGCAAACACTTGGGCACAAAAAGATCCTCCCTGATACCTCCAGCTCAAACACACTCCAACCAGGCACACAGATGAAACCTAGCTTCCTAATAAATGATAGCCATCTGTTTACTCAGAGCCAAGATGCACTAAAAGCCTCCAATACAGGAAATATAATGTTGATAGCCAATCAAGACAAAAAAAAGGTACAAACCAGACAGAAGATATTAGAAACACCAATCAAGCAATACACAGCAAACTCCAAGACCTAAAACACAGACCAAGACTTCCAACCAATCAGGATGAAGAAAAAACCATTCCAGCACAGCATAGGCTAGCACCAAATTAAAAACAAAAATGGCTGTGAAAGTCTGACTCACAGACGAACAAAATACAGAAGCCTGATGATGGCAGATGAGATTCTGCCGAAAGGTTGCTACAACTTTAAAAGCACAACTAAAATGACATGGGATAATACCCAAAGGAAGCTGAATAGCATACATGCAAGTACCCACGAAAACTTAAAAACACACACAAACAAACACACACACACACATATATGCTTTTCAGCTTCCTTCGGGTATTATCTGGGGATTGTTAAAAAAACAGATGTACATCATACGCGGCGGAAAGTTCATTCGCTCAAAAAGTTTAGCCCATGTCCCACTGCACCAAAGGATGCAAAGAGGATGTAAAGCGGATAAAAAAGCTTGCCATCCATTGGAAAACCGTTGTTTACTCACTGCATACATGTTTCATACGCTCTATCAGTCGAACATCCATCCACTGCAATTTCATCCACGCACGAAGTTTTGAGCTGCACAAAATTTTTGAGCGGATGAACTTTCCACCGCGTACAATGTACTTCCGCAACATATATGGGCAACAAACGTTCTACATCCGTTGTCTTCCATTAAACGTCTGCTGTATCCTCTCGGCATCCTCTGGACATCCTCACAACTCACATCCGCTGCAGCTGAAAATGGAAAGAGGGAGGAAGTGAAAGGTCCACGGAACGTCCACACAGCATTAGTAGCACGGAAATAGAAAGGATATAAGCAGATGCATCTCATATATAAAGCATTAAAACAGACAAAACATTTGTATATGGGACGTATCTCAAATATTTAGGATGTCTTCAGTATGCCTAGAGTATGTGGAAAGACACCTAGCGGAAAACCGATATTTCCTATAAAAAGGGGGAGGAAATCACCTGGATCTCAGTATCAGTCCAGCAGCCATGGTATACAGACCTCTTCACCCTTGGTCTTGCTCTTCCACATCATCCATTGATCTCCACCATGGATCATAACACAGTCCTTATGGTAGCTGCAATCATTCAACACCAGAACCAAGCCCTGTTCAGACTGTTTCACTTTTTCTACACTAGGAGAAGAAGGAGACATCCAAGAGCTGTGTGGGTCCCACAATGGATCAGGAGAAGAGTGGAGTTTGGACTGTATGACAAGCTGATGGTGGAGCTGAGGAATGAAGACACTTGTGCATTCCAGCACTTCATGAGGATGCCACCAGCCATGTTTGATGAACTTGTAGAGCGTCTGAGACACAGGTTGACCCAGCCAAGCACCAACTTCCATCCCAAACTGGACCCTGGACTGAAGGTGGCACTGATTCTGCGGCACCTGGCCTCTGGAACCATATAAAGAAACATGCAGTATGCCTGGAGGGTGCCACACAACAGCATCAGCAAAGTGGTCAGAGAAGTGGTGTAGGCCATCATCGAAGAATACGTGGAGGAGCTCCTCCAGTGTCCCACCACTGAAGAAGGCTGGAGGAAAGTGGCAGAGTAGTGGTATCAGAGGTGGAACTTTCCCCACACCGTTGGAGCCATAGATGGGAAGCACGTGGCCTGCAAAGCTCCAGTCAAGTCAGGGTCCTCTTATTACAACTACAAGGGCTTCTTCAGTATCATCCTCTTTGCCATGGTAGATGCTCACTACAAGTTCATGTACATTGATGCTTCAGGCAATGGGTCAGCTTCAGATATCCAGGTATACAACGGCAGTGACCTCAAGGATGGGCTGGAACACTACCTCATCATGGGCTTCTTAGATCCAGACCCCCTGCCCAACGATACACAAGATGTGCCCTACTTCATTGTGGGGGATGACGCCTTCTCCCTCAGAACCTACCTCATGAAGCCTTACACTTTAAGAGACCTCACCCGTCAAGGGGGGATCTTCAACTACAGGCTGTCCAGGGCAAGACGGGTGGTGGAGAACACCTTTGGCATCCTGGCCAACAGGTTCCAGGTACTTCTCACCACCATGCAGCATCACCCAGGGACTGTGAGGGACATCGTGGAAGATTGCTGCATCCTGCACAATCTCATGGGCACCCGCTACCCAGTGTTGCACAACAGGCTTGTGGACAGTCAACAAGGGAATGGGGACATGGAGCCTGGTGATGGAGGCAAGGACATAACCTGATAGACACTGTGGATGTACAAGGCCCCAACAGAGCTTCATGTGAAGGGAAGAAGCAGCGCAACCTCCTGAAACACTGGTGCAACTCCCCAGCTGGAGGAGTGGGGTGGCAAGACAGGATGATAGATGGTTAAGGGATGCTTCCTTGAGCCTGTCTCATCACACTGATGAGACTGTGCCATGTATGTTGAGTGGCAATGAGCAGGGCATTAATAAAGAGTTTTGTTTATGTTGAAATGTGTTGATCAATGATTAAATTGTTATTGATAATAAAGGGCCATATGTGTGGCAGCTGGAAGGGTGGACCATACAGTCCCACTATGCTTGCACTGGAGATTTATCTATCCCACAACTATCCTGACCCTTCCCAGAACTATCCGTATTCCACAGCTATCCTTACCAATCCCACAATATCATTACCCATCCCACAGCTATCATTACCCATCCCACAGCTATCCATCCCACAGCTTCCTTACCAATCCCACAGTTATCCTTACCCATCCCACAACTATCCTTAGCCATCCCACAAGCATGCAAAGGCTTAACCATTTTTTTAAAGTTTTCACCAACAATTTATTAAGTGCATAAAATGAACCAAGTGAAGCAAAGATAACCTTTATTAACAACTGTCTTAAGTTGTATGACTTTATTAAAAAAGCAAAATGATCCAAGTAAAGTGTCTTTAAGCAAAGATAAAGTGAACAGGTAACAACTCAGTCTCTGACACTATTCTCAGTCACTCTGAGGCATGTCCATGGTCTCAGCTCTCAAGCAGCCAGGGACTGTGGAGGTGGCTGTGCCTGGACTGCTGGTCTGAGGCACCATTTGGGTGCTTGGCCCCAAGAGTACAACAGGGAGTGGTGTGTTCAGAAAGCTCTCAGAGCTCTGATTCAGTTCCAAGAGGTTGAGAGGCACTTCATCAAGGACCTGGGATGTCAGGCCCAAGACTGAAGACAGATTGTCTGTTGAGGGGCTTGGCTGTGGGGTGGAGGAAGGAGGAGTGTAGTGGGGCTGTCTGATCTGCAGCTGGGCGAGGTGAGGCATCTGTGGTGTGCAATGAACCTGGTACTGGTACTGGGAAGGGCTGCCTCTGCTGTGGGAAGTCCTGGTACTCGTAGCCTTGGTAGGTGAGGGGCTGTTGAAAGCCGTGGAAGTGCTGTGACATCACCTGGGGTGGAGGAGCAGACCTGGACTGGGTAGAAGCAGCTTCAGCTGGACCTTGAGGGTTGTGCAGAAGTGCTATGATCTTCTGCTTCATCATCTGGTACTGGGCCTCGGGCAGGTCCATGAGGGTTTGGCTCATGTACGTGATGAAGGGCTTCTGGTTCGAGGATGGTATGTTGCTGTGGACCAGCTGAGAGCGAAGATCTGTGCTAGTTTTGATTGTGTCCCTGATCTCCAGCAGGACAGTGTGGCTCTGGCCTTCCAGTCTGCCTCTGTCTCTCTGCCTTCTTTCTGTGGAGGTGGAGCTGGGGGTGGGTGTGGGTTGGTCTCTGGTGGCTGCTGCTTCTTGCTCCATTTGTGACAGGGGATCCTCCACGTCCTCTGGCATGGGCAGTGCAGCTGTCAGGGGGGGGGGGTCTCTGCCATGGGGCCCTCTGAAGACACCTGCCTGAACAGGGCAGCTGTCTCCTGGCTGTCTGTGGGTTGTCTGAGGGAGAGGATTGTCAGAGGGGCTTCTCCTCGGTGGTGGACCTCACCCTCCAGGAAGCTGCACTTGGCCATGACGTACATCTCCCTGTCAGTGAGCTTGAGAGCGGCCTGCCTGTATTTCTTGAGGTATAGCTTGCCATATCAGGTGTGCCTGTGCTTCCATCATCCATGGAGTAGGTCTGAAGTGTAGCCCAGGCTCTCTGCGTTGTCTCTCCAAGCTGCCTGTTTTTTCTTGGTGTCGGGATAGAGTCTGTGGCCCTTTCTCCACAGGTACTCGTTCTACCTCAGCCATTCCAGCACCTCCTCCTCATGTTCCTCGGAAAGGGTGTACTGTTTCCTCTCTCCCTTCTCCTTCCCTTGCCTCTTCCTCCCTCTGGCAGGGGCTTGAGCAGCAGGGCTTTGAGGGCCTTGGGGCTGGTCCACCACAGCAGCAGCACCAGCAGCACCAGCAGCACCAGCAGCACCAGCAGCAGAAGCACCAGCAGCAGCAACACCAGCAGCACCAGCAGCACCAGCAGCATCAGCAGCAGAAGCACCAGGAGCATCAGAGTCAGTGCCAGGGGGTGGGATGGTGGTTCTGTCCTTCTTGCCAGGGCTGGCAGGAGTAGGCACAGGCTTTCTCTTCTTCCCTGATTGACAAACCATGGTGTTATTCGAAGATGTCTGTGGCAGCACGTCTTTCCTCTGAATGCTGACTGCTTGCAAGCTTCATCCTTTTATATCCACGGAGCTGATGCAATTCATCCTCCCCGCATGCGCAGTGAATGCTTTGCATCTGCTATGCATCCACTATGCATCCTATAGGCGTACATGATGCATTCCCGTCATCCGCTACGCATCTGCTCCTTCCGCTATGTGTCCGCTTTGCAGTTCTCCCCCGGAAGCCCTTCGGATGTGTCATCCACTTCCATCCACTTCCATCTGCTAGGCTTCCTACGAACATCCGCTTAACATCCTCACTACATACTACCCCCGTCCATTCCTTTCTGTTCTTTTCCATTCTGTTTATGTAAATTTGGGGCAATTTTTGGAGTGGATAACAACGGATGGAGCCACTCCCGAAATTTTGCTCGTCAGCTGTTTCCTTTTTGCATACATTTTGCATCTGTTGGCCAGTGGGACCTAGCCTTTTTGTGCAGCTCAAAACTTCTTGCGCGGATGAAATCGCAATGGACAGATGCTCGACGGATAGAGCGTATGAAACACGTATGCAGTGAGTACACAATGGATGCATCACGTTTTCCAATGGATGGCATGCTTTATTGTCCGTTTTACATCCTCTTTGCATCCATTGGTGCAGTGGGATATGGGCTTTATGTTTTCTCATTTATCACCACAGGTATCTGAATCATCAAGTAGAGAGGAACAGTTTGTGAAACAATTCAGTTCAGCATAATAAAATATAAAGTATTTTATAATACTTTGCACTTGTCATACTATGTATACCTTATTGTACCTTACAGTGAAAAATGATATTAAATTTCAATGATGAAAAAATCATATTAAGATCCAGCTCCATTGAATTTAATTACAAATTGTTCCACATGGAAAAAAAAGCCAGTAGTAGTCTTATTATTTAAATGAGAACTTACCAAAATAAGTACATTAGATAAATAATCTCAGTTTTAATCAATGGAGAGATAAGTGTCTTTTAGTTTTGGATAAAAATGGAAAATTGATTTTCTATTCTTTCCATTCCTTCTTTCCAAGTAAATATGTTCTATACTACAGAAGTATAGTGTGCAATACAAAGCTCTATAAGAAGAGCAAATATGTAAAAATACTCTTTCTCTTTCTGCTGCCTTCCATTTTTTGTGATTTTTTACTAAATTGGAGACATTTCTGTGAGCTGAACATTGGATGCCATTTGATATTTATCTAAACATTGATGGATGTTTACCCCAATCTTTGGAAAAACAAACATTTTATAAGGAAAGTAATGGCATCTTAAATTTTCTGTGCTGGCATTTCTGACTACCAGATACATGATAGAAAGCTGGAAACTTGGCTTAGTCCACAGATATGCAAACTCATGTGGAACTTTTAGAAGCAAAGAAACCTTTTTGAAGTTGCTTGAAACAAAGTCAGGATTTGGCACGATTAAGATCAGGAATCCAATAAACAAATGACAAACCTGAGAAGACATAGTGAAAGGGAAACTGAAGTTCAAAACTGGATAGGACAAGATAAACATGATGGAGCTTAATTCTTGAAAAGTTGTTCTCAGAATTTTCTTTCAAAAAGTGAGGCCAAAAAATTACCTATGCTCAGTCACTACTCAGATGAATAACTGAGGCACAATACTCATTGGAGCCTATTCTGCCAGCCTGCTTCTTGGCTTGTCTGAAAGGCTGTCAGTGGGTGCAGGCAAGAAATCCAGTGATCTGCCTCAGCCAGAGTGAAGTTACTGGCTTCAATATTTCTGTAATCAATACCTCCAAGACAATTATTGTTAGAAGTGCCTCCTCTGCTTTTTCGTCTTGCTCCTCATCAGACAACAAGTTTAATAGGACCATAATATTAAGTACCACAAACTCTCTCCCATCTAAAAAACTCATCCTAAGGCTCTTTAGAAATAGGAGACCCTTTCAGACAAATGATTGTCCAGTTTCTTCTTAAAAACCTCCAGTGATAGAGCACCCACAATTTTTGAAGATTCCACTGATGAATTGTTCTGGAAACTGTCATGAAATTTCTCCTTATTTCTAGGTTGGTTCTCTTCTTGATTAGTTTCAAGTCAGAGGTGACTGTCCAACTCTAATATAAGGCAAACATTCTGATATTATGAGTTTCAGAAATTCATATTGTATAGTGTCCAGACTTAAAAAGGACAAACAGAGATTCTTATGCAACAAAGACAGACAGAATTTTATAGGATCCTACTGCATCAAAGAGAGACTAACATTTAACAATATAATATGAACATGCCCACATGTTATGGAAAGCCAACATTTGTACAACATTTGCACTACTTCAGTTGAGAATACAGGATAAATTAGTGTATGGAATGAAACAGAAGAAAGTTTCTTTTTCAGTACTGGACAGCTTCACTATACAATTCTGCTTCTCAAAGTCATGTTAGACAGATTTTTCAACATTTGGAGAGAATAAATTACCTTATCAATAGTTACTTATCAGTACTCTTTAGGTTGATTGTTCAATGGATTCACTGGTTTTCTAAAGTTATGTTCTTTCTGAGCTTGACACTCAGACTACTTGAGTGGGGAGATACTGACATGAATCACCTTTGTCTGACTCTGGATCTAACTGATGTAACTCTTTTGACTTATGAAACCTACTTCAGCATGAATTTCACAGATGCAGAAAGGCTCTGCTTGTAAAATGTAACACAGCCACCTACTGAAGGTTTGATTTCAATGCCTGTAAAGCTCAGCAACATTTTACTGCAAATGAAATTCAGTAGACAAGCTTGACAGTTTCTTCAAGTCACATTATTCTGGTTTCAGATGGCTTCAAGAGATTTATCTTATGGAAAGAAAGAATGTTCATCTCTTCAGTACTTCTGAGTGTCTTAAATTATTGATTGAAATAATAGACATGAAGTCTCTAATCTATCTTGTTTTTGCAAATCTCAGTGGAGGTGGAGGACAAAGAATGGTCAAAACTACTAAAATAAGTAAAAAAGAAGCCAAAAAAGGAAGAAAGGTTCAGATAATGGCTTTCTTCCAACCCTGATCAAAAGAGTTTTTGACAATCTGAGGGCCTTGGAACATTTTTCAGGATCCTTTAATCAATAAAAGAGATTGCAGAAAAGAGTGGATAAATAATTGAAAATTCAATGTCTACCACACTGATTTATCAAAGGAATGTTTCAGGAAGAATTAATGGCTTTAGCTACATTACCTCATGTAAATATCCCTTTATTACACATGACATTGTTTCATCAAGACCAAACAGTCAGTAAAGTATATGGAAAGAATAGAATAGGATATCTACGACATCTTAGTTTGGAAAGAGAGCACAGTCTTTTTTGTTTCCTTGTTTTTGTTTGTTTGTTTTATGTTAGTGTCACTAAGTAACAGAGACTAAGAAAACTTGACATGAGGCTAAAATTATTGGAATTGGTTACAAATTGGCAATGTGTTTCATGTGTGCTAAATGTATATTAATGTTGTGGTTATCCGGCAGCAGGTGCAGATGGCTGAGGTAAGTGATGACTCTAATGAGGGATCAGGACCATCAGGGAATGGACTGCTGCCTTTTGAGATTGTGGGGGCTGGCAGCAGTGACAAGGAGATTCCCGAGGAGCCTATGCCAAGTGCACATACATGAAGGTTTACTCAGAGGAAAGAACAATTACAGCAGCACAGGTGACTCAGGAGTAAGGCTGCAAGGTAAAGGCCCCTCCCTCAAGAGAATAAAAGCCAGTTTTGAAAAAGAGTTCTTTGCAGAAAGCAAAGAAGCTCTTAAACTCAACCAGTGGACATCCTAGTTTGTGTTTGGAGAATTTTGTAAATTAGTTCTTATCTCTGGGTTTTTGGCAGCCTTGACAAACAACTTGGCAAGGCTCTTTCTTGTCAGAGCTAATTAGTGGAAAGCAGCCTTCAGAACAGCATTCATGACTAAACCTTGAAAGGTGGTGGCTGCTGCCTTGTCTGTGTTTGCTCTCTGGGAACCGGGTTGGGTCAGAACAATTAAGGAAGTTGGACTGGAAAAATATGAGTATGGTTTTAAAATTGGAGGAAGAAACACCAATATCCTGTGTTATGCTGATGCTACCCTGATACCTGAAAATTCAAAGGATCTGCAAGCCCTGATATTAAAAGTATTAATACTACAATATTAATTAAAAGTATTAATACTACTAATAATTTTAAAAAGTGTATAGTGAAAAATATGAGAAATATAAAATACACAAAAGGCAAAACAATAATAAATAGAAAAACCAGTCTTACAACTGGAAATTAATATATTGAAATAGTGAATAGATTTTGTCTTGTAGGATCAACCTTCAACAGTAAAGAAACAAGCACTCAAAAATTATACCATAGTCTATCACTTGGTAGAACAACCATGAAGGCCTTGGTAAATGCTGTGATGTACTTATCCCTTCAAATATCAGAATTGTGCAAGCAATGGTATTCTTTGTGATACTGTAGGGAAGCAAAAGTTGGACTTTAAAGAAGAAGCATAGGGAAGATATTGGTCCTTTGGTGATGCAGAAGACTCCTGAGAATACCTTGAACAGCCAAGAAACAACATATCATTCAACATCTCAACTCAGAGTTCTCATTCAAGGATGAAATGATCAGGTCAAATTATCCTTCTTTGGATATATTATGCAAAGACCTGGAAAAATCTGTCAATGGGGATTCCATGAGTTGAAAACAACTTGCTTGCACATCATCAATCAAATGTTAGAAGTCTAATTGTGTTGTTTTCAACATGTTTTATACCCAGTGACTCAGGGAGGCATGCCTGAGCTGCTTCTGAATGTTATCTCATGCTTCTGAACTGAAAAACAATTACTTTGTCTAAGTAATGGTTCCTACATATCTCCATCAAAGTTTGCTCTAGACAGGAAGCAGTGGTGGTATTCTACCAGTTCGTAAAAAAAAAAAAAACAGTTACCGATTCAGCTGAACCGGTATTGTTTTTTTCCCCTCCTGATAACCAGGTGATCATGGGACCCCCCCTGCTGGGATCCCCCTTGCTGTCTTTCTGGTTCATGCTGGATGCTTCCCTGAGGCTCAGGAGACCAAAAAATGAAGCATGGAGGGGTGCTACATGGCCCTCTCATGCTTCATTTTTTGCCATCCTAAACCTCAGGGAAAAATCCTCAGAGCAAAAGTGCCCCCCCCCCCTGAGGCCCAGGAGACAAAAAAAAATGGAGCGGGGGGGGGGAACTGCTTTAGAATGAAAAGAAGTCACACCCAGCCAGCCACATGGCCAAGCCCACCTTGCCAGGCCCACCTAGCCACACCCACAGAACCAGTAGTAAAAATATTTGCATCCTACCCTTGACAGGAAGCCATGGAAAAAGTTGTTGACAATATTGTTATTTAAAAAACAACAACCTGGATTTCTTTTCCAAATTAAATACTCCTACTACGTTAGGAAACTTATTGTTCTTTCAGTCAGTACTGACATGAATCTCACAAACACATGTTTTACATATGCTAACTATTCCTACAATGATTTTTTTGTAACGTCAGTATGCAATCTACTGTATAATTTCATTTTTAAAAACAACATAAGGTCATATGGACACTTCTATTGTATGAATTCAAGTTAAATAAGGAAATATTGTATTTCAGTTTTAAAAATTGCCTATGCGATATTATTATCAACTTTATCACAAGATGAACCACTTAATAAAGATTTAATTAGTATATCTTCTTATCGACCAGCTTTTCTAAAGGCCCTGTCACACTGCCCAATGGATGCAAAAAGGACACAATGGACGAGCAAAATGTTCCATCCGTTGTTATCCGCTCTCAAAAGGGGCAAAAATTTGCATAAACAGAGTGGATAACACGGAAAGGAACGGATGGGGGGAGGACGCAGAGCGGATGGAAAGCGGATGCAGAACGGAAGCCCAGTGGATGGGAGCGGATGGCACATCTGCTAGGCTTCCGGGGGGCTGCAGCAAAGCAGATGCAGAACGGATAAAGCGGATGCACAGCGGATGCACAGCGGATGAAGCGGATGCACAGCGGAAGCCTAGGATGATGGTGAAGAAGCCCTTGTAGTTGAAATAAGTGGACCCCAACTTGGCTGGTGCTTTGCAGGCCACGTGCTTGCCATCGATGGCTCCAACGGTGTGGGGGAAGTTCCACTTCTGATACCACTGCTCTGCAACTTTCTTCCATCCTTCTTCAGTGGAGGGACACTGGAGGAGCTCCTCCTTGTATTCTTCGATGATGGCCTGCACCACTTCTCTGACCACAATGCTGATGGTGTTGGGTGGCACCCTCCATCCGTACTGCATGCTCCTGTAGGTGGTCCTTGAGGCCAGGTGGCGCAGAGTGAGTGCCACCTTGAGCCCAAGTTCCAGGCTGGGCCGGAAGTTGGTGCTCTGCTTGGTCAACCTGGGTGTCAGACGCTGCACAACTTTGTCACACATGGCTGGAGGCATCCTCATGAAGTTCTGGAATGCACGAGTGTCTTCCTTCCTGAGCTCCACCATCAGCTTGTTGTACAGTCCATCCTCTGCTCTTCTGGCAAACCATCTTCGTACCCAGATGCTTCTTGGCCGCCTCTTTTTCTTCCCGTAGTAGAGTTCACAGAGCCTGTAGATGGCTTCACACTGTTGCAGAAGGATGGTGGCTGCCAAAAGGACTTTGTTACGATCCACGGTGGACATGACTGGATGCTGTGGAAGAGTAAGAGGCAGATGAAGGCTGCAGAGGTCTGCAGCTGGGCTGCTGTTCTGAAAGTGAGATCCAGGTGAGTTGCTCCCCCTTTTTATAGGCAGTATAGGTGTTCCTTTGCATCCTCTAGGCATCCTCTAGGCATCCTGTAGACATCCTTAATATCCGAGATAGGTCCCCTCTGCAAACGTATTTTCCATTTTACATGTTTTGTTTCCATGCTGCATCCGCTAGGCATCCGTTCTGCTCCGTTCCGCGTCCGTTCTGCTTCCTCCCTGCGTCTGTTTACCGCTGGAGCGGATGGTGTTGCGCGGATGTGCAGCGGATGCCTAGCGGTTATAGCGGATGCGTAACGGATGCAGAACGGATGCGTAGCGGATGTGTAGCGGATGCAGAACGGATGCATTGGATACATTTTCCGCTCAAAAGTTTTGAGCAGCTCAAAACTTTCTGAGCGGATGAAATGTCAATAAACGGATGCTGGACGGATAGAGAGGAAGCAAAACGGAGGCAGTGAGTACATCGTGTTAACCAACGGATGGCAAGCTTTTTTGTCCATTTTACATCCTCTTTGCATCCGTTGATGCAGTGTGACAGGGGCTTAAGACATAGCAATATGCACATTTTTGTGAGTAAAATTGAAAGGTATGTAATTTAAAGCAAAAGAGAGAGCTAGTTTACAATAGCATCCAAGTGCACATTTGTTTCTTTTTTAATGCTCATAAGTATAATTAAACTACTCGAACAATTAAATACTTTTCTGGAATTTCTTTAATTTATCTTTATAAGTGTTCCACTTTCTATTGGTGCCAAGATTTCAATGTATGAAGTGCAGCTCTAGAAAATAAATGAGTTACTTTAATTTCTTTTGAAATCAGATGTATATGGAGATAAATTAAATATATATATCTTCCTCCATAATTAAATTAATTTAGAAACTGTACAAAAAGTATTTATTGCATGCAAATCATTAAAGGCATTTTAAAAAGTAATTTAGTAGAGCTTTTTTCATTTGTTACTTTATTATACAACTATTACCACAAACTTCATATAAATCATTTCCCAGTGAGACATGCAAAATGGTAAAGTTATATCAATTCCTTGGTAATTTACTTAATTACTCTTCTATTTAACAAAAGATAGTATGTAAACACAAAAGAAGCAATCATGAGTATTTCAGTGCCTTTGTTGCAATCACAAACTTCAAGGTCTCATAGAATAATAATAAAGGTTCATGATTAGATTAATTTTCTTCCATCACAATTCTGGAATAACCAGTTTAAATTTTCATTTTTATATTTACTTATAATATGTGACTATTAAATAGGTAAACAATAGGACATTGCCATACACGAGAGAAATCTCAATCAGTGAAATAAATTAATTATCCTGGTCCTGATTAATAGGGCAAGATACATACCAGATAGTGCTTTTATACTGGACAGATAGCAGATATATATTGAAAACTTATAATAATTCAGAGCCTCAGTGTTTGAAGAGTACAACCTATATAAAGAACCACCATGCAAACAAGCTTGTCTGAACCTCTGTCAAATATTCATAGGTTTATCAGGCTGTCTAAAGAGATATTTTCAAACTCAATGCAGAAAATGATTGAATGATTTCCAGAATCATTGAAAAACACAGACAAGATAGCAAAATAGTTAAGGAAAGAAAAAGTTCTTATGGGAGAGATAACAGAATCCAAGAGAAGGGGGAGCAGAGAGAGAAATTTGGAACCTTAATAAAGATTGAAGTAAAAGAAAGCAAAAATAGTACCAACAGTAATAGGTGCCTTGGGTGCAATCCCCAAAATATCTGGAACATCTCTTGAAGACTATTGACACCAGTCAGTTGCGAAACACAGTTTTATTTGAAAAGTTTATATTCTGAAACAATACTTTTAACACCAACAAAAAAGAATATCCCATGTCCTTTGTAAGGTCACAATATGTAGATAAAAATATAAAATCCAGTCTAAGCCTCTGGCTACAACGAACGATTGGTAATACATAGTCAATGACTGGTAAAATGAATAATTCAAGTCCTAACCAAAGTCCAAATAATTATTAAGGTAATGTCTGAGGAAATGGGTAGTTTTGACAGGATATTTTTTTTAAAAAGCCAGGATGTTCAGATCTGATAAATTCAACGTTTACAAATATTGAAGGTGGCCTTTAGAATTGCTGCAAGGACTCCAGCCATGATTGCTACAAAAGTTGCTTTCTTTTTTCATAAACATTTAGCTTTGGTCTGCAAGTTCTAATATCTCATATTTTTTCATATTACTTTGTCCTGAATCCTACCATTATCCAATATTCCAATCAATGAACCAGATTTTCTTCTTTTCAACTTCTTACACTTACACTCATTAGCCATCAGCATTACATTATTGTTATTTATGCTACATTGTGAAATCACAGCTGCCCATTCTTTAGCTGGTGTTTGCATTCATTTGCATTATATTCATCCCAAGACTGTATGTAAAGCTAAAGGTTCCTGTCAATATGTCCCACTTTGGACATGGTGCTCATATCTATTTCTTGGCCAAGAGAACCAGTGTTGTCCAAAGACAATTTCCTTGGTCATGTGGCCAGCATGGCTTTATGACAAAGACACACTGCAAGCTATTAACTTCCCACCAAACATGTACCTATTAATCTACTTGCAGTTGCATGCTTTTGAAATTCTAAGTGGGCAGTATCTGGGACAAGTAACAGAAGCTTATACCATTATGTGGAGCTTGGGTCTCAAACTGCTAGCTGAAAAACTTCATGTTTTTAAACACTGAGCCATCATGCCCCTCATTCCAAGAATATAAGAGGTCATCATGCATCCATGAAGTATATCTGGGGATTGAAACAATGTGGCCTTTTGCAGGTGACAAATGGAAATTTTGTCAATCCATTGATTTTCTAGGTTCCATTTTAAGGTTTTTGATAGGGCATCCAATGTGTATTGTTATGGCATCTAATGATAATACCTAGTATAATTATTAATTCCTGTTTATCTCTGCCCCTCGTATAGAAATATTCTCATTTCCTTGTCAAGTTTTTAAAACTTTTTTCCATGTTATATCCTCTCTCTCTTTCCCTGTTCCTAGTTACATTGCTCCACATTCTTTCCCTGTGCCTAGTTACATTGCTCCACATTCTATGTCCCTTTCTTGTCTGCTCTGCACTTCCCTTCTGGTTTCTGGATGTCCATGCCAAGTAATGCCAGCTGCTACATGGTGCTTGAGGTGCCGGGTTTCTTTATCTGGGGGCATTTTCACAACTGTTTGCTGTGCTCTTTGATGAAGTATTTGGCAAGAATGAATCAGCTGCCATATGGTTCCCTACTACCTATATTCTTTTTGGACAGGGCTTTGAGAAAGAGAGAGAGGGAGGGAGGAAGGGAGGGAGGGAGAGGGAGAGAGAGAGAGAGAGAGAGAGGATAAAAAACTTCCCTTCAGTTACTATGTGGACTTTATTCCTGTCAAATAAAGTCTTTTAACTAGCTTTTATTACTGAATAAACAGATAATGGATTCACTGTTGAAAATATGAAATGATATTTGGCAGTCTGACCACAATATATTTTAAAGCATTTCTACTTAGGAAAAACTTTTCATGTCCAATACTCATTTTATGGGTCACATATGGTCCCCAAATTGCATTTTTGTAGGACCACAGAATTTCATTGAGAAAATAAATAATGGATGCTGAGTTTTAAAGAGACCACTTTTAGCAAATAACTGTTAATTCTGTACATGACAAACAGCTCTGCCTATTAGTCCTTATTTAAATGCAATTGCTTCTCATGGTCATTTAGTTGTCTTCACTAACATAAATTGTTTTCCTTTTAACATTTTCAATGTTACTGTATTTTAAAATAAATTTTGCAATAAATAAAATAAAATGATTTTTGTTTTCACTCTCTTTTTTTTCTTCTGCCTCAGTCCACCTTTTATAAACATATGTACTCTCCATACAAACATTCCCAGTTTCTTATAGGGATAGTACTTTAAGAGAACATTTGTCAATTGTGTGTGTGATTAATTAAATTCTGATTTAGTTTTTGGCCTGCAGAGTGCTTCTGGACACCAGGGAGAGCAAAAACAGGATGCACTGCACCGAGGCTTTGGAGGCCAAAAACAGGCCCATATTTGCTGTATAAGATACACAGACATTTTCACCCACTTTTTGGGGGGGAAAAGTTCAGCTTATACTCCAAAAAAATATGGTAAGTTGTTGTAAAATGACTTGTAAAAGGAAGATTTAACAAAGTTTGGTATCTAAAGCTTTTTGTTGGAGCAAATATTCAGTTTTGACAAATACGTTTCTTTTGGCAAAGCATGATTTTTCATATTATCCTTTGATTCTAAATATAATTTATGCAAGCATTATAGCAATTCAGTTTATTGCTGACACTAGTTTACTTTTATAACCAAATTTATTTTTTGTAAAGCAGGCTCATACCATTTTTACCATTTATATTTAAAATATCAATCCACTTCCTTCTTACAAAATTGAAACACATTACAAAGTTGGCTAGCATAGTCATATGCTATGCTAAGACTAACAGTCTTCATAAGTAAAATTAAACCAAATAGTGAGTAAAAGAACATCATAAATACTTTAGAAACTAATCAATTGTTAATTTACTGCAATCATACATTAAGGTTATTTAGCACATTTGTGAAAGATTCTCTTTCAAGACATGGCACCAATTCTGAAAAATACAGTATATCTTATAACTAAAAGTTCATTTGGAATAAAAATCATATTAATGCAAGCAATAAGCCTTTAGAAAAAAAAGATATATGCTGAAATTCTTTGTCTTGGCTGTCTAAAAAATGATTGTCCCTCTAACAAAACAGAAATATTTCTTCGAACTTTAAAGGGCCTGATGAGATTTGAAGGATTTAGCTTTTCCAAAGATTTGAGGAGTGCATTTAGGAAAGAACATTGTTCATTGCAATGCTGTTAAGCTAAATGTCTCTCCAAATGTTTTTTTATAACACTTTATATCTGAATATGATCTCTTATGTTGCTGAATTCAGCATAATTTTACTGAAATAAAACTGAAAGTGGCATGTCATTGCTTTTTAATGGAAGATTTGTTGATACAATTAGCATTGACATACCACCTGCTTAGTGTTAACAGAGTAATTTGCACTAGAAGATTGCACTATTAACTGACAAGCAGTTAACAAGACAATTTATGTTTGAATAGCATCCTTTTATGTTCTTACTTTCTCATGCCTGTTTTCCCAGGTGCCTATGACAAGCAGATGTTTTTTTTCAAATATTTTTTTAAAAAAAATCACAAAAAACCCTGAAAGATAAAAATATTCCTGAATCAAAAATAATGTCTTCAGTAAAATATACTTATATTTAGCACTTTTTAATTCATTTCATTTCATAAATCTTACCTTTCTTCTTTCAAAATCACAGTCACTATTTTTATACTTTCCCCTAATACTATTTATCAAATGCATTTAAATATACTATCTGAAATGTTCAGTAGGGGAAAAAATCTATAAAATTATCCATCTAATTCACAATATAAAGAAAAGAAAATACGTATCTCTTTCTTCTTAAATAAATACACACATAGAATCACCATTCAAGCCTCTGACATATAGACAGCTTTGCCACACTGAACACTTTCACTCCTAACTTACTTCCTTAAGAAGGGAACTTTTGCCATGGAATGTCACTCAACTCTACTGTTCTTTTATTTGCAGTCTATATTGGCATATTTCAGAGAGACACTTGTTATTTTGGCGTGTTTGAATTAGCTCTCAGAATATATTCTATTACAAGATATATATATTTTTTTCAAATAAGCTGTCATGCAAATTGGCTTCTTATAAGAGCAATAGAATTTCAAGTGCATTTCCTGTAAAATAGCAGCTCATCTCTACTGAACTGGAAAAAATAGCTTATGATTTTCATTTCACAGAAGAAGAATCACAGTTTTACTTTGTTCATAGTCCTGATATTATGTTGTGCATGTATGAAGGCTACTTATATAAAGAGTAAAGTATGTGTTGTGCTTAAACTTAGAGCTGTACATCTAACTTTTTCACCTTTATTCTGAATTGGATTACTCAGCAGTCAACTCTCAGTCACAGTATAAATCTTTTATTATGGAGAAGAATGAAATCAACTACAATAGATCTGCTTCATGCAATCAGAGTAATCAAAATCTTTATATAGATCTTTGCTCTAAGTTTTAAATCCTGGATTCTTTCTTTTGATTTTCTGAGTCATAGACTCTGTGGAAGTTCTTTTCAAGGCAACAGAAAGCAAATGAGATCTCTTGGAATATAATTTATTTCAATACCTATCAAGAAGAATATTTGTAGCATAAATGTGAAATGAAAAGACCTTGGTATTCTCTGAACTTGGTTGTTTTCTTGAAGACATTATATTACCCAAACTAAGAGCAGTGTGATGGCCTAGAGGCAATCAGGAGACTGTGAGTTTGATTCTAGATAGAGAGATACAAATACTCCGGGCATACTGAGGAAATATCTGCTGAAAGAAACTCTGCATTGGCAACAGGAAGGGCATCCAGACATTAAACAATTTGTTTACTCCATTCAGTTGCCCAGACAAGGGATTATTGAGGTCATTAAATAATGATGATGATTATATTACCCAAACATTGATTTGAGTAATGAAACTTTGGACAGAAAATAATATCAGAAAGCAACAGAGGGGAACCTTCAGGGCCTTCTACGCCTTCAGAGAAGGCCTTAAAAAAATCTGGACCAAAAAATATAAGTAGTAAATTATTATATGTTTTGTTCAGAAAACACACGAGGTAGACCGGGTTCCAACACCAAAAAGGCTTTATTCAAACTAGTCAGTAACAGGAACACTTGGCTGAAACCGAGGCCAGCCTTTTATACAGGCTGGCCTGCCGGCTCTCAGCCAATGGCATTTGTTTAAATTTGCCGCTTTCCAGCAGCTCATTTGATTGGTTCCTAGTGAACCAATCCAATGCTTAGTTTATTTGACCAATCAGGTTTGCATACTTGGAGTCAACCAATTTACATATAGAACACCCCTCCCCTCTTAGTTCAGTCCTACGTGGTGACGTAGTCTCGCAGGTAGGCGGGGCTTTTCCGGATTCGACTTGACGTGCGCAATTCATTCTTAGTGAAGTCTTCGACCGGTTCGGATGGGGCTGCCGTGTCGTCCGTTCTTCTCCCTGGAAGCGTCTGGAAGGGTGAATCAGCCATTTTACCACCGCCTGAGTTTCTTAGGCTGGCGGTTTTGCCGCTCCTTCCTGTTTCCTCCGGGCAGGTCGAGCTGGCCTGGCTGGCCCCTTCCGATGGGCTCTTCACGCAAGTCTCTCCAAACAGTGAGTCTTTTATTTGCTCTTTTTGATTATATGTTTCATTGGTTTTGGTTTTAAAAAGTTCTATATTTACTTCTCGCATTTCCCCCCCCCACCTTGGTTTGCAATTCGTCGGTTTTGTCGGTGAATGGTTGTAAGTCTGTGGTTCTTTCTATAATTTGGGATCAAAGCTGGTCTATGTGCTGCTTCCATTCCCTGCCATCCTCTACTGTTAACCGGTAGGATTTGGGGCCTGTGATTTGGGTAATCTGTCCTGGTAGCCATACCGGGTCCCCGGTGAAGTTTTTAGCGTATACTAAATTGCCTATTTCGAATTGTCTAAGCTGTGTAGAGGAGTCAGGGGGGTTTTCTGGAGTAAAATTTGGGTGTAACCTATCAAGGTGTGATCTTAACTTTCGCCCCATAAGTAATTCTGCTGGGGACTTGTTTGTTGTGGTGCTGGGCGTTATGTGCTGGAGTGTGAGCAACCGGTTTACTTTCTGTTGGACATCTCCGGCGTCCATTCTTTCTAAACCTTTTTTAGTAAACCGGACCATTCTCTCAGCCCTGCCGTTCGCAGCCGGGTGAGCCGGCGCGGTTAGGGCATGTCTTATACCTAGGGAGGCTAGGTATTGCTCAAATTCTATGCTGGTTAGCTGTGGCCCATTATCTGAGACAAGAATGTCCGGTAGGCCATGGGTGGCAAAAAGGTTGTCCAGTTTTTTAATTACAGTTTCTGTTGTCGTTGATGGCATAACTTTTACTTCAAGCCAATTAGAATAGGCATCAATGACAATCAGGAAGGTATGCCCCTTGGTAGGACCCACAAAATCAATGTGGATTCTTGACCAAGGTCCCCGAGGGGTTTCCCAGTTCTTAACGGGTGCTTTTGGTGGGGACGGTCTAATTCTCTGGCATTTGTTGCACGAGCTTACCCAGTACTCTATGTCCTTATCAATACCCAGCCACCAAACATAACTTCTAGCAAGGCTTTTCATCTTAACCATTCCCGGGTGCCCTTCATGTAACAACCTAAGTACCCTGGCTTGTAATTTGGCAGGAATTACCACCCGATCACCCCACAACAAACATCCCTTTTGGATTGAAAGTTCAGTCTGTCTGGACCGGAAAGGTTTAAAGTTTTCAGTTTTTTGGTTCTCCGTCCAGCCTTTACCTACCCAGCTAAGAACGCGGGCAGTCAATGAGTCTTTCGCGGTGGCTCTGGTGACATCATAAGCTGATATGGGTAGATCAGGGCAAGTTTCAATTTGTAGTGTTGTCATCGCTGGTGCTGGGTCTTCGTCGGTTGCTGGTAAGGGTGCTCTGCTCAAAGCATCTGCATGGGAAATTTGTTTCCCTGAGCGATGTGTCAGAGTGTAGGAATAAGCTGCTAGGAACTCTGACCACCTAGTCATTCTTGGGGACAGTATATTAGGTGTTGGCTTGTTTCCCGCCAAAATCCCCATCAGCGGTTTGTGGTCTGTTATGATTTGAAAGGTCCACCTGTATAAGTACTCGTGGAAGCATTTCACTCCAGCGACAATTGCTAGAGCTTCCCTGTCCAATTGGCTGTAATTCCGCTCGGTTTTGGATAGAGTCCTAGAGTAATATGCGACGGGTGCTTCTCTGCCATCAGGTAGTTGGTGGCTCAGGATGGCACCTACTCCGTATGGTGAGGCGTCGCAGGTCACTCTTAATGGCAGTGTGTTGCTAAATTGGATGAGAACATTTGTTGATGTTAGCAAGCTTTTAATATTTTGGAAGGTTTTCTTTTCTTTGTAACCCCAAGTCCAAGTTGCCTTCTTGTCTAAAAAACGGTGCAACAGTTCTGCTATAGTGGCCTTGTTTGGCAGGAACACATTAGAGAAATTAATTAGTCCTAAAAATGCTTGTAGTTCGGTTTTATTTCTTGGTTCAGGTGCGTCTTTGATTGCTTTAACTTTTTTGTCTGTAGGGTGGATACCCTCTCCGTCTATTGAGTAGCCCAGGAATTCGACGCTATTCTTAATTAGGCAGCACTTTTCTCTTTTTACCTTGAGGCTAGATTCCCTAAACTTAGTTAATACTTCTTTGAGTCTTTTCCTTAATTGAGTTTCATCTCTGGCCGAGATTAGGATGTCATCAAAATAGGGAACGACTCCTTGTATGCCATTTAGGAGGAGTTCCATCAGACTCTGGAAAACGCCTGGGGCCACGCTTACTCCAAATTGGGGTCGGTGACATTTGAATGCGCCCTTATGGGTGACTATAGTCTGTGCTTCTGCTGTTTCTGGGTCCACTGGGAGTTGTTGATAGGCTTGTGCCAAGTCGAGTTTCGCAAAAACTTTGCCCTTTCCCGGGAAGTGAAGCAAATGCTGGACTACTGGCACCGGGTATGCGCTTGGTTGTAATGCGTGGTTCAGGGTAGCTTTATAGTCACCACAGATTCTAATGGACTCATCAGGTTTTATGGGTGTGACAATAGGCGTTTCCCACTTGGCATGGTCCACAGGTTCTAACACCCCCTGGGCTACTAGTTTGTCTAGCTGTTCCTCTATCTTTGCCTTTAGTGCAAAGGGAACTCGCCTGGCTTTTATTCTTCGTGGGGCTATTTGGGGGTCTAGACTGAAAGAAATGGGATTTCCCCGATACTTGCCAAGTGAGCCGTCAAAAATGTCCTGGAATTCTCGGATGAGGTCTTCTTCCCAGCCGGTTGTATTCACTCGATCGACCCTGGTCATCCCAATGCCCAATGGCGTGAACCATTCAATGCCCAGGAGGCTTGGTCTGTCTCGGTCGACTATGGTCAGTGGTAGTATTTTGATGTGTTGTCTATAGGTGACTCGGAAATGTCCAATGCCGACTACAGGGATTTGGTTACCTTGGTAGTCTTTGAGGGCTAGGTGCTGCTTCTGTAATTTTTTGGGTTGGATATCTGGGACTAGCTGTTTTATTGTGTCCCACGATACCATAGAAAGGAAGGACCCCGAATCCACCTCCATCTTGCAGGGCTTCCCTTCGATTTTTACTATGACTTTAACCTTCTTCCTGCTTTCCGTCTGAGTGCTCTCTACAGTGACAGTTTGGTGTGTATTGGCTCGCTTGTATTGCTGCCACTTTCTTTCAGCTCGTTTAGGCTCAGCTTGTATTGGGGAATTTCGGCGTCTCGTTGGGCTATAGCTTTTCTTGTTTCTACAGACTTTCTTATATGCCCTCGTTTCTTGCAATATCTGCAGATAGCGTCGAGAAATCCGCATTTGGCTCGGGGATGGTTTCCTCCGCAGCCAGCGCACTCCCGCCAATTCCTTCTTTCATGCTCTTTTTTGTTCGCAAATAAACGGTGGACCTCGTCATCTTCTTCGCTCGACTCGATTGCCTCTCCAGACTCTTCGTAGTGGGTGGTGGTGGTAGGCTGTTTTCTGTCTTTGGCTGGGGTTGTTTCTTCGCTGTGTGTGTTCATCTTCTTCATTGTGACAGCCGATTTTTTCGCGGCTTCGGCGGCTGTGGCTTCCGCGATGGCTTCGGTTACAGTGATGTTGGGCTTGTTGAGTAATTTACTCTGTGCAGTAGAGTCTCTTAGCCCCAACACCACGCGGTCCCTCATTGCTTCGTCGATATTCAGGAAATCACACTCACCCCCTATTTGCCTAAGGGCAGCAACGAAATCGGCGACGGTCTCTCCCTCTCTCTGGTCTCTGCGGTAAAATTCGTGTCGCTTTATTAAATTAGACACCACCAGAGCGTAGTGTGCTTTGAGAATTCTTTGCAATTCTGGCCACGTTAGTTGTTTAACATCTCGGGACTTCGCAAGGGCCTTTGCCATCTTGAACACTGTTGGCCCGCAGTGAGTTAGGAACACAGCTCGCTTGCGTTGCTCTGAAATGCCTTCCATTTCATTGCTCTCCAAATACATTTGGAAGCAGTCTGCATAGGACTCCCAATCCTCTTCGTTAGGATTGAAGGGTGCGGGCGGTGCGTTGTTTCCAGGCATCTCTGCTGTCGTCTGGCTTCTTATCACCGCGTGCAGGTTTCGCGTTCAGGACGATCCCATCCTCGTCGCCAGTGTTTTGTTCTGAAAACACACGAGGTAGACCGGGTTCCAACAACAAAAAGGCTTTATTCAAACTAGTCAGTAACAGGAACACTCGGCTGAAACCGGGTGGCCTGCCGGCTCGTAGCCAATGGCATTTGTTTAAATTTGCCGCTTTCCAGCAGCTCATTTGATTGGTTCCTAGTGAACCAATCCAATGCTTAGTTTATTTGACCAATCAGGTTTGCATATTTGGAGTCAACCAATTTACATACAGAACATTATATATAATCTAATTTAATACAATACAATACATTTAATACATTTTCTCTAATCTATGTTCCAAAGTTAAATTTACTGTCAAGTTCACATCAGCAATGAAAGGGTTCCTGTCCTGAAACATATTATCCAATCAGAATCGTCCGTCTCTATCAAAGCCGGGTTAGCTGGCTCATTAATTGGTTAGGACTTCATGAATCCAGGGGAAGGCCAAGCTATGTGTTTTGGTTTGGAGAGTGATGGGAAAACTGACCAATCACGGTTTGATTTTAAGTGGGCGGGACAAAAACAAAAGATCATAGGCCTTCGTGAAGTCCTACCAGCAGCTGCACAGTGAAATCCTGGACAACATTCTCACTCAGCTGAGGAACAGGTTCAAGGATCATGAAAAACTGATGTTCCTTGCCCTTCTGGACACCAAGAAGTTTGCCTCATACAGAAAAAACTTCCCCAGCTCTGCATTTCAGAGTGAGGGCTGAGGTGAAGGCCCAGCTGTAGTGCTCACGGTTTGCCACTGGAAAGCACCAAGGACCTGAAAGCATTCAGATTCTTTCAACCTTTCAAAAATTCAGAGAAAAAAAATATTTTTGCTAGTCTGTACAAAATATAGAAACAATTTGCTAGTCTAGTGAAAGTAGTTGATTGTTTTAAAGTACTATGGTTAAGCATTTCTCTAATTAAAACTCATCCAATACTTCCTTTGTAAGCACACATGTTCAAAGCTTTCACAAATAAATAATTAAATTTAAAACATCAGGGTGGCCAACAATGACAATGTAAAATGGAGATTAGAAAAGTTGAGAAAAAAAATTGTCTAGGATTATTTGAAAATATTCCTATAAAGGAGTCTGAAGGTCTTACAATCTAGGGATAAATTAGAATCATTATAGGGAACTGAATATCTGTAGAAGTCCTTCCAGCTTAATGATTCTGGGCACTCAGCCATATTTCTTTTTTCATTTCATTTTTGTAGTACAAATAGTAAGTATTTATAATTAGGTATAAATTGATCTATGTAGCTTTCTTATCATCAAACTACCATTCTACATATTAAAACAATCTATATATTCCAAGCATGCAGAAAAAAAAATCATAAATGTGATATTGTCTACATTATCAATAAGAAGGACAAATCTTGTCATGACCTCTGTTAAACAAAAGCATTCTTTTATTATGGCATAAGTCTAAGAAAAAAATGGTGATGTATATATTCTTACCTTTCCAAGATTATTCATGAATACTTATCTTCCTATCAACATGCTTGGTTTCTTTTGTTATTGGTTGCTATTGTTCCATTAAGGTATATGTATTTTGTGTATCTGTAGGGATGTGCCATTGAATCAGTGTTGATTTCTGATGATTGTAGAATCAGGCAGTGTTTTCGGCTAAATTTCAGAAGTGGTTTGGCATTGCCTCCTTCTGACTTGTCACAGCATTGTCACATGATGTATAGTGAATTTTTTTCTCCTTAACTAAACTGGATGTGGGCATGGACAACATGTGATGCATCCAGCCTGTGGGCAACAAGTTTGACAGTCCTGGCCTAAGCTAAGAGTAGAAATCATGGCCTCCCAGTTTTTAGTTTGATAGCAATAACACTTAGACTTATATATCACTTCACAGTGTTTCACAGCTCTCTCTAACCAGTTTATAGAATCAGGATATAGCCTCCAATAATCTGGATCTCATTTTACCAACTTTGGAAGGATAGAAGTCTGAGTCAATCTTGAATCAGTGAAACCCGAATTTTCAAACTGCTGGTGGCTGGTGATCAGCAGAACGAGCCTGCACTACTGCATTCTAACCACTGCTCCACTGCAGCTCTTGATCCCTTAATCACTACACCAAACTGGCTCTCTACATCACTATTACCGTGTTTTATTCACTATAGCATTTCAGTTGGAGACCTTGATTTTTAAACAACTTTCTGCTTGTTTTTATTAATTTATATATTTTCTCTCCAGTTGTATAAATGAAGATGAAATGTCCTATTCTCTTGAAAGTTTCTGGTGCACATAGAATATATTTGAAAATACCATATTTCTACTGACATGATTCTCAATTTAAGCATACCATGATTTATCTTCTGGTTACAGCATTGTCATTCTCAAGAATGCTATCAATAATGCAAAAAAAAAAAAAAATGAGTAAAACCTATGATCTACTGAGTCATAATTTTAAGGATATTTCCTTATCTAAGCATAGAAGCAGAATGATCACAAATGGACAAATAACTAGTGGAGTAAAACTTTTGATTTCCTGTCAGCTTTCCCATTGAGTTTCCTTGTGGAAAGTGGTAGGAAGCATCTGAAATCTTTCTCCCTCCCCTTTCCCCTGAAAGCTCTTCTTCTTTAACGAATGAGACATCATGCCCTTTTATTCCCAGGAGATTGGTATTCCAGATGGAGGGAGCCATCACAGAGTTGTCCATTTGTCCATCTTTTGGAAAGATCTTACTTACCTATTGCTTCTTGGCTAAATTTTATTTATTTATTTGGAAAAATTATATTGCTGCTTACTCAGCCACAGCAACTCAAGGTGGCTTACAGGGAAAAAAAAACAAAATATAAAATAAATTTTAAAAAATAAAACTAAAAATAATAAAATAATAACCACCTACCCATCCCCACCCTGGTGACAACACACATTCATATCCACAATTTAATGGACTTCATTCCACTCTGAGTTCCCCAGGCTCACTGACAGAACCATGCCTTCAGAGCCTTTAGAAAGCATGTCAGAGTGGGAACCAATCTAATTTCCAGAGGGATGATATTCCAGAGAAAGGGAGTTACCATGGAAAAGGACCTTCTTCTGGGTCCAGCCAGATGCATCTCCTTTGGGGATGAGACTTGCAACATTTCGTGCCTCTCCACTCTATTGGTCAGGTGGATGTAATCAGTAAGAGATGGTCTTTCAGATAATCTGAGTCTCAAGCCATGAATGGCTTTAAAGGTGATAAGCACCTTGAATTGCACCCAGAAACAAATTGGCAACCAACACAGCTCTCATAAGAGAGATGAATATGTGCACATCGAGGACTGCACAAAACCATGTGAGCCACTGCATTTGCATCAGCTGGAGCTTCCAGATCCTTTTCCAGGGCAGTCCCATCTTTATTATTGCAACATGTAGACTGTGCTACAATAGTCAATATTCCTTGGAGGTGATTAAGGCATGAGTGACTATGATTAGAGATTATTATAATAATGATAATTTATTATAAAATTATCATAATAATGATGGTAATGATTTATTAAATGTGTATGTAATACAATTCTCAACAGTCTGGTGGCTCTAAAACAATCAATTTACAAGCAAGTAAAAAAAATAAAAATAAAGGTTGTCAAGCAAAATGAAGTACTCTCATTCTATGAAGTATTCAATGGAGTATTCATTGAAGTGAAATACTCTCATTCTACCTTGCTGAAGACCTGTATGAAAAGCTAGGTCTCCATTGCTCTTTTAAAATCATCTGTATCTAAGGGGAAATTTTCCATAGAGACATTATTATTTAACCAAAGGACCTGAAACACACCAACCCCACATAATTGAATTAGGTGGGCTGATGTTACAAGTAGTTTCTCAAGTACCAGGTCCTATGATAGAAAGAGAAAAAACAGAAAGATGAAAAAGAAAATAATGCATTGTGGGAAGCCCCCCCCTCATAGAAGAATGAAATATTTTGAGGAATATTAAAAAGGCAAGATATTATATTTTCCCAAAGAGAGAAATGGAGAAACGTGCTCTTAAACCAGCCCCAGTCTCTCTGTCCCCAAGCAGAAATGGAGGAGGCCAGCTTTAAGAAATGCAGATTTGGTAATCCATTCAAGACAAGATATTTCAAAACTCCTTGGCAGAATGGTAGGATTAGAAAGCAGTCCCTCACCAAAGCTCCAATACAGGACAAAAGCCATTAACCACAATAGGATTTCCCAACACCCTTTCAGAACACAAACTCCTTCATTGCAGCCCAAATTTCAAAGTCACAGAAACCTAGGGCTCAGATAAACAATAAGCCAGAGGTTGATTAGATTAGCTCAGACAAGCACCTAGGATTTGCATTTCCTCTTTTGCCTAAAAGCCAGCTATCGCCCACATAACCCCTACCTGACCCCATAGGAATCTGGCAACAGACAATAGAATATTAAAGGACATGTTCTTGCACAGGAACAGGAAGCTCAAATACAAAGCCCAAAGAAGATATAAAAACCTACCCACTCTCAATTCCATTTTGTCAGCTGCCCAGAATCACATGTGGGTCTGTTTCATCAATAAACCATCTTTCCAATGAGCCTCCATGTTTCCAGTGTCTTTCTCCCAGCATGAAACTGAACCAGATGGATATTTCTTCCAACAGCATCATAAAAGGAATGACCGGTTTCTAATTTCAGTCCTGTCTGCTAAAGAATAATTTCTAACAGATAATCTCTGACAGATAATCCTTTAGAAATGTAGGTTGACAGACTTTTTTTAAAAAAATATCTAGCCTAGACATAGACCCCCAACAGCATTAAAAGACAAATGACCACTTGAGCTAACATGTCAGGACAGCAAAAGGCATAAACTCTTCTCAGCACTGCATCAATAGTCCCTTGTGCATATATTTTCACTTCAGTTTTATTGCTCTGAATGGTGTCGTTAAACCAGATAAAATCCCTTCAGATCAATTCAAAAGTGTGCAGTTCTTTTTAAAAGCTATTGGAAAAAGCACATGTCATTTTATCTTGCAAGAGCTCTAAGCTGTCTTTTAATATTTGTTTTGGACTTTTTCTGAGCTTTATGTGTCTATGATTGCTGTTTGAGATTTGAACAAAGAGAAATATGTTTTTATTTCTTTTGGAGAAAAAATTATAGGCTTACTTTTTTCCCTTTTCAATTTGACTTTTCATATGTACTATGAGGGCCCTACTCCACTTCATAAGTTGCACCTTAGAACCCATGTACAAACAATTTTAAAAGATTTTATATTACCTTTAGTATTTTTATAAATCTCAAGACACTGAATATACCAAATACTCCTTTTGCCTCTTCTTTTCCCCACAAGAACAAGTGAGGTGAATTAGACTAAGAAAGAATGACTGCCCCAAGGTTACCCAGCTGGCTTTTATGTTTTGGACAGCACTAAAACTCACAGTTTGCTGGTTTCTAGCCTGGTGTCTTAACCACTAGATCAGGCTGGCTTTTTTAAGGTTAATGATAGAATAGAATAGTAGAATTGCATATGATTCATATTTCTAGTTTTTAAAGCAGAACTTTCAAAACAGGGTGGGGATGGTAATAGACAATCATAGCAAACAATAAGAGGCCATGGCAATAGCCTCTTTATTTTTACAAGAAAAGGATAAGAGCAATATATGGTATAGAAATGTCACATAAGCAGTCTGTTGAAGTTTAGTTATATACCATATTTCCTCGAATATGACCTACCCCCAAAACAATACATAACCTGATTTTCACACCTGTGTCTAATATAAGCCTACTCCCAAAACAGAACTCTATGAGGCTTGCTGAAAGGCTTGTAACTGCCGCCCACTGATTGGCTGTAAGAGTGGGGGAGGCACAGGTGTACAAATCAAGCTAGAGTGGGGATGGGGTATAGAGGTGCACCATGCATCCCACACCAGCTTACCTCATTGCGGCAGTGGAGCCACATCTGACAGAACACCATAAGTTTTGTTGCACTTATGGAGCCACTTACAGCAGAATGCCACAAGACTCATCTTGTTGCTGGAGCCGCTCATGTGTGCAGTGGCACAACACACCATACAACATCCAATCATGAACAGTTTCACCAGTGAAATGAGCCTCACAGCATTCTGCCACAAGCAGCTCCACTGTAGAGACAAGCCTTTCAGCAAGCCTCATAGAGTTCTGCAGTGAGTGGCCCCACTGGCAAGACGAGCCTCATAGCATTCTGCCAAGAGTGACTCCAACAGAGCAACAAGCCTCATAGAATTCTGTGAGGTCGCTGGTCTGCTTCTCCTTGCTTGTCACCACAATTCAGTGTGGTCACTGGTCTGCTTCTCTTTGCTCACTGCCACAATGGAGCAAGAGGCTGAGCAATGCACATGGGGTCCTGGATATGCAATGCACATGGGGTCCTTGCTGGGGCCACCGCAAGACAAGACAGTCATCAGGATGTTGATGGCCTGACTGTGAGGAAGCAGGGTGTGGGGTTTGAGGGCCAGCTCCACAACCCCTGCCTTGCTTTGTCCTACATGCCCCTATCACTTCACTTTGTGGCACTGTACCAGTGCATTGCTCAGCCTCTTGCTCCAGTATGGCAATGAGCAAGGAGAAGAAGTGGCAAAGAATAAAGTAGAGCAAAGCGAGGCAGTAGGGCAGCAGAAAATAAAGCAAGGCAGGGGGCATGAAGCTGTCCACACACCCTACACCATCATACCTGAGGACCCTTTAGATAGGCCACACTCATGCCAAACTCTCACTTCTCCCCAGGGCAACCACATCCCTTCACTATCCTGTTTTCCAGTTCTATTCTCCTCCGCTGCATGAGGGCAACAAAAATAGTCTGTGGGACTACAGTAAAAGAATAGTTCAGACTTTCCAACTTTGCAAGATCTTTTTTTTTTTTTTTTAATGAGACCACCCAATTCTCAACTAGCTAGATGCATTGTGTGAAGGGGCTTCCAGTCCACCTGAAAAAGAGGCAGGGTTGTGGTTGGGCCTTTTTCCCCCAAGACCTTCACAAGCCTGGGCTGTGGGCTCTGCCCTGGGGACCCTCCATCAGGGCCAACTTCTTGGCAAGCCCCAGGCTCCACCTGCCCTGCCAGGAGAGCGAAGAGCTCTCCTGGCAGGGTGAGGTCAGCAGCAGCATGGGCAGCCACTTAGCAGCCAGCATAGTGCCTGCTGTGGCTGAGAAGTGTCCCAGGAGCAGCTGGTAAAGCAGGCAGGGTAGGTGGAAGCCAAGGCATACAGATTGCTTGGCCATTGTGGCCACAGGGAATCAGACAATGGAACAGAGAGGATAGGATCTCCCTGAAAATAAGCCCAAGTGCTTATTTCAGGGCCCAAAAGAAAATAAGACCAGATCTATATAAGAGATATTTCTTTAGTCTATTTCATGAAATATGCTTAATGAACCTCTATGATCAAAGAGGAACTTTGGTTACATTTTTGAATAAATTTTTTCCTTCTTTCTTATCTTCTAAGAACATTTCCAAGATAAACTTGGAAATTATTTCAACAATTTCACTCAACTTTGTATGTTAGATACAGGCTATAACTTATTTTCAATTTAAAATCTAACAATAGTGAAAAAGTCATTACAGATATAATTTGTAATTTTATTTGGAACTGGATAGCATAATAGCTAAATCCATTTTGGCAACTATCATAAATTCCACTGTATGCTATAACATTTTCATAATATTTTTTTCAAAAAATAAATGTGCGTTCAATATATACTTTTAAGTGGACCATTTCATTAAGTTTTAAACTCTTTTGAAAATAGTTTCTTAAATCTTCTGCATAAATATTGCTTTGGCAAAACACTTGTTGAAGGACCTGGTGATATTTAGTTTTCTTAAGACACACACTAAGAAGACAACTGCAGGTAGAATTTATTATAGACTTATTTCTTAATACTTTATTTTTATAAAGATTAGTCTATTAAGACTTAATATAGTACATGTATAGATACTTATAAGATTACTTCCTATCCAAAACTTGAATGCATTCTTTGATAGATATACACATATATACATAAAATGATAAATGGATCTGACAAACATGATTAAATTTTTCCCTTGCAGTGGATGGTTGCTGGACATTGAAATAATAGAACCATTATCTGTAATTTAATCTTACTGTGAGATTTTATGTAGGTATTATAGGAAACTGATGTTGTCACTGATGTTGTGGTAGAATGTATAATTAAGAAGCTAAGCATGCAATTCTTTGAGAATAGAATAGAATAGAATAGAATAGAATAGAATAGAAAAAATTCTTTATTAGCCAAGTGTGATTGGACACACAAGGAATTTATCTTTGGTGCATATGCTCTCAGTATACATAAAAAGAAAAAATATATTCATCAAGAATCATAAGATACAACACTTACTGATAATCATAGGTTACTGATTAAGCAATCAAATTAGCAATCAAACTAGGAAACAAATAAAACAATATAAATCATAGAGATACAAGCAACAAGGTTATAGTCATAAGTGGGAGGAGACAGGAAATAGGAAGGATGAGAAGAAGAATAGTAACACAGTCTTTGTAAATAATTTGAAAGTGTTTTGGGAATTAGTTGTTTAGCAGAGTGATGGCATTTTGGGAAAAGCTGTCTGTCAACATTCCAGCAACCTTCCATTCCAATAAATAACTCTAAGACAGACATATCTCAAAGGTACCTTTATTTAGATAGTAGTGGAATCCTGAATCTGAAAGTTTTGGGCTTCCTTGAAAAAGTAAAAACTACAAATCCAGCCCCCCTTAGCCATATCACATGGTCCAATCACCATCCATCCTAAAGTAAGATTTCCATTTTATTATGCACCACAGTCAGTGACCTTGAACCAAAAAAAGAATTTTATTTTATCTAACTAGATATATTCAATTGAATTCCTCCAGTTTTTCCCAAAATTCCAGACAGTTTTTCCCAAAATGCCATCACTCTGCTAAACAACTAATTTCTCAGGCTCAATTGTGGCAATGTGGGAGCATCGTATCTCAATATGTCTTCCAAAGCTGACACTATCCTTGTGTCTAGTTGTTCTGATGTGCAGTGCCCTATAGCATGGTCTTTAGGGTAGAAGTTGGAACAATCCTGTTTCTTTGCCTGAGCAATTTTGAGGTCAAATAGTTTTATTGAAACAACCTTTTGTATGAGTTTCTTTCTTTTACTTCATATCTCATGTGCCCTTAAGTATTGCAGGACTAAGCTGATCCTCTTCTACATACATTTGAGCGACTTAATGGTTTAATAGTTGGTTTTAGTGGAATAAACTGTACCTGTTTTAGTGGAATAAACTGCACCCTTTAAAAACTTCCTGCTTGTATGAGTAAAAGGGGAGCCACGATGCCCTCAGGATAAGCTAAGGGTATGATGAGTGCATGAGCAAGATTCCTCAGACACTCCTGTTGATTTAGAATGTTTAAATCCAGTTTTCACAATCAGAATTTTGAAAAATTAAGTTATATTTGTTGCCATAAATTAATAGAAAGATCCATACTTAATTGAAGACTTCTGTGAACTTAAAGTACCACTTTATCCTGCACCACACTGCTATACTTCTTGTACCAGTCCTCCCCAGCAGTTGGAATTGGTGCAATGGTAAAGCAGGGAAAAGAACTTCCACTGGACTGATAGTATTAGAGTTACTTGCTGTTATTTGGATATTATTCAGAAAAAACCTTGGATAATATATGCTTGTTTATACAGGTTACAAGGTTTAATTAGAGTCCAATATGGAACTTCAGAAATATATCACACACTGATCTAGTTTTGTTCATTTAAAACTAACCCATCTCTATAATATTTAGAGGAATATTATAAGCATATTAAATACAATCACTGTTTATCTCCAGGTTTTGGTCAACACTTCCCATTCTGTACCCTGTACCCACAAAGAAGCAGAAATGTGGAGGTTCTTATTCTAGTCTATAATTGCTATGTGGGACAGTGATTGATATTTTAATAGCACATCAGTCTAGGCATGCTAGATTATTTCATTATTTTGTTTATGTTTTTAACATTACATTATTATGTAATGGTTTAAACTTTATTTTATTTTTCATATATCAAACATATACAAACAAAACACAAAACATAAAGAACATGAAACATCTTTTTGGAAAGCAGTTTGATCCCGGGTTACATCTTTTTGTACAGACATAAATTCAAGTTCATGCTTACATTTATATAGCATTCCATATCTTATTTTGCGGTATCTGCTATCCCGCATCAGATGGGCGTCTCATGATAGGGAGCGAAAGGAGAAAGAAACGACAGGAGACGAAGTTCCTCGGGATGAGTGCGCCCAGAATGTCTGGGTACACGCTCTTTTATTATGCTCCTTCACAAGGGGGTGATTGTTTTTTCAGAGCCTAGGTCAAGCCCAGGTCAGACAGGATATGCAAGATTTACAATAGCTCAGGTCAGACAAGATACCAGGTCAAACAGGATTGCAAGATTTACAATTCGATAAGGATATTCCTGCTTTACAAAGCTGCATACCAGACAAACTACTCACAATGTAAATAATCTTTATCTACAGATGTTTAGCTCCTTGTCCCTTGTACGTGCCCTGCAAAGGTCACTGAAGAGACAGAAGCTCAATGACTACACGTGAATGATACAATGTTGCAAATGCCTGAACGATACATAGTTGCAATGATACACAGTTGCAGACACATGAATGATACATAGTTACAACATCTCCTCTGTTTTTATTATTTATGACGAGTCTTCTTCCTTGTCCAAGAAGACAGGAACCATTTTTCTGAAATGTTCGCCATCCCAGTCATCTAGGCGGGAGTGCGACCCGTCAGCGTCAGGGTTGTCCAAGGAGCGGTAACTCAGCAATGACATTTTTTCGTCCGGTGTTAAGGACATAACATGAGCTTGAAATAACACATTAACATTAGCAGTTATGGAAGATAATTGATTTTCCAAAAATTGCAATATTCTATTAAAACAACAAGGTCCTATAATACATATCAATATAATGATTATTAATGGTCCTGCCAATGCAGTTAAAAAGGTTGTAAGCTATGGTGAAATAGAAAACAAGCCTTGATACCAATTATACATGTTTAACCTTTCTTTTTCTCTATCTTTTAAGCGTTTTTCTAATTCTTTCATAGAATCCAACACGACCCCCCTACTATCAGCATAAAAACAACATTCTTCTTTAAGCGCAGCACACAATCCCCCTTGTTTTAAAAATAACAGATCTAAGCCTCTACGATTTTGCAAGGCTACTTCCGAGAGGGACGTCAAGGAGTTTTGCAAAGCTATAATTGATTTCTCAATTCGTAATAAATCATCATCAATGGCTGAACCCAGAGCTGTAATTCTTTGGTCAGAGATAGCTAGTCCTGCAATGCCCGTGGCTGCGCCTGTGGCGCCCAGAGCAAGCAGTAGACTTAGAGTGAGAGTACTAATAATTTCCCGCTTTGCTCTGAGGGGTATTCCATGGGTGCCTGTAGGGATATAAAATCATCAGAGTTATACACGTCAATTTTGGGTACAAGCCATACTTGAATGCAAAATGATTTGGATTTAACAAGTTCATCCCCGTAGACACATGCTGTGAGACCGGTGGAACAAGCCCAGACAGAATTATTGCCAGGGATAAAATACATTCCTTTCAGGCGTGATGTTAAATTTCCTCCTGAAGTGGTGTAGACTGCAGAATATTCCCCGATGGTGTGGGTGCGGCCAAGGCGGTTCTTAGGAAGATATAAATTACAATGATAGCCATTAGAAACATTATGACAATATTGTGAGTAATTGGATGGAATATTTCCCAAGCAACAACCGACCCCAGTGATGGAAGAAACAGTAATAGTGGAGTTCCTCCAACGGCAACGTTCGTCTGATGTGGAATTAACAATGGGTTCTTGGGAAGCGATGGCTTCGTAAAAAGGTGGAGAGGCAGAAACACAAAGCCAACATGTGGAGGCAATTGATGAGTTTGAGGAGTTCAGCAAAGCATAGGAAGCTTTGATCAATGGAATCAATGGGTTAACTCCTTGTGTTCTGGGTTGCAAGAATGGGGATTTAATAACCTTTTCATGTGGTCCCACCGGGTTAGAGCGAGGGAGTTCAATGTGACGTTGAATGTAAAAAATATTTCCATAATGCTTTCCCGGCCAGACTCCTTTTAGGCGGGCACCCCATTTCAAGCCAGTGTCCCATAGGGTACTTTTCTTGCCTTGGTCCGTGAACCTTATGGTTACCGGGTTGCATTTGGGCAATTTTTTACCACTGCATGGAATATCCCATGTGGTGCGAGTGGCAGTAATGAGATCACCCTTAGTGCCCGGATCCCAATAAATATGTCCAGTTGAAACACACGACCAGGCTTTGCAAAAGTAATCCGACGACCCCCCAAGAAGTCGTTGGGCAGGGGACTGAGTGTTGGAAACGGGCATACATAAAACTGTCCGGAGCATACATAAAACCTATATTTATTTACAACTCTATGACTAGGCTCCGTTGGATGAGAAGGCAAGTTGTAGGCAGTGGAGCCTACAAGCATTTCTGCCAAATTGAATTGAAGTGGTGGGTAGAAGTCTTCTATGCGAGAAAAATTGGTTGTAGAGTTTAAACAAACGCCTTGAAAGTCAGTTATAGTCCAAGTAATATTATATTTTCTATGAGGCTTCTGCGGATCGTCATGGACAGTTCTTTTGAAGCGTCGTTTGTTGACAGGATCAGAGTTCGGGTATATAAAAGCATCACAAGTAGGAGAGAGGACTATGGACAAGTTAGTTGTAGAACATTTACGAGATGAGAAGGGAATGCAATTAGTAGAAAAAGGATAATAATTACAATAATGACAATGAAGATTAATTTGGTCATTCATCAAGGATGTTAGTTGGGTTGGAGGAACCCGTAATACAAGAGAAGGACATTTAGGTCCCCCTATATCTAGCTTGAATAGAGGAAAAGATTTTAAGGTTCTTTTCCATAGGAAGAGTTAAGAAGGAACAAAAGAGCGAGTGGTAGAGTGTTCTGTAAACAAAACAGAAGTGACAGAGTGAAAGCTACGGGTAGCATTTTCATGACGTACCCACATGGAACAAGTATAATAGCCTTCTGTTAATGAAGTGGCTTTAACATGAATAATCTTTTGACAGGAAGCATAGGTTTTGTTGAAGTATGTGTGATTATAAGGAGATAGATTTATGGGAAGATTATCATGCCAACAAACAATAGGACAGTCACTATCATAATTAATAAAGCGAAATTCTAATGTGGTCCAATGACCATGTTGAACAAAGGTATAAGTAGGATATGAATAAGGTAGAAATTGCAAAGAGGATATAGGCAAGAATACCAGGAAGAGTTTAAGATGCAGATGTAGCGGAGGAATTCCCATGATAGGGTCTTACCGCCCGACCAGGGACCCAGCAAGTGGTTTTGTCTGGTAGTAAAATCGCAGCATAGCCTCGTCCCCAGGTGAGGAGCTCAGCGGGAACCTGCAAGGTGGGATCTGGCAATCTGCGATAATGTACCAGAGGTCTGTTAGGGGGGGGTGAGGGGGAGGAAAAATGACGTGAGGCAGCAGAAGTGGGAAGAATGCCAGATAGATTAAGAAAATTTAAAGTGTAAAGACAAATGTTAAGGGAATTTTGCAATGCTGGGAGGTTAGGGGTTTTTTCCCGCAACGAATATCGATCAAGAGCACGTTTCAGAGATAAGTGAGCTCGTTCCACAATAGCCTGCCCCTGGCTGTTGTAGGGAATCCCAAACTTGTGAGTTACATCCCATCTGTTACAGAAGTCCTGGAAAGCAGAACTCGTATAGGCAGGTCCATTGTCTGTTTTGATTTCTTTTGGACGTCCCAGCGAGGCAAAGGTACGAATTGAATGATTGATGACATGTTTTACAGTTTCTCCCCTTTGAGGAGTAGCCAGAATAAACCCTGAATATGTATCGATGGAAACATGCAAATATTTCCAAGGGGCAAAAGGTGGATACTGAGTTACATCCATTTGCCAAATTTCACAAGCTTTTAATCCTCTAGGATTTACTCCTATGGGAATGGAATGTCCTTGCTTACTACATGTGGGGCATTGTTGAATAATGGCAGCAGCTTCTGCTTGAGTTAGAGAAAATTGTTTTTGTAATGCCTTTTTATTTTGGTGAAAATAGTCATGACTTTGGGCTGCTGTCAGATTACAAATTGATTTACCTGCTGCAGCTGCTGCAGCTGCGTCTGCCACCTTGTTTCCTTCCTGTAATATACCAGGAAGAGGTTGATGGCTCCTGATATGTGCTACAAAGAATGGATGCGTACGGCTATTGATACATTGTTGTAGAGGAAGCAACAATTTTAACAAAGGAACAGATATGCTAGGAGATAAATAGGCTTGATATATATTTTTCAAAATCGGAGAAACGTATAAGGAATCTACTATTAAATTAAAAGGAGCTTTTTGAAACTGTTGAAACGCAATAAGAGATGCAGCAAGTTCTGCCTGTTGAGCAGAAGATTGCGGAGGGGTAATTTTAGTTTTCCACTCTCCCTCCTGGTACCATGCACAAGCACCATACATTTTCCCCCCATCTCCATAATAGCGTAGGTGCATCTACTAATGGAGATATTGAGAGAGGGGATTGCCATTCAAAAGGGAGAGTTTTAAGAAAAGTGAAACGTGGGTCCGCTGGTAAATGGCAAGAAGTTTGCCCTGGCCACTCTTCTAAAGCGTATTGTAGTTCTTCTGAATTACACCATAGCATTTCCCACGTGGTCAGTGAGCAAGGAGTGAATATTGAAACAGGCTCACATCCCATGAGTTGTTTACATCTTTGTCGACCTTTAAAGATCAACTGGGAATATGCAGAGGTTTTACTAGTGATTGTGGTCCGTGGGGTGTGAGACAAATGCAGCCATTCTAAAATCAGAACCTGTGTCTGATGAGATTGCATAATAACAGCTGTTGGTCTCTGAACAATATTTAGTAAAGCAATTGATAAAGGGCAATTCTCTATAGCTCGATCCACCCATCGAGTAGCCAGTGAACGGGAAACGTCTTTTAATGCCTGCAACTGCTCTTTATTTAGAATGATAACATCAGACGGGGCTTTACCTTGTGTGAGGGCTTTAAAAAGAGGAGCTAATGTAGCTGTGGTCAAACCCAAATAAGGACGTGCCCAATTTAAGGTTCCTAGGAACTGTTGTAAGATTACAAGTGTGGGTTTTGGGGGAAGTGTTGGGAGGGGAAGGGAAGGAACAGCAGCTGAAGCAAGTAACTTGTGACCTAAATAGGAAAAAGGTGGTTTGGATTGTACTTTTTCTGGGGCTATTGTGAGACCTGCTTTACCTAGAATGGAGGTCAGGCATGGCAGAGTTTTTAATACCGTGCCCTTTGGGCCAGGTGCAGATATCAATATATCATCCATCTAATGATAGATTAAAAAATGAGGATATTTGTCCCTGTATGGTTGCAAGGCTAAATCCACAAAATATTGACACATAGTTGGACTGTTTAACATGCCTTGCGGTAAGACTTTCCATTGATATCGTTTGGTAGGTCTCTGATTATTTAAGGTTGGTACTGTAAAAGCAAATAATTTTCTATCTAACTGGTGTAATGGAATGGAGAAAAAACAGTCTTTTAAATCAATAATGATAAGGTCATGCTCTTGAGGAATTATGTTCGGATTTGGAAGACCACATTGCAGGGGTCCCATTGGAAGGAGGACCGAATTCACAGCCCTTAAATCCTGAAGGAGGCGCCAAGCACCCTTTTTATTTTTGATAACAAAAACTGGGGTATTATATGGACTCAATGAAGGTTCTAGATGACCTCTATCTAATTGTTCTTGAACAAGAGAATGTAAGGCTTCAAGCTTTATAGAAGGGAGAGGCCACTGATCAATCCACACAGGGTTATTGTGAGTCAAATGCAAGCGAAGCATGGTTAGTGGAGGGTAAGTTGTGCATTAAACTGTGACATAAGGTCTCTTCCCCACAAATTAGTATACAGAGGAATTACAGCTGGTTTAATATAAGCAACACATTGAGACTCAGGGGAATGGGCTTTTACCCAGTTTCTTCTAATGCGAGTCTCCTGGAGTCCCCCCACTCCTCTCACCGCTGGTGCCACATCTGCAGGCCAGGTGTTTGGCCACTCAACGGTTCGGATGACAGAAATATCCGCTCCAGTATCTAAAAGACCAAGAAAGTTTCGACCATTCAATAAGAATGTTACCGTAGGTTTTGGTTGACTGATTGGTCTTTCAATTGCATAGAGTTGCTCTTGTTGTTGGTCTAAGAGCACAATCATTTTTGCCACAACATCCCCCTCATTTAGAGTAACTTCTGTATTAGCTAGTACAGACAGACAGACATCAGACAATACAGTGGGGTCATGCAGAAAAGGAGAGGCAAGAATACCTTGTTCAGCTAAATCCCTTACAGGAAAGACTAGCACTGGAATATCGGGGGGCATATGAAAAGGCTGAACAGGACGTACAAAGAGAAAGTCAGCGACACCAGGAAGATAAGTAACAGTTTCATTAGCAACAAGATCGTAAGTGAAAGAAGAAAAGTTGCAAGTTTCAGCAGCCTTTGTTGTGGGGCTGGCTGCCTACCCCGTTTCTAGTTTCCCTGATTCAAAAAAGGTTTTTGAATGATTGCAGGGTTATTCTGCTGTTCATTCTTTTGGACTCTGCACTGATTAGCCCAGTGATAGCCCTTTTGGCATCGAGGGCATGGCGTCTTTGGGCGAGCTACCTGGTTTCTTGACATATTTCCTCCCCCGCCCGGGGCTCTGCATTGGCTCTTAAAGTGACCTGGCTTGCCACAATTAAAACAATTGCCCATTTTGCGAGTGTTTTGTTGGGAAATGGGAAGAAGAGAGCTCATGTTCTGCTGCATGCCTTCAGTAATGGCTGTAGCCAGAGTAGACATGGAATGGGATGTGGTTCCTATGATTCGGCAGGCTGTAAGATAATCTGCCAAGGTAACATTTTTCTTATTAATTAATGGTTGCAAAACTTTCTGACAATCAGCGTTTGCATTTTCATAAGCAAGTTTCAATTGTAATTCATTACAAGCCTCCTCATTATCAATTTGTCTCTCTAAGGCTTCTGTGAGATGGTTTATAAAGGAGGAAAAAGGCTCAGAAGGTCCTTGAATAACTTTAGAGAAAGATTTGGGCATGCATCCCGCATGATCAACCTTTCGAGCAGCAGCCAAAGCACAATCCTGTAATATAGGGAAAGCAGCTGCGTCTGTGGCAATCTGCTGGGCAACGGTAAACATAGTGCCAGTACCGTTAAGCATATCTAGAGTGACATTTGCCGGCAAGCCTCTAGCGGCTGCGGCTGCAGTACGCTTATGAAATTCTGACTCCCAGACCAAAAATTGTGAAGGCGTGAGGATCATGGTAAATAATGTACGCCAATCAGCATTTATCAAGTCAGCTCCTGGTTGGGCTTTTGATCCTAAAAGACCCTGTACATAGCAAGATTGAATACCATTTTCCTTGCAAGCTGCTTTTAAATCCTTAATTATTTTGTACGGCATTGGGGTATACTGAGGAGCTGGAGGATTGCCGGTTTGTATGATAGGATAAAGGGAGGCAGCTGCAAGGGTGTCCTCTGCGGTATCTGCTGTCCCGCATTAGATGGGCGTCTCATGATAGGGAGCGAAGGAGAAAGAAACGACAGGAGACGAAATTCCTCGGGATGAGTGCACCCAGAATGTCTTGGCACACGCTCTTTTATTATGCTCATTCAAAGGGGGTGATTGTTTATTCAGAGCCTAGGTCAAGCCCAGGTCAGACAGGATACAAAGGATTACAATAGCTC
>BLBF01000026.1:6325145-6340206 GCA_015471245.1 Laticauda colubrina | reverse complement strand
CTAGGTCAAGCCCAGGTCAGACAGGATACAAAGGATTACAATAGCTCAAACAAGGTAAGATACCAGGTCAGACAGGATGGCAAGATTTTTAATTTGATCAGGATATTCCTTCTTCACAAAGCTGGATGCAAGACAAAGTAATCTCAAATATAAATAGGCTATTTCTACAGAGGTTTAGCTCCTTGTCTCTGTACGTGCCCTTTAAAAGGTCACTGAGAAGACAGAAGCTCAATGATTACACGTGAATGATACAATGTTGCAAATGCCTGAATGTTACATAGTTGCAATGATACACAGTTGCAAACACATGAATGATACATAGTTACAACAGTCCTCATCCATTTCTCCTTCATAAAAGGCTTGTTGAATGGCTTTTACAACACCCCCCCCACCTCGGGAGGGTGGTGGAGGACACGAGGGCTCTACATTTAAGGAAGTGGATTCGATGGAGGGAGGCTCCCGTAATGACTTACGATCATTGGGAGCGGAGGGTTGAAGGACAGAAAAGTTATCATAACTTGGTGGAGGAGATTCAAATACACTCTCTGCTTCTATTTTATAATGGACTTTTACAGCCTCCATAATTTTCCTCCAAGTGACCAAAATGCCAATAGGTGCACGAGGAGGACTATGGAGATAGTCACCAATTTTTTGCCAAATGGAGATTTTTAAGGACCCTTTCTCTGGATAATTGGGACAATGTTGCCACACATAAGTCAATAATGTAGCAATAGGTTTAATTTTTACAGGTGAGCCCTTTAAATTAGCAGAATATTTAGAAGAAGAAGCGACTAACTCCCTCAATTCCTTCAGATGCTCTGTCTGTTGTTGAGAAAAGTTTCCGCCCATACTTACGAAAGTCGAGACCGTGTTTCAGATCCGATGATGTGCAATTCGTTTCAGGCCTGGCGATGCACAGCTCCCATCGAGCGGGTAAGATATGAGCGTGTCGCAACGTATCCCCCTTAGGGAATCACGTCGGGGTCACCAGAATGCGGTATCTTCTATCCCGCATCAGATGGGCGTCTCTTGATAGGGAGCGAAAGGAGAAAGAAATGACAGGAGACGAAGTTCCTCGGGATGAGTGCACCCAGAATGTCTGGGTACACGCTCTTTTATTATGCTCCTTCACAAGGGGGTGATTGTTTTTTCAGAGCCTCGGTCAAGCCCAGGTCAGACAGGATATGCAAGATTTACAATAGCTCAGGTCAGACAAGATTGCAAGATAGCTCAGGTCAAATAGCTCAGGTCAAACAGGATTGCAAGATTTACAATTCGATCAGGATATTCCTGCTTTACAAAGCTGCTTACCAGACAAACTACTCACAATGTAAATAATCTTTATCTACAGAAGTTTAGCTCCTTGTCCCTTGTACGTGCCCTGCAAAGGTCACTGAAGAGACAGAAGCTCAATGACTACACGTGAATGATACAATGTTGCAAATGCCTGAACGATACATAGTTGCAATGATACACAGTTGCAAACACATGAATGATACATAGTTACAACATTATTTACCATTTTACATTTTCTATATAGCTTCTCCCCTCTTTTCACTGTCTTAATTCTATTTTATTTATTTCAACTCAATTTAAATCATTATACTTATATCCTTTGACTGTCCTGTTTCAGCTGTCTGTTATCTTTTCTCAGTAACACAAAATTTCTTCTGGAATCACTGATTGGAGTATGACGCTTTTATATCTTTCCCCTTAATTTAACACTTAAAATAATACATAATTTTCATTCGGATTCTGCATAGTACATTCTAGAGCTACACTCAATATTTTAAAATAGGGAAAAAAATTAAATATATAATATAATTAAAAAAACAATTGAAATCATATCATTAAGATTGATATTCATTTAAGTCTTAAACATTTTACACATTCCTTTCCAAATAAGTATCATGCTTCTATGGGAACACTTATAGGTTTTGCTTAGTTACTTCCCCCCAATTCACTTAAAATATTATGTAACGACAATGTTCCCATTCCTTTTTAGTTCAATTCTCTCATGTTTCATTTCCTTTATTTTATTCAAAAAAATAATAATGCTAAATTACATTAGATATTTTATCTCATTTTATAATCATATGTTGTTCCAATTTTCTAATATTATTTCAAATACAAATACAACAATACAGTCTTATGTACCTTTGCAGAACCTATTTTTCAGTTATATTTTTATCCATTATCTCTAAATAAATCCTGTTTCTTTACATCTTGTTTCAAACCTTTGTAGCTTCTCTGCCCTTCTTTCCTCCCTTGCTTCTCCACTCTACCCTTTTTACCCCCTTGTCTCTTAATCTCCACCCTCTTCTGTATTCCTCTTTTCTGTTGCTTTCTGATGTTGTGTCCACTTTTCACCTTATTTTTCCTTTTTTTGGTTGTTTTTTTAAATCTTATATTCTCCATTCTCTTTCCCCCCTATCCCCTTTCTTCCCCAAATAAAGTTGCTTGTTCATTAAAAATGGCTTCTTCTTTATTCCAATCTTCTTGTTCTTGTAGTTTCTCATACGTAGAAATCGCCATTTCTAAAAAATGAAAAATGGAGCCAAAAGAGCCCTTCCCTTCTTGTTCCTCTTCTTTATATTTTATAAATTCTATTTTCAGTTCATCCACAAATAATGCCATTGTATAAAAAATTTTAAACAACCCAAATGATTTTAATCATTCAAATAAGAATTTCCAAAAGTCCCAAAGTTGCCAAGCAATCCAAATACACATAGTCTATTTCATTTAACACTTTGTTCTTTTTTTCACTTTCTCTTCTGGGGTTGTAATTCAGTTACAAAGTTCCAATTAAAATGTATCTTTTATAAGTCTTATTTTGGTTTTGTTCTAGTCTTTTAAATTCCAAGCAATCTCCTCCAGCCAAATCTTAATTTTAATTCTTATCCTCTCCCTTCCCACTTACAGCATAATAAAAGTTTTTTTTTTCAGTGTTCAGAAATCTTTATTGTTCCCTTGGCTTTAATTTTCCAGTTTGATTACCTGCTAATGCCAAAGTGGGTTTTTTGAATTTCTCATTCATCTGCTGTCACTGTAAGGAAGGAGAGTGAGAAAAAACAAACGTTCCCTTTTCACTTTCATTCATTGCTTCTTGATCTTCTTAGGGAGCGATGTATCTTTTTCCAAAATTTAAATTCCAGGATATCTTGGATGTTGCTTCTCATCCCAGTCAGCCAAAACTTTCATTTCTCAGCTTCCTCCTGCACGTTCTTTTCCAGATGATAGCTCCTTTGTGGCAGCCATTTCTGACTGCCGCTCTACTACTTTCGGAAAAGAGAATTAAGCCAGCTGAGGAGGGGGGTGAGACTTCCCCTGACCCCTGCTAGGTCTCCCCTGTCTTCAGCTACCTCTACGGGATAGCTATAGCCCCGAAGCTGGTTGGCTCGGGGCACTCGGGGTGAGCGCAGCAGAAACCACACACAATCATGGATTCCTGCTGCTGCCGAGCCTTGCAAACTGGAAGTCCCGCATCTCTTTCAGTTTCTTAAGTCCAGTGCATCTTTCTTCAGCAGTATTATGATCTGGGAAAATCATAAACAATGATCGGTTTAAGAAGCTGCTAACAGGGCATATGTGCTTCTCTGTGCTCTGAAACATATTTCATGTTTGAATTCATGGCAGTGCAAAGCTCTAATGATCAGCAACTTTCTATGTATTAAATATGTTATCCAGAGCTAAAATTTCTTGATTGAAAATATGAAAACTGAAATTCAATCCAAGTATTACTTCTTGGAACCTAGTTTGCTTTTATAATAGTTCACAATAGTCACAACTTTTGACTATTGCTGGTGCAATAAGACTAGAAATGTTTTAAATGTTTCAGTGAAGAAAATAAGGTAAATGTAATAATTGTGAATAGATTAATGGGCAGGGATTAATTGATCTGGATCAATGATATCCCAATTTTATTAGTGGTAATCTATATTTTAAAATATTTAAAAAATTCTTTCTGGTTTTCATTTGGGGCATAGATTACCACTAATAAAATTGGGATATCATTGATCCAGATCTGCAAAACCAAAGTTCTTCCTTCTGGGTCTGACCATACTACTTCTGCTTTCAAATTTTTTAAATATTTATACCGAAAAATAATAGGATTTGAACAAAGGAATATTTGCATTATAGGATATTTTAACTCTATTGCCAATTATCAGAAAGATCATAACAGAGAGGAGAAGAATAAAAAAGGGAAAAGAGTTCCCTAAGATATGTAAGGAAATGATGAGAGAATTAAATTTGGTTGATTTTTGGAGGAAACTATACCCTGAAAAAAAAAATTTGCATTTTATTCAAATCCACATCAAACATGGACACGAATTGATATGGCATGGATGAATGGGGAAATAGCAAATGAAATAAAAGAAATTGAAATACTACCGAATGAATGGGCAGATCACAATCCAATTAAGATAATATGGAAAGGTAGGAAGAAACCAAAGATGGACTTTAAATAATCAATTATTAAGATAAAAGGATTATACTGATAAACTTAAGGAGGAATTAAATTATTTTTTAAAAGAGAATAATAATGGCATAACTACGAAACAAAACATCTAGGATACAATGAAGGCGGTAATAAGAGGCATAACAATTTCTTATAATTCTAAGAGGAATAAAGAAAAATATGCCCAACAAAATAAACTAAATTAAAGAATTAGAAATGCTACTACAGAAGACTCCAAAAAACCCAACATTACAAAACCAGATAATAATAACAAAACACAAATTGAACTTAATCGAACAAGAGAAACTGATTATAAATTTGAAGATGACAAAACAAACTTACTTTGAGAATGCCAATAAAGATGGTTAGCTTACAAATTAAAAAAAAGAAAGAAAAGAGATTGATATATCAATTAATAGACAGTAACGGTGATATACAAAAGATAGGTGAAAAAAAGAAATTGTACATAAATACTATGAAGAGTTATATAAAAAGGAAGAAATAAATGAGAATAGAAGAAGAAATTATTTAGATGAAATTAAAGATAAAGAAATTGAAGAAGAAATGATAGAAGCACTCAGTAAAGATATATCATGGTCTGAACTGAAATCAGCCATAGAGAACCAAAAAAATGACAAAGCCCCGGGCCCTGACGGAATCCCAGGAGAGTTATATAAAATAATTGCAGAACAGATTGGACCATTTATGTTGGAAATTTTTTAATGAAGTATTATTGGCAGATAAGATGCCGGACTCATTGAGGGGAGCATTGATTTCGTTGATCCCGAAGGAGGATTCTGAACCCAGATATATTAACAATTACAGACCGATTTTACGATTAAATACCGATTACAAAATATTTGCCTCCATTATAGCTAATAGACTTAAATGAATATTAAGTTTATATAGACATGAAGATCAAAATGGATTTCTCCCGATTAGACAGGTTAGCAATAACTCAAGAACAGTATTAGATATTTTAGAATTTTATTAAGCCCAGCCCAAGAAACAGATTGCAATTATGTTTTTAGACGCTGAAAAGGCCTTTGATAATTTAAATTGGCAATTCTTAATACGAAAAAATATATAATATGAAATTAGGCACCAAATTTGAAAATATTATAACAACTATTTATGACACACAACAGGCCAATATTATAGTAAATGGGGAATATACTAGTCGAATAAAAATAGAAAAAGGAGTTAGACAAGGCTGCCCGCTCTCACCCCTGCTCTTTATATTCACATTAGAAACATTACTAATTAAGATTAGACAAAATTCTGAGATAAAAGGACTAAAGATTAAATCAGAAGAATACAAATTACAAGCATTTGCTGATGATTTGGTTTTTTTCATTGAGGATCCAATTGAAAGAGGACAAAAATTGATTAAAGAAATAGAACAATTTGGAGCGGTAGCAGGACTTAAAATTAATAGGAAAAAAACAAAATTAATGACTAAAAACTTAACAGAAAAGCAGAAAAAAGAACTAGAAGAAATTATGGGAATACAAGTGACAAAGAAAGTATTTAGGAATATTTAGGATATTTAGGTATATGGTTGACAGCACATTGTAAGGTGCTTAAAGAAAACAACTACGATAAGTTGATGCTTCAGGTAAAGAAGGATCTAGAATTATGAGGCAAATTACAACTTTCACTATTGGGAAGAATTGCTACTGTTAAAATGAATATCCTCCCAAAATTTTAATATCTATTTCAGATGATTCCAATTAAATTACATAAATATTTTTTCAAAGAACTCAGTAAAATTATTGCTGAATTTATTTGGCAAGGGAAAAAACCCAGAATAAATTTAAAAGCAATGCAGGATATGAAGAGCAGGGGAGGGTTGGCACTTCCAAATTGGGAATTGTATTATACAGTTGCCACCCTTGTATGGTTAAAAGATTGGGTAAACTTAAATAATAAGAGAATCTTATTTTTAGAAGGCCACGACTTACAAAGGGGGTGGCATGCTTTCTTATGGGTTGTAGGAAAAATTAACCAGAAATACTTTCACAGGCACTTAATTAGAGACTCATTGGTAACTAATTGGAAAAAAATACATAAAAAACACTATTTAAAGGTACCGATTTGGCTATCAACAATGGAGGCAATGATCCACCCAAACAATTTAGATATTTCTAGAATGATCAAATATAAAGATTTATTAGACGTACAAGGAAATTTGAAATCCCGTCAAGAACTTCAAGAATGGAGATTTAAAATAGATCAATGGGCATATTTACAAATTCATAGTAGATATAACCAGGATAGAAAAGAATTTGGAATTAGTAATAAACACCAGCAGCTAGTAAAATTTTAATGGGCTCAGGAAAAAAGAATATAATTAGATTTTACAATTATTTACTTGAAGTAGAATTAGAAGAAGAAATAGTAAAAGGAAATATGTTTGCTTGGAGTAGGAATGTAGGACGTAATATCACTTTAAATGAATGGGAAAAAGTCTGGGGAAGTAATAATAAGATTACAAAATCGGCAGCATACAAAGAAAATGCATATAAACTGTTTTATAGATGGCACCTTCCTCCTTTGAGATTGGCGAAAATGTGCCCCAAAATGAGTCCAAAATGCTGGAAATGTAAAAAGAAAGAGGGAACTTTTTTCCACATGTGGTGGTCATGCATAGAAGCCCAAAAATATTGGAAGATAATAAGAAATTGGCTAGAAGATATTACTAAAAGAACAGATCGAATATAAACCAGTCTTTTCTACTAGGGATTTTTGACAAACAAATATCGAAAAAGACAAAATATATTACAATACATATATTAACAGCAGCTAGGTTGGCTTTTACTCAGTGTTGGAAGCGTCCACAGATACCTACAAAGGAGATGATTATCCAAAAAATTTCAAACTGCGCAGAAATGGACAGATTAACATTAGCTCTAAAAAACAAAGAAACTTCAATATATTATAATAGCTGGAATTATTGGAATAAGTGGTTAGAACAAAGATGAATTTTATAATATAGGTTTGAAAGAATAAGATAAATTTATATGAGTGATGTATAAATTCTTGTAAAGATAAAGTGTTTCAAGATAGTAAAACCAAAGGAAGAAAAGATCTCACAAATTGTCAAAAGTAAGAATATTTTTAACAAATTTTCTTTTCTGTATTTTCTTTTTTCTGTTTTTCTGGTCCTCTTTTCCCATCCCCTCTTTTTCTTTTCTTTCTACCCTTCAATTATGTACATGTTATTATATTGTTGTGTTTTTTTTAAATTGTAAAATCAATAAAAAATAAAATTAAAAAAAAATTCAATGCAAAGAATAGTGCATTGACCATATAGGTCTGCTGACTCATTTAGAAATCATTCAAAATCATTCAATCATTCAAAAGCTGCATTTGTGGCCATTAACAACACTTATTACAGTTAAGTTCTTGATGTGCCGGAAAGTCTATATTTATGTTTAGATTACTAGGGAAGCTGTTGTGTGAGAGGCTGATTTATGCTGTATGTATGTCTGCACTTGTCATTAATATGAAGAGACAGTGTATAATGCAGTTAAGAGTTAGGAAAAGTACACTTACCATAATCAACAAGTGTTCTGATATGAGTGCCATCTAAAGTTCCAGATTGCTATTGTTTGGTTTTTCATGCCATTCAGATCCATGGTTATAATTAATGTGTTTATAAGGTTTGTTATTTGTATTTAAAAGAGATTATACCCAGGCAGTACTGTCATTGTGGAAATTTTATATATAACAAAGGAAACTGAATAATAAAAATAATTTTGAAAAATGTATGTGTTTACATCCACTTGTATACATCCATTTGTATGCAATGATTCAGATTTGATTCTGTAAGTCAGAAATGTTGATTAATTTGTTAAGGCAAAGAAATACATTACTCCCAAAATGATCGGTCAGGAGACATGGAGATAAAAATGTGAATAAAACTAGCAATATAGCAATCAGATTTAATTTATGTCTAATCATCCCTATTTTTTTTTTTAGGCTCCATATTTTTGGGATCTTTTTGGAGTTCATGTTCAATTTTTTAAAATCCTTTCTTGTAATTCATTCTGTTTCTTCCATTTTTCTTTGTTTTTCTTAGCTAGATAAGCTATTGACATACCCCTCATAAAAGCCTTTGTGGTATCCCATAGATTTTGTAAACAAGTGTGTTGTTTTAGATTAACCTGAAAAATATCTCTAATTCATCCTTGATTCTTTGAGTATATTCTTTTTCTTTTGTTATTTGTGAGTTTAGTATCCATCTTTTTCTTTTGTTTTGTCCTCTCCATGTAATTTTCACTGGGCTATGGTCGGCCCATATATTGGGCATTATTTCTACTTTACTAATGTCTTTCTCAATTGCCCCATTCACCCACGCCATGTAGATTCTCGACCAGCATTTTTGTGGACTAGAATAGTATGTAAATTTCTTCTCATTTGGGTTTCTCTTCTGCCATATGTCTTCCAAATTGGTCTCTTTCATTAAACTGAAGAAAGTTTTTGATAGAGTTCTCTTTTTTTTCTTCCTAATTTCTTCCATGCTAACATAAACCTTTTTTACATCTACAATGGCATTGAAGTTCCCTATTAAGCAAATATTTTCTTCACCTACAATAATTTTTTGATTATATAATCTCTTATGGAACTTCTTCTGATTGTCATTAGGGGCATATATCCCCACCAGTATTAATTGTTTTTGATGCAAGTTGATTTGTATCATTAAAATTCTGCCTTTTTATCTCCATAGATTTGTTTTCCATTTATCCCTTTTTTACATAAATTGCTACACCCCCCCTTTTTTTTTCTTTTGATCTGCCAGTGCTATGAATAATACACCTAACTTGGGATAGTCTAAATATTTTCTGTGTTGTTTTTGGATATGTACTTCCTCTAGGCATATGTCAACATTTTGTTTAGTTAATTTAGTTAGTACTTGTTTTCTCTTAATCTAAGAGTTCAATCCATTGATATTTATTGAAAGTTATTTGATTTCTTCTTTCATTATCAGTTCTAATGTCTACCTAAATCTTATGTTGGTTCTTGCTTCTCTTTGGGGTCTTACTCTTAGTCCTTCTCTCCTTAGGTATTCTTTCTCTTCTTTACCTACCTCTTCTTGATCTGTTTCCTGTGGTCTTCTTGTTGCTCCTCCTGACTTTCCAACTCTTCTTTGCTGTTCCCCTTCTGCTCTATTTCTACCAACTCTACCAATCATAAAATTATAAACAATATCTCCTTCTGTTGTTCAATTAAAAAAGAAAATTTCATGGCAACTATTGAGAAGATTTGGCAACAGGGATGATGTTTGGAGGCTATATGTAGCTTGGAACCATAGTTTCTATATATCTATTATAGTATTTGCCATATTACAAATGGAAGGGTTTTGATTTCTATACACAAAGAGAGAAGTGAAACAAGAAGAAAAGATGTGACTGTTTTGTTTCAGAGGTAATATGATAATCCTTGCTAATCTGATAAGAAATTTGTGTAATTTGGAGTCTCCAGAATATAATGCATTGAATAGTGAGGATTTTTTTTAATCTGCTGATAAACTCCTGATTTTGCTACCTAAGCCAGTTCTTTGGAGGTGTGCTCCCCAGTTTTAAATGAGAGTAACTAAAAATGATCTGCAACAACCTTTGGATGTTCATATACTTTCCTGGGTAAAGATATCAGAAATATTTCAATTCTCAGTAAGAGTGGCTGGAGTGGTCAGGTCTCCATCTTTTTCTACAGCTGCTTGTATTTTTCAGGGGGCTTCAGTTTTTAACATCACTTTTTTTTTGTATAAAGTTGTTTATTTTATAACATATAAAAATTCCCTTTTAATTTAAACAGTGTGTTGTCTGGATACAAACAGTTTTAGAAAATAATCATCAAAGTGTTTACAATAATATTAATTACATTGACATTAATTCTATCATGATCATCATGATCATCATGATCATGATCATGATCATGATCATCATCATCATCATCATCATCATCATCATCATCGTGATGCTTGCTTATCCATTATAACAAACCTCCCTTTTTTCATTGGTTCTTTTCTTATATTTCCATTTTTCTAACTTCTGTTTTTATCAGCTAACCATTGATAAAATAAATCTCACATCAAAAAGTATTCAGATTCTTCCTTTTCCTTAATTATAAGTGTTAATCTATCCATTTCTTCACATTATGGTATCTTTTTAATCAGATTTTCATCTGCTGGGATCTCTTCACTTTTCCATTGTTGTGCAAATTCTTGCTGCAGACAATACATGTAAAATCAAATATGTCTTTAGACTTATTCAGGAAAATATCCAACAAAAATATTTGTGGTTTTAAATCAATATGTTGCTTTAGCATTTTCCCCATTATTACCATAGTACCATTTGCCATTATTCAGGAAAATATCCAACAAAAATATTTGTGGTTTTAAATCAATATGTTGCTTTACCATTTTTTCCCAACCATGTATGTATTTTTGTCCAATATTCTTTTGTGTTTTGGCATGTCCACCACATATGAGAATACAAACCAGGTATTTGTTGGCATTTCCATTTAGCAAACATATCCTTAAACATATTTGCCATCTTTGGGGGTGGAAAATACCATCTATAAAACACTTTATAAAAGTTTTCTTTATGTGCAATTGACATCATTAGTTTATAATTTCTATCTCACATTTCTGCTATTTATCTAGCACTATTGTATAACCCCAAAAAAATTAACCATGCTATCATTATTATATATTATATACTGTCAGCTATATATTATTAGCTTTTCATCTGTCCTTGTTAATATTTGATCTAATTCTGTTAATTCTTTATAGAAAAACATGCATTTTGCCATTCTTCTCATATCAAGATTATATCTGCATTTGTGGCCACCATGTTATGTCAGTCCTTGACTACTCAGTTCTTGCTTACTTTTTGTTCAAGATGTCTTTGTATTTGGTAATGTTTTCCATATTCCATTTTGGTGGATCAGAGCCTCTATTATGGAGAGCCAGACTAGTATTTTAATGTAATATTAATGTCATTCTTTAATTTTTACCCACACTGACAATAATGCATTTCTAATGTAATGTCTTTGGAAATAACTATTTTATTTTTCCCATACCATAAAAAGGCATGGCAAACCCATTTGGAGATCATGTCCTCTAAGGTTGATAAACTTTTGTTTCTCAAACCAATCCATTATTTTCCCATGTACCAAGGCCTGATAATACAGTCCCAAACTGGCAGTCCACAGTCCCCTTTGTTTTTTTGAATCTTGCAGCATTTTCAAACATCCTTGCCAAATGTATCTTATTATTTTATTTAATTCTTCAAAATATTTTTTCAGCTTTATTGGTATTGTTTAAAACAGATATAATAGTTTGGTTAGATATTAATTTGTATAGTAGTTATTCTTCCTGCCAATGACAGTTGTGGGTTTTTCCACTTCTCCAGGTCTGTTTTAATTAGTTGAATCAATTTATAAGAATTATCTTCTTTAATGGGTGCACACCTTGCCATTAGTTGGATTCCTAGGGATTTAACTTTCTTGACTATCTGAATATCTATTTTCTTTATTAACTCTTTTTCTGTGTATTTATAAGATTTTTAACTAGAAGCTTAGTTTTTTTTTTCTTTATTTATTTTTAGTCTTCAATTTCACCATATTCTTCTATTTTTTTAAATTAATTTGGGTCTAGTTTCTTGTGCATCTTCCAGGATAAAAAATAAATCATCTGCGAACGCCTGTAGTTTGTATTTTGTTTTTTATTTCCATACCTTTAATTTCAATGTCTTGTTTAATATTTTTATTTAACACTTCCAATGTCAATATGACTAGTAAAGGGGCTAGTTAACATCCTTATCTTATGACTTTTTTATAGTAAAATTCTCTATCATATCTCCATTTAGCATAATCTTTCCTATTTGCTTATGATATATTGCCTTAATCATGTTGATGAATTTCTCACCAAAGTCCATACATTTTAATTGTAGTAACATAAATTGCCAACTTACATTATCAAATGCTTTCTGCGCATCTAAGAAGATCAATACCATTTGTTTTCCAGGGTGTGCTTCATAGTACTCCAGTGTGTTTAAGATCATTCTCGTATTATTTTTAATCTGTCTCTTAGGTAAAAATCCATTCTGATCTGAATGTATAAATTCATTCACAATCCTTTTTAATCTCTCTGCTATTATTGAAGCATATAGTTATAATCAGCATTCAATAAAGATATAGGTCTATTGTTTTTTTTAATCTCTGTTAAATCTGAATCTTCTTTTGATGTAAGGGTAATATTTGCTTCCATCCATGAATTTGGCACCTTTGTTTCTAACAATACTTCATTATGGACTTCCAGCATTTGTGGGCCTAAAGAGTCTTGTAAGTATTTAAGTTCTTCCAGGAGCCCATCTGGTCCTGGTGTTTTATTGTTCTTTTGCCTCTTAATCACTTCTGTTGTTTTTAACATCACTTTTTAAGTCCAGTTTCTGATAGCTGACTGGATGCTAAATATTCTTTATACCCATTTGTTTCTAGAATTGTTACCTTTTATTGATTTTTTTTGGATCTTTAAATAATTTTTCTTTTGCTGAAAAGAAGTCTATAAGGTTTTTTTTTCCTTTTGTAGTGAAAATGACTGAATCTGATTTATGCTGGATTTTTATTGGAAGAATTTTGTATTTTACTAGTTTTCCTAAAATAACTGTTGGTTCATTTTTTTCTCCCCATCTTCTCTGTTGTGAAACTTTTTACCTCTGTTTCATTGTGACTCTTTTTCTCCACTCTAAAGGGAATTTTTCTATAAAAACTTTACTACAAGAACAAAATAACAATAAATTAAGATGTTTGAATATTGTATTATATATCCATTAATCCAATGCCCAAAAAGAGACATAAGAGAGAGAGGGTATTTAGATAATTTTAACATTAAAACCTTCTTGGAACTTTTGGAAAAAAATATTTGCAAGTTTTTAGTGAAAAAATGGATAAAGGTTTGATTAATTTGCAACAATTTTAAATCAACCTAAAGAAGATCTCCAGAAACAGCAACAGTAGCAAAATCAGCAATGCAATTGGATAGACTAGAAGTTAATCTGCTGTCAACATTTTTGAAAAAGAAGAAACTTTGTTTGAAAACTGGTCATTTGTTAAAGGCTGAAGAGGATATGAATGAACTTGACCTTCTCAGAAAAGCTGATAGAGGTTACAGAATGGAAACTTCATATGCAGTTACAAGACAGCTGTCAAGATATTTCCCAATTTGTGGAAAAAAATGTTGAACAACAAGTATTATGGAGATATTTTCAATGGAGACCATTTTTTTGGGGGGGGGGAATTGAGAAGCAGTTGTTTAGAAAGATACCATTTGTAATTTTAAAGAAAAGCTAAGATGATAAACTGGATATTCTTTTTATTATTAAGAATCAAAAGATGGTATGTGATACTAGATGGAAAAAAACAATGGTTGTAACAGTCTTATGAGAGAATATCGGCCACTTATAGACTTTCTGCAAGTTGAATACTATACAACAATAGATTGTTATTAGAGGACTTTGAGAGTTTGTTTTTCTGGTTGGAATTACCTATTAATTTTTGTTTAGATAGATAGTGGGTCAAGTTGGTTGATTGTTAATAAATTTCTATAATTGTGATATTTTTAAATGTTACATAGAAATTTTGCAGATATAGACATACAAGTTTATAGATTGTTGACCTGTTTTTTAAGAGGGGAAACAATTGTTGTCACTAAAACATTTAATTTTGTTCAACCAGGGGTGTCATTTTGTGTGTATGCTTGATAATTTTGATACATTTTATTTTGTATTGTATTTTTCCCCTTGGTCCTGTATTTTAACCTTGAAATAACAATATTAAAAAAATCATGGATTTAAAAGCATAATATTTCTTGATCATTCAAAAAGCCATCCAATCCAGCAATTTATAATATTTAATGGCCAGGTAGAAGCATTTAGAAAATTCACATCAGTGATGCAGAGCAATGATCTCTTACTAAAGTACTATTACTTTATAGCAGGTTTTTTTTTAAAGCATGTTGCCTATAATTCAGAAGATAACCCAATCCTTCATAATTTTTTCTAGGATCATTCAAAGCTATCTAAATACCTGTCCATCACCATATCTGAAATCTAGTTTAACAATCTAGTTTAACATTGAGAATTATAAAGAAGGAACATCTTCCTGCAGTTTGCTTCAAATAATAATTCTGAATTCTGAGAAAGGAGAAATTTTCAGTATCTACTAAGGTTTTTAAGGTTCTATAAACCTTATTTTTTACTTGACTTCAATAAAAAAAATAATCTTTCCTTAGGGAGAAATTGTTCTACAGTTTTCAGCTCCACAGTATCTTTTTGAGATAAAGAACTGGCACAGTGCAGAAATCTGTCAAAACCAAATGAGCAGACTGCCATATGCTTTTTTTTTTCTTACTTTTTACTTTGTTTCATATTCCCTCCCACACACTTCTAGTTACCTATTGTCTCCTTTCCTATTTCTCTCTCTTCATTCTGACAATCATTTCTCTCATTATTTAGACTGCGAATGTCAAAATAAAGAGCGTTTTTGCCCTTCCTTCCTTCCTTCCTTCCTTCCTTCCTTCCTTCCTTCCTTCCT
>BLBF01000026.1:6309056-6325135 GCA_015471245.1 Laticauda colubrina | reverse complement strand
CCTTCCTTCCTTCCTTCCTTCCTTCCTTCCTTCCTTCCTTCCTTCCTTCCTTCCTCCCTTTTATATTTGAGCAAATGCACAAGTAATAATATCCATAAAACTACTGTATATACTCTCTTCAGTTTATGCTGTAAGAAAACTTCACTTTTATATAATAGAACATAATACAGAGATTTAATTCTGAGATTGTTTGCATCATATAGAAAAAGAAATTAGAATAGAATAGTGTGATTATTGACCAAGTGTGATTGGACATACAAGGAATTTGTCTTGATGCATATGCTCTGAGTATACATAAAAGAAAAAATACATTCATCAAGAGTAATAATAGTCATAGGGTGCAATAAGCAATCAAATCATACTAGAAACAGTCAATATAAATTGTAGGGATACAAACAAAGTTACAGTCATACAGTCACAAGTGGGAGGGGATGGGTGATAAGAGGGATGGGTGATAAGGATTATAGTGTTATTTTCTGATTATTTAAATCAAGGTAGAATGATATAAATGCATCTAATTATAAAAGCATCATTATGTAATAGGCCAAATAAGTAATGTATGTTTTGTTAACTAATTATTAGCATTGGCGTCATTATTTACAAGAAACATGGGCTACTAATTATATTTTCATTCAAATATTTACATCTTTTATTTACAAATATTACAAATATTTACAAATATTTACATACTAAACCTTCTTAACAACATAGAATCAAGTCTACAAATTGATTTTTTTCCTCCTCTGCTTTTACTTTATCTTCAATTTTTTTCAGAGTGATCTGAATCTTTTGGGGAAAAGGTGGGAAGAACATTCAACAGGATATTATGAGAAATCTGTAGCATATTTTGAAAATAAAGATCATGTTAAAATACATATGGGTTTTGGAGAGTTGATTAAAATTAATGTGTTTGTGACAAATTGTAAATGCTAGAACTGTTATTCAAAATATTAGCAAGATTTAACAACTTGGGTGGTAGTCAGTCAATAGGAAGATATTTGATCTGCTACCAGAAGATTTATTTGTTTATTCTCCTTATTCAGTTGGCATGGCCATATACTGTGACAATTGTTTCAACCCATATTGCCTCTTCCTGCATTTTCAAAAATGGCCAAGATCACTGCTTTTGTTGATTTAGGTTCTGAAAATTAAAGAGGATATTTTGCTGTAACTATCATCTGTCAAGTTTCTAAGCATTTTAGAAGTAATTACCTTCTTAAAAAGATAATTCAACAAATCAGTGTCTGCTTGACTATTTAATTAGATTCTGCAGTATTACAAAAACAAGTTCTGAGTACAAGAGTTGATTCCCCAAAAGAATCTCCCAAAGAGGAAGACTCTTCTCATGCCTGTTAGAAAACATTTGATCAGCAGAGACCATTTTATTTCCCTCCAATTCATTCAACATGACAACAGAATATCTTTAATTGTGGACATTTTATAACTTTACTTGTCACTAGGGGATAATGTATAGGCATATGAACAGTAATATAAACATGCATTAATGGCTTTCCACAAAACTATGATCAGTCTTCTAAAGAAATACAATATATAGACCTAAAGTGCACTATTGATTCCCTCTTGCCCACCTCTTGCAAATGCTCACACCATTTGTCTTTCAACATTACTCTTTCTGAGTTAAATTTTCAATCTGCTTCTCTCATTCTATCCTCTAAACCAGGGGTCTCCAAACTTGGCAACTTTAAGACTTGTGGACTTGTGGACTTCAACTCCCAGAATTCCACATAGCTGGCTGAGAAATTCTGGGAATTGAAATCCACAAGTCTTAAAGTTGTCACATTTGGAAACCTCTGCTCTAAACTATTCCATTCCCAGCCAAATTTCCTGGAAAGTGCCTTACAAGTGATACTGCCAGCATGTCGTGGACTTCATTTCATAAAGCACTGCTCCTTCTCTTCTTTACTCCTTGTCCGTAAGTAGTCCTTTGGGCAGCAAAGGATAAAATATAGTGCTATTTCTTGCTTTTATTCTGTTCCTTTCTGCCACTTTCTGTCTTGTCACACTGAAAGTAGGGTCTTATAAACATTTCTCAAATACTGTTTCTGCAAGTAGGTTCTATTCTTTCCTCTTATTACATTACTTGTTGAGTTGAAGCTAATAAAATTATTTTGGAGTCAGCATGTATGTAATACTACTTTCTAGTATTACATACATGCTGTACTAAAGATTCTAGTACTAAAATCAGTTTCTCTATTTACCCACTGTTGAGAATAACTATTTTTTTATAAATAAAAAAAATAACCTCATGAAAAACATTTATCATTTGATTGTGTCCTTAGTTAGGAAGTTTAATCCTTAAACATAATGGTAACTTACTTAGAGCATTTTATTTCCAGTGACTTTTAAAAGATTCTTCCACTTCCCATACTCTTTTTCTCAGGAAAGAATGCTTATACTTTGACCTTCCATTTTCCTGATTATACAGCCATTTTTTAAAAAAAGATAAAAAGAAATAGCAATTAAATTGAACAAATAATGCCTTTCTTTAAAAATTAGAAATATATGTCTTTGGAGGGCCCCAAGGCAGAGACCCCCCCGACAGCTGCACTCTCCGTGCCGGAGGACGTGGAGGATCCCCTGTCTCAGATGGAGCAAGAAGAAGCAGCCACCAGAGACCAACCCACACCCACCCTCAGCTCCACCTCCACAGAAAGCAGGCAGAGAGGCAGACCAGAGGGACAGAGCCACACTGTCCTCTTGGAGATCAGGGATACAATCAAAGCCAGCACAGATCTCCTCCCCCAGCTGGTCCACTTTGACATAACATCCTCTAACAGAAAGCCCTTCATCACGTACGTGAGCCAGACCCTCATGGACATGCCCGAGGCCCAGTATCAGGTGATGAAGGAGAGGATCACAGCTCTTCTGCACCACCTTCCAGGCCTAGCTGAACCTGCTCCTATCCACTCCAGGTCTGCTCCTCCACACCAGGCGATGTCACAGCCCTTCCATGGATTTCAACAGCCCCTCACCTATCAAGCCTACCACTACCAGGACTTCCCACAGCAGAGGCAGCCCTTCCCAGTCCAGGGCCAGGTTCATTGCATGCCACAGATGCCACAGACGCCTCACCTGACCCAGCTGCAGACCAGACAGCCCCACTACACTCCTCCTTCCTCCACCCCACAGCTAAGCCCTTCATCAGAACATCTGTCATCAGTCTTGGGCTTCACATCCCAGGTACTTGATGAAGGGCCTCTCAACCTCATGGGACTGAGTCAGCTCTCAGAGAGCTTCCTGCACACCATCTCCTGTTTTACTCTCGGGGCCAGGCACCCCAATGGCACCTCAGACCAGCACTCCAGCAACAGCCACCTCCACAGTCCCTGGCCTCTTTCCATCTGAGACCATGGGCACGCATCAGAGTGACTGAGAATAGTGTCAGAGACTGAGTTGTTACCTGTTCACTTGATCTTTGCTTAAGATACTTTACTTGGGTCATTTTGCTTTTTAATAAAGTCATACAGTTTGTTATTAATAAAGGTTATCTTTGCTTCACACACTTGGTTCATTTTATGTACTTAATAAAGTGTTGGGGAAAACTTTGAAAAAAAGGGTTAAGCCTTTGCATGCTTGTGGGATTGGTAAGGATAGCTGTGGGATGGATAGCTGTGGGATGGGTAAGCATAGCTGTGGGATTGGTAAGGATAGCTGTGGGATGGGTAAGGATAGTTGTGGGATAGATAAACCTCCAGTGCAAGCATAGTGGGACTGTATGGTCCATCCTCCCAGCTGCCACACATATGGCTCTTTATTATCAATAACAGTTTCATCATTGATCAACACATTTCAACAGAAACAAAACTCTTTATTGATGCCCTGTTCATTGAAGGGCCATTCAACGTACATGGCACAATCTCATCAGTGTGATGAGACAGGCTGAAGAAAGCATCCATTAAGCACCTACCATCCTGTCTTGCCACTCCACTGCAACAGCTGGGGAGTTGCACCAGTGTTTCAGGAGGTTGTGCTGCTTCTTCCCTTCATGTGAAGCTCTATTGGGGCCTTGCACATCCACAGTGTCTATCAGGTTTTGTCCTTGCCTGCATTCCCCAGGCTCCATGTCCCCATTGCCTTGTTCACAGTCCACAAGCCTGTTCTGCAACACTGGGTAGCGGGTGCACATGAGATTGTGCAGGATGCAGCAAGATTCCACGATGCTCCTCACAGTCCCTGGGTGATGCTGCATGGTGGTGACAAGTACCTAGAACCTGTTGGCCAGGATGCCAAAGGCATTCTCCACCACCCGTCTTGCCCTGGACAGCCTGTAGTTGAAGATCCTCTCTTCACGGGTGAGATATCTTGAAGTGTAGGGCTTCATGAGGTAGGTTCTGAGGGAGAAGGCATCATCCCCCATGATGAAGTAAGGCACATCTTGTGTGTCATTGGGTAGGGAAAACCCATGATGAGGTAGCGTTCCAGCCCATCCTTGAGTTCACTGGCATTGTATATCTAGGCATCTGAAGCTGACCCGTTGCCTGAAGCATCGATGTACATGAACTTGTAGTCAGCATCAACCATGGCAAAGAGGATGATGCTGAAGAAGCCTTGTAGTTGAAATAATTGGACCCTGAGTTGGGTGGAGCTTTGCAGGCCACGTGCTTCCCATCTATGGCTCCAACATTGTGGGGAAAGTTCCACCTCTGATACCACTGTTCTGCAACTTTCCTCCAGGCTTCTTCAGTGGTGGAAAAATGGAGAAGGTCCTCCACATATTCTTCGATGATGGCCTGCACCACTTCTCTGACCACAATGCTGATGGTGTTGTGTGGCACCCTCCAGGCATACTGCATGTTTCTGTTCCAGAGGCCAGGTGGCGCAGAGTCAGTGCCACCTTCAGCCCAGGGTCCAGGCTGGGATGAAAGTTGGTGCTTGGCTTGGTCAACCTGGGTCTCAGATGCTCCACAACTTCGTCAAACATGGCTGGTGGCATCCTCATGAAGTGCTGGAGTGCACGAGGGTCTTCATTCCTCAGCTCCACCATCAGCTTGTCATAGAGTCCAAACTCCACTCTTCTCCTGATCCATCTTCAGACCCAGACAGGTCTTGGACGTCTCCTTCTCCTTGTGTAGAAAAGGTGAAGCAGTCTGAAGAGGGCTTGGTTCTGGTGTTGAATGATGGCGGCTACCAAAAGGAGTGTGCGATGATCCATGGTGGACATCAATGGATGATGTGAAAGAGCAAGAGCAAGGCTGAAGAGGTCTGAACACCAGGGCTGCTGGACTGATAGTGAGATCCAGGTGATTTTCTCCCCCTTTCTATAGGAAATGTCGGTTTTCCAGTAGGTGTCCTTCCACATACTCTAGGCATCCTCCAGACATCCTAAAAATCTGAAATACATCCCATATATGAACGTTTTGTCCATTTTAATGCTTTATATCCGAGCTGCATCCACTTGCAACCTTTCTATGCCCGTGCTACTAACGCTGTGTGGACGTTCCGCGTACCTTTCGCTTCCTCCCTCTTTCCGCTTTCAGCTGCAGCGGATTTGAGTTGAGGGGATGGCCAGAGGATGCCGAGAGGATACATCGGACGTGTAACGGATGACAATGGACATAGAATGTTTGTTGCCCGTATGTGTCATGGATGTAGATTGTACGTGGCGGAAAGTTCATCCGCTCAAAAAGTTTTGTGCAGCTCAAAACCTTTTGAGCGGATGAAATAGCAGTAGATGGATGTTTGATGGATAGAGCATATGAAAGACGTACGCAGTGAGTACAGAACGGATGCATTGCGTTTTCCAATGGATGGCAAGCTTTTTTGTCCATTTTACATCCTCTTTGCATCCGTTGGTGCAGTGTGACATGGGCTTTACTTCCAAGGTTAGTAAAATGAGGACCCAGATAGTTGGGGGGCAATATGCTGACTCTGCAAACAGCTTAGAGAGGGCTGTAAAGCAATGTGAATGAGTATATATGCCTAAGTGCTATTACTAGCGCTATCTTTCAGGACTAGTACACTAATGCTTATCTGATGTGAAATGACGAATTACATTGAACTTTAACTCATTCACCAAAATCACTTGTTCAATCTTGACATTTCTCATATGACATATCAAATTTGCCTTGGTTTCCAGTTCCTTTGTTTTGAATTTCAGGTATCATTGATGTGAGGCATAATTTCCCCCCCCTTCTCTCTCTCTTTCTGACACACGAACACTCTCCCTCCCCCCCCCCCTCTCTCTCTCCAAGGAAGACACATTTTCAGCTTCGTTCTCAGGGGGAGAGAGAGAGACAGAGAGAAAGAGACAGAGAGAGATCTGATCTAAGGACAGTTTTGTTCTTCCTCTCCCTTCCTCTCCCTCCCTCCCCCCTCTTCCCTGGGATCTTGTATATTTCAGATATGGATCATTACATTTCACTTAACATTGATTAAGAGTTGTAAGTACCTATTTGATTTTCTTGGCAAAATATGACTTATTTAATGAACTTGCATGCTATTTCACATATAGAAGTAATTCTGTTACTGAATGTTATGCTTTAAGTTTATTAACAAAAAATAACAATAAGAACTAGCCAAAAAAAGTAACAATGCCCAACACACATGGCAGAAAGGCAAATCAGAAGACCACAATCCATTGCCAGGAACAGATCATTCTGGATATACATCAGGCTTTCTAGAATAAAGTTCTAAGAAACCCCAACAGGGTTAGGGACTAAGTGGACTGCAGGACATTGCTGTTTCAAATGATACATGGAGCTATAGAGATGGCCCATCTTCTGGTTTCCTTCTGACATCCTTTATAGCTGGATCCTGAACAGCACCATCTTTAAAGAAATTGTCACTTCCTTCGGCACGAAAATACATTTAATACAAACCTTGCCTATAATTTTTCTATTGTAAAGGTCTTTTCTGGGAGTGAGCAATATATCTCACAGAGTCATTGGGTATACAGTCCCTTTCCTAGTGCAAGTTAATGGATCCATGAAGAGCTTTTAATTGTACAATTTCTTAATATTTTTTTTCTCAGATAATGTGACCCTTGAGGAAAAGGATTGTGTATTTATAATGCAGGTTGGTCCCTGTTCATATTTTTAAGAGTAGCATTAATTAAAAAAAAGATAATTTAGCAGCAGTTTCTGTCATTTTCTGTACACTGAATGTTTTCTTCAATATTGCACCATATATAAAATATGAGGACTGATATTCCCTGTTCCCACATCCACTGGTTTTGTTATCTATAATTAAATATAAGCTTCCTGGATGCTGGTAGTGATTTGATGGATAGTTGCTTACCTACAAAGCAGCACTTAGAGAAATGGAGGTCCTTCAAAGTGAACTGCATCAGAGGGTTAATCAGTTAAAATGAAGGCAAGTGAATATAGATTTTTGTGGTAAGAATGCTTAGGAGATTGTTCTTTGAAATCCATATTGAACACATATTGATTTATAGTCAAGCATTTATTGATAATTGACAAAATGGCTGGGTAAATAATTATAGAGATTATTCCCATGTTACTGTTTGATTTAATCTGCCTGATTGTGATGCTAAAATAAAACCCATACTTAACCCAAAATTGTTGCCATTATCAGGAACATTTAGGTATCTCATGTAAGAATCAATTGCCAGCACTGGCTGGCAGAACACATAAAAATCAAGAAAGGAGATAAAAGCAAGCAAAAAAGGTACCAGATTTACTTCTAGATTGTGAATCTGATCATAAGACTCCTTTGAAAATTTACAATTGTGCTGTCTCATTTCTTGCATGTCTTTATGTCAATGCATCTTGAGAGTAACGTTCACAAAATAATCCTGAAGTGGAAAGGATCAATATCAAACCCTTGATTTAAAAAGGCAATTTAAGGAGCCAGCTATGACTATTAATTCACAGGCATCTGTAACAAATTTCCAATTTTAATCTTGAGTTATTCAGTTGCTACCCCAACTGAGGCAGTACCTTTCTATAACTAAAGTACAAAGGTAGCAGCTGCAGAGATGATTGTCTATTTTTTTTGTAGAGACAAGGAAGAGCACCAGACAAAAAGTGGGCACTTATCTTGAAAACTGAAGCATTGTCAGACGGCATTCAGATGATTTTCAATGAAATTGTTATCTGTTTAAAATATCATTGCTGAGATCCCAAGTGGATTTTTAAGAAACAATTTGCACACTTTATTTAATACAAAAAACTCTATTGAAGGGTATGTATTTTTGATTCTTCAAAATTTCTAATTGTTTTATTATTTCACTGAACACAAGGCTTTTCGTGTTAATCAGCAGGAAAATTAAACAAAAGAGCTATTCAAAAACTTCCAGGTTTTAAAAATTGGGTGCCTGACATTAGACCATGATGCCTGATTATTCCTTGACATTCTCTCTCATTGTGTGCGTGCTTGGACTGGGAAATCTCTAAAGCTGCTGCAATTATATTATTGCTGTTTTAATTTATGAATCTTATCTGCATAATATATTTATAATTTTAAAAGACTACAACATTCTGACATTCATACTGATATTCAAAAAGTAAACAACCCCCACAATTACCAAAAATAATTAAGACTTTTGTTCACACACAAAAAGTTCTGTCAGCATCATTCTTCTTTCTCAACAAAAACAATGAAACCTTGATGTAGTCATATAAATATTGTTCACTTTGTATTGATTTTATCTCCCAATATTTCTTTGTAGATGCCATTTCCTACATAGAATAATGAGAAGGCCATCAAGGATTGTTCAACCATAAATCACTTTGTCCTCTTAGCTATGATATCATATCTGAGGAAAGCTGGGATAGCTAAATAATACCTTCTTTTTTATTAGCATGGGCTGAAAAATGCATAATATTTTCAGGTTTATAAGCTACCTAAATTGAATCTTAGCTTTAAGAAATATATTGTTTATCATTATTACTATATGGTAATCAGGGAAGGATCTAGCATGTGAATCACTCCATATCCAGTAAAATTATAGTTTGGTGCACAATAAGCCAGATATTTAGATTGAATTGGGATTATTTTTCACCTATCTAGTCCTTCTAAAAGATTTAAGGTGGGCAGATATTAATGGTTATTGATGTTAAAGGTAATACCTAAGCTGTTCTAAGCAAGGCTTTTGCAGTGGACTGATGGTGGTTTGTCAATGCCAATGGTGTTACCACTGACACAAAGTAGGAACAATTACACATTAAAATATCTGGAAAAAAATACCATTTGACTGCAGGTGAGCACTGAAAGGAGTTGTAATTGTAGGAATGTTCCAATCTTGGATGGAAAACCTCAGATAAAGAATGTTTCCAAGCAAATACAACTCAGGCAAACAAAGTCACTAATCTAAAGGAGGATTAGAGAGGGGAAGTAAACATATGTTAGACTTTAACTAGAGATAATTAATTGTATGGATTACTGTGCTGAACAATAACGAAAGTTAAGCAGTAACCAAAGTTAACCAAATTAGACACAATATAAAATGAAAAGGCTAAGGTGTTCTGTGACTTCAGAATTCAAATGCACAAACTTCTGCCACCCAACCTTCTGAGTAAGACAAAAAGGTCTGAATAGTGCAGCGGTCTGAATAGTGCAGCGGTCGCCTACTCGTGGGCCGCGGCCCCGGGTGGGCTGTGAGAAAATTTTGGTGAGCCACAGAGAAATCTCACCCCTAGAACAACCCCAGAAAGCAATTAACACAGGCTGCACAGAAACACAAGGCTGCACCACCCACATGGCCCACGGGAAACCTCCCTGCCCACTCAATCCTTACCTGGTAAACTTGCCTGCTCAATTGCTATTTTTCCTTTTTCTGACCATCATCTGTTCTGCTGTGCCAGGAGATTTAGAATAGCTAGGAATCAGGAAATGGTTAGATTTCTTGCTTTCTAGCTAGTCTTTAGATCTTCAGCTCAGCACAGCAGAACCTCCCTTAGGACTGAAGGTTTGCTTGCAAGCAAATTCAGTGCAGACTCACAGCAAGCAAAGTTGATAGACTGAGCTAGCCAATGGCAGGTAAATAGATCACTGAATGATTCTGTGATCAACTCAATCTTTCTGCTTTGTAAATCTTTCTGCTGGGTAAAAGTTGCTTTTTTATTAAAAAAAAATATCAATATTTACATGCATGGTGTGTTGTGAGTTAATTTTGTGAGTTTGCTTGCTAGCAAATTTTATGTGACAGACTGAGCTAGCCAATGGCAGATAGATAGATCTCTGAATAAATCTGTGATTCTGTGAGCAACTCAATCTGCCTGCTTTGCCTGATTTTGGTAAAAGTTGCTCTTTTTTATATAAAATTCAGTATTTATATAAATATTTATTGTATTTGCATCCAAGCCATGCCCAGCCAGTCACATGACTCCCAAGCCACACCCACAAATTAGGAGATGCCCACAGAACTGGTTAATGGTCCCTGGGATCTAAAATTACGAGTTTGGTGGTCTCTGAGGTCCAAAAGGTTGGTGATCCCTGGAATAGTGGATATTGCAGTGTCTGATGACAACATAAGAGAAGATAAAGAACTGGATAAAAATTATAAAATAGAAAGATCTGCAAATAGAAGTAGAACAACTGTTTTACTTATCAATAACTTTTTACCAAATGACAAACAAAGCAAACAAAAGGAAGACAAATCTAATCTGGACAATGTGGCACAAAAAACCAGAAGACAATTTCTTTCACAGGTTTATCAAGATGATAATCAAAATCAAAATGTAAGTGAAAAAGTTGCACTTTTATCATATGCAAGTTAAATAATGTTAAACTGCAATGCAAGGTGGATCCATGGATAGCAAAATTACCTGAGATTGCATTTCTAACATCCAGTGGATAATGAAGCACAGAACAAAAACAAAATTAAGAAAAAGGAAAAAATACATTTGAATAGAATAAAATGTCTACAGGTTTCTCTCATAATTTATATATTAAATTGAAATCTCAAATTATGCAATTTGTATGCAACATGGCATACCAAACTTTTAATTTGCACCTTCCCACAAGCCGACTGTATTACTCATGATACCAATGTAATGTCTATTTCTGATTTAATAGAATACCGAGATATGGAACCAAATTCAAACTATTACCTGAAATGTGCAATGTTGGTTCAGTGTTGAGTTGAATTCAATTGTGCCTGTCTGGTTATGAGGGATAGTTTGAGATATATATTCAATTATATATATTTTTTCAAATATTAATAACTATATTCATGTAAACTTACTTTCTTATTACTGATTTCAGTTTAAGACTACATTAACTGAACGTGGTCACATTTGACAGAGATGTTCCATCTATCCCTAAATGATGGCATTTTGTTCAAATAATACTTTTAAGGTTATGACCTTCTGCTGACAAATGTGCAATTTCTCAGGAGTTAATTAGACAGAAGCAGGGGTGGGATTCAATTTTTTTAACAACCGGTTCTGTGGGCATGTCTGAGGTGGTGATTGTGGCTTTGTGCTCATGTGACTGGCTGGGTGTGCCAACTCAATATCACTCACATAGAGGCACTCATCTCCTCACCTGGCTTCTCGTAACTGTGGGGATGCTGCAACAGTTGTAAGTGTGAAAAATGGTCATAAGGCCAAAAATGGTCATAAATGGTCATTAGTGCCATTGTAACTTTGAATGGTTACTCCACACAAGCAAAGTACCAGCAAATGAGGGAAAAATACTCCAGAGAAGTTCCTGAGATAGGAAGTCTAGTCTTGCCAAGAATGTAATAAGGGTTAACAGAGAGGCAGTTTCTGTAAGCAACACCAGAATGTTTCCCTCCTGCCTTCCTTACAGTATTAGGCCAGTAATTTCTTCTAACAACTGGTTCTCCAAACTGCTTAGAATGGTTCTAGCAAATAGGTGTGAACTGTAGAATCTATCCACTATCCACCCCTGGATAGAAGGGCAGGCATTATATTCCAAGATGATGTAAGAAAAAAAGACTAAGAGCCTAGCTTGGTCAAATCTATTATGGTTGTCAATTTGTCAAAAAAGACTTGAATAAAAGATTACAAATATTTCAAATTCAGAAGCAATACAGAATTCAGAAGCTGGGGTTATACAGCTTCTTTGTCACAGTAGCACACATTTATCTAGTTCTTTGAATAAATTTGATTTCCTATACATTCACTCAGTATTCTGTACCATAACTTTATTCAGTCCTAAAAGAAATGCTTGTACATTATTCTTGAAGTATTTCCCTTATACTTAAGTTTTAAAAAAATTTCTCAAATTGACAATTTAATCATTTATGCAACATAGTGAAAAATATTGCTTATGACTGCATTACTATATCAGTAATAATATGATATATGTTTCCATTTTTATTCAAAAAATTATCTTAGCCAAAATGTAAAATATCAGGGCAAGCAAAAAAGGTTTCCTAGACACTTGATCAGATCTCCTTTTATTCAAACAATATCTTCTTGCTACAAATACAACACAGCTTTACTTGTTGATATTTAAAAGCAACAAATGAATAAGCAGAGCCAAAATTTTATCTAGAAGAAAGAATATAGCTGAAATAAACCTATTTTCTGATCATGTGGATAATGATCTGCTGAACAGGAAATGCACGTACTTTTTTATACTTCTGTTTTTCAACTGTTCAAAGCCTTAATTAAGTGTAAGATTTTGATACCAAGATATCATTTTCAAAATAACTAGTAGAACTGGTATTCTTGGAAACTGATATTTTTGGCACTTTTGGAAAAAGCAAATGATAGTTTCTTTTAAAAAGCAACACATTTCTTAAAAATATAACCACAACATAACTAGCAGTATAACACCACAAATTTCTCCATGCTGCAAAATAGTAATTTTTATATGTGCTTACATAGCATTAAAACCTGCAAAGTAAAGGTCAAATGAAAATCCCAGGTGTTCCATATTAACATACTCCAAATAGGCTATTCCTATTGGACAGCAAATACCCAACGCTGATTGGCTACTTTTCTTGATGCTGATTGGCCAATAATAGCAGGATTATGATTGGCTAATTCTAGCGGCGGGAAAAACAAGTAGCCATCATTGGACAACTAGCCGCAAACAGCTCGCTGTAAAAAGAGCTGCTGCGGCTCCTGGTTAAGATCGACTTTCGGAACTAAATAAAAGAGCTGAAGTTACGCTGATCTCTGAGTCTCATTTCCCACAAACCGAACACCAGGAAAAAGAATTTCAAACTTTAGAGCAGCTATGGATAAAGCCCTGATCCATTTTCTACTAGCTACCTTCTGATAATCAGAAATGCTCAATAGTTCTAAACTTTACAGGACAATTAAGATAAGTGAGCTGTATCTAAAAATGGATTTCTGTTAGTCCTTCAAGGTAGTCCAGGCAAGAAGCACAACCATGAACAATAATTCTAATTGTATTACAATATTATATTAAGAGAACTTAAGTACCCTCCTGTTCCAAAGATGCTTTTTCCAAAAAGCAACTGGATTTTTTTGGAATTTTTTCCTTTGAAAACTTTAGAAGTGAAGAAGCTTCTTGAATAAGAAATGAAACATTTTCAAAGAAAAAAAGACTAAGAAAGTCCAGTTACCTTTTGGAAAAAGCACCTTTGGGACAACCATGGTTTGGATGCTTGAGAATATCCATACTCTGTTCCTTACTTTTATTATCCTGGTGGTTAGGCAGGCTTTCCTAGCTTTCTCCATCTTTTTTCTTTCAGTCTTAAATTTCATTTATCAAATTGTTAGCAAAGTTGTGGCTCTTCATCCTGTGTTCTGAGTTCATTACCACATATGATTACAGTTTCATAGTTAACCTGGAATCAATTCAGAAGAAAATCCCCCTTAAGAGGTTGCTGAGACAATGCTGGCCTAGAATGACCTAGATATGAATAAGAGTAACAATTTATTCAGGTAAGCCAAGCATAACATTTTCTATCTACTATTGATAATCACCATGACAAATCATTATTTTAGCTATTTTCTTCTAAAAATTGTGAAGATTATTCATATTTATCTTACTTTATTCCAGCCATATGTGTATTTTCTTTTTATTTCTCTCTAAATCTATTGGTTTTCTTGATTCTTGATGAATGTATCTTTTCTTTTATGTACACTGAGAGCATACGCACCAAGACAAATTTTTTGTGTGTCCAATCACACTTGGTCAATAAATAATTCTATTCTATTATTCTATTCTTTTCCATTGATCCTTCGTTTTTTTTGCAGTGTTTAAATCTACCTAATAAATAGTAAATAGTTCTTCGGTGCAAAGGTTATTTTTTTATAAAAAGTTGTGTTATCCTGGAATCTCTTTGGAGTTCGGACACATATTTTGGTTTGATTTTGCAGTGGTGATGTTACTGACTTCCTCCAGTGAAGCAAAGTGTTATTTTGTTACTATAGGGATCAGAAATAGGTTGCCTTTTGTTTTGTTTATGGAGGAAAGTTTAGGGTTGTCCTTTTTCAGGTATCAAACTCACACTCTGGTTGCTAGGTGAGAATATCAATTTACTCAAGGCTAAGCAGATTACAAAAGACAAGGGGTGGGATGCAAATTAACACAGTCTCTTAAAAAGAAATCCTGCTTGATGGTTTCTCTTTCAACAGGAATGCACAAAAGAGTAGACAAAATCAAGTCTGAAGTTCAGAGATCCAATCAGGTTTGTCAGCCAATCCAGTGAAGAAGTTTCAGGAGCAGGAATCACAGGAATGAAAGAGCTGCAAATCAGGTGGTTATAGGTACTTGTGGCTTACCTTTCTATTCTAACCTACCTTCCCCACGTGGTGCCTTCACCACAAATGAGCAGCACTGATCTGCCTGCTCACAGGTAAGTGAGTTGCGCAAGCCCCTCCCCTGCAGACCCCAGGCTTCCCCCAGCCATGCCCGGGCCTCCCCAGGCCCCAGCCAGCCCACCCCAGGCTTCGCCCAGCCCTCCCCGGCCCTTGGCCAGCCCTCCCCGAGCCTCCCTGAGCCTCACATAGACCTCCCTGGGCTTTATCCAGCTCTCCTCAGGCCTCACCCAGCCCTCCCTGCGCCATGCCCAGCCCTCCCCTGGCCTTACCCAGCCCTCATAGGACCTTGCTCAGCCCTCACAGGGCCTGGCTGGGCCTTGCCCAGCTGTCCCTGGGCCTTGCCCAGCTGTCCCTGGGCCTTGCCCAGCTGTCCATGGACTTCCTCAGGCATTGCCCAGCTATCCCCAGGTCTCCTTGGGCCTTGCTGTGCCTTGCCAAGCCCTCTTGGGCCTCATGCAGCTCTCACTGGGCCTGGACTAATCTATCCCAGCCCTTGGCTGGCCTCCCTGAGCCTTGCCCACTATTCCCTGGGCCTTGGAAAACCCCTCTTGAGTCTCCCCGGGCCTCAACTAGCCCTCCCTGGGCCTCAACCACCCATCCCAGGACCTTGCCAGGCCTCACCCAGCCATCCCTGGGCCTCACCCAGCCCTTGCCGGGCCTATCCAGGGCCTCCCCCACCTTGAGCCTGTCCTTGGCCTCCTCCCGCCTGGCCACCATCTTCTTCACATGAGCAGAGGCTGCTGGTTGGAGCGAGGGAAACCGAAGTGCTAGGGTCCTGCAGTGGTGAGTGCCAAGGGCATAGCTAGAATTGGAAGAGGCTGCACATCTCGGGTGAAAAGAACCAGAGCTTCTTGACGTAAGAGCAGCCCCCATTTTGCTTGTGCCTTCTCATTCAAGCTGCCAGGTGTTGCCCTGGTTCTTTCTGTCACAGCCACACAGCCTTTTATTCCAATCCAGTCAAGAAGCCAGTGGCCAGGCAAGATGAGGCCAAGGTGGGGGACATTTTCAGCCAGTCTAGCTTGCAGTTGAATGAGCAGGCAGCTCTCAGAGAAGAGCACTGCACTGGGTGATGCAGCAGTGGCGCCAGCCAGAGCATGTCGTGGCTGTTTGCTTTCTGTGCTTAGGCTGAGAGTGGTGGTGGAGATGCCCCAAAAGGGAGGGTGGGAAATCCTTTCTGCAATTATGTTGCTGCCACCCCATTGCCACCACTGTCCCCGCTGACCCTGCCATGGTGCTCCAAAAGGAAGGGCAGGTAGATGTCCTGGAGCTGCTGCTTTTTTCACTCTCCCACCACCTGCTGCTCTGGAGCTTGCCGAATTAGTTCATCCCAGAGCAGGTATGTGTGTGTCACAAGAGTCTGTGGTGTGTGTGTGTGTGTGTGTGTGT
>BLBF01000026.1:6272066-6309046 GCA_015471245.1 Laticauda colubrina | reverse complement strand
TGTGTGTCACAAGAGTCTGTGGTGTGTGTGTGTGTGTGTGTGTGTGTTGGGGAAGCCTTTCGCTGCTGAAAGAGGTGGCTGGAGACTGAAAAAGAGTCGCCTCAAACAACTCCCCCTGTGGCTGGATGGTCTCCTCCTCCTTGACTATACAGAACAAATAGGCAGAGAAAGAGGAGAGGAACCAGCCAATTCAGGGAGGCTTCTTGCACTGTGAAAGAGGTGGCTACTAATCTCTGGCTTCACTCCACTTCTCAAACATCTGGCACCATCCTGTTCTATGCACTGGCTGCTCAGACTTGCCGGGCCTGGTACATAGGACAGGTCATGCATTTCTCAGTTCAGCTGCTGGACTGCAGCCACACCAAAGAAAACCACACAGCAGCTGCAGACATCTTGTGACAAGGTAGGTGAGAAGCCCCGGGACATGTGGCCACCTGTTGGCTGGCCAGGCTGGGCTGGGCTAGAAGAGTTATATCCAGGAGAAGAAAGAAAACGTGCTCTGGTAGAGTGGGTGCCGGACAGGTGGGCAGATGTCCCAGGACTACTTAAAGGTTGACTTTAAGAGCACCCCTATGGAAGAAGTCAAGAACCAAGAGCAAAAGTAGTGGCAGGATTCTGCATGAATTAATATAATACTTAATGCTACAAGAAACATTTGGAAAATATTGAGTATTCTTTTGCCCAATAAGTGCTCACAAAAAAGGACATTACAGAAGAACTAGATTTAAAATATACAAGATAAATCTATGTTTTACATTATCTGATTTATCTGGAACCATTCAGAAGTTCTTTTCAAAACTTTTGTCATTTTTTAAAATGTTATTTATTTTGGAGCACTTCCTGGCAGTTTATTCAATTTATAAAATTTGATTGTGAATGTTTATTGAAAAAAATCCCAGGAAATGTCAATTTATATATGCTCTGTATCAGATTTTGCTTATGTCAGACTATCCCAGACTATCATTTCTGTGTTCTAGTTAAGAAATAGTGTATAACTCCAGTATTATGCATAATGAAGTCATGGCCAAAAATATTTCTTTGATTTTCTTAGTCTTCTTTTACTTTTTTTTTGTAAAATAATATTGGGACATGTACTTTTTTATTATTATTACCCATACCTTGTGGTGAATAATATTCTGGGAGGAGAATCTTGGCTTCCTTCATAGAAGAACAGTGCCAATGTGTTGTCTGCCTGAAAGCACATTTTTTTCTATGATTTTCTTTTAAATTGCTGGCCCAATGTCATTCATCAGTTTTACAGTTCATTATTTCAAATATTCAGTATTAGCACTTTATTATTTCAAATTGAAAAGGATGCAAATATTTTAATTTGACTTTAAAAAATTTTTCCTATTGGTTGTGCGTATCACTCTTGGGAGGACAACATGCTACATTTTTTTCCAATGATGACCAACTTATTAGAGGGATTCCAAGAAATCATTTTATTTTGACAAATAACAGTAAAGCATTGGACTCAGTGTAAAGAATAGTGGAATTTCAAACAAAGTCAGTTTTGTCTAGTGGTTAAGACACCAGGCTAAAAATTAGGGACCATGAATTCCAGTCCTGCCTTAGACATGAAAGTCAGCTGGGTGGTCTTGGTCTAGTCACTTTTGATCAGCAGAGACTTGCAGGCAAAATAGGAGGAAGAATGAGCATTGATTATGTTCACCCACTTTGAGTTATTTATAAAAATAATAAAGATGTGATATAAATAAATCCCAAATTTAAAAACAAATACATATATGTGGTTCAAATAGTACAATCTTAACCCAAAAAGTATTTTTAAAATGATAAAAAAAGAAATGTGGTGTTTTTTATTGCTTTCTAAGATGGCAGGCTGTTGTTGCTGCTTTTGTTTTTCCCAGAAAAGTAAAATTATGAACTCTTATCTTCTACAGACTTAGCCATCTTTCCTGTGCATTAAGGTAAAATGATCAAAAGGGCAGTGTTAATATGTGTGATCACTGTCAAAAACTAATTTCATTGCTAAGAAGTAGTTCTTAAAAACCTCTATAAGAGGAAGCACTAAATTTGCTGACCATCCACTCTATATAGCCTGTGAAGGAATGTAAACCTGGCCTTGAGGATTTGGGGGGAAAAAAAGTGGACTGCGGCAGGGGGGACTTACATAAAAAATCACCCAGTCCATAGAATGTGGAAAATATAAAAAAATAAATTCAGAATGACTCTGCTTTGATTTTGTTTGGTGTGTTGAAAAGAACTAAGCCAGGCACAGAGGACGGATCAGGCATGAAACTAGCCTTGAGTCATTGTACAACTCAAAGAGGCTAGATCCAATTCCCATTATGTTTCTTGAAACTTTATCTAATTTTTCCATGGATTATGCTGCCAGGTTGGGGAGATTTCTGTTTTATTGGCATATCATAATAAAACTAGCTCAAACTCTATATGTATGGGGTTGATTGTTGTCACCTGACAGGCGTATGATAAGGCAGGAAAAAAAAAACCTAAAAAGTTTTAAAGATTCTATTATTCCATCCCTGAAATAATTGGTTATTCTGCTTGTTCTGTTTCTTGGCCTTGCCTACCTTAAAGTGCTGGAATAACCCTAAAGTGACAAAAATTATTTCTAGTGTAAATAATAACTGGAAAGGCAGTACAGATTATGAAATCCTATTTGTTTATACACTGGAATTATACAGTAAAGCAAGGATTAAATTGACCCAGAAGATAATTACAGCAGAAACTACTATGGTGCTACTAAGTAGACACAGAGGATTTCTAGGGTAATAGGTATAAGATCTCCAAATTGTAATATCAATAGCTTTATGTTATAGATTCATCAATTTTGTTTGCAGTTGAGAAATCTTCCAAGAGCATAATACTTTTCTCCTATTATCTGCTGTGTTTCATATCTGAATATACTGTTGTTTCAATGTAAGCATATCTATAGAATCCATACTTGCTACAACATATGGAGTAGAATTAGTATAATAGTAAAATAAGATAATAAATATATAGCTATTGTTTTTAATAACTAAAACTTGTTTTAACCTGGCTGCTTATCATGGTACACTATTTTTATTCATGAAAATATTTCAGCAGAAAAACCAGAAATTATTTTTACTTGATATTTATGTTCTGTATGGAACTTGGTAGGCTCCAAATTCCCTATTCTGATTGGCCGAAAAGACCATTTGTGGATTGGCAATTAGAGAACCAATCCGGTTAACCCACCAAATGGCAGGAACAGTGAAAGTGGTGTCATTGGCCACAAGTTGCGGGCAAGCCGCTATAAAAAGGACTGCCGTGGCTTGGGCTGTTGTTCCATTACGATTGCTTAGCGAGTTTAAAAAAAGAGTTTATTCTTGGAACCCAGTCTCACGCGCTTCTTTCCGGACGGAACAATTTATGTTTGACCTTGTGCATTTTCTCTGAATGAAATAAATTTTGCCCTTTCTGTTTATGCAGCATTCAGGGGTTTATAAAATGGCAAAAAATTAATTATCCTGGAATGATTTTTTTTTTAAATATTACAGACCCAAATCTTCATTATATATTTTATTTTTCAGAGATCAGCAATATGATTCAAAAATGATACTGTCATCTGTATAAGCATTTGTTTTATTTTATTTTTATGAATTTCTTTAAACAAGTAGGCAAAGAAGATTGAAATACCAGGCTATTGGTACAGTTTTAAAACACAGTAAAACATCTTTCCCCAGCTTGTTAGATATGTAGGTTTAATGTTCAGTAAGGCAAGAAGTTACTATATTTGAATTCCACTTGTTTCTCAATATCACTAAATTGCCTTATATTAACTTGGGAGAAAAAGTCCTTTAGCATGAATTCAGCTGCCTGTGTGACAGATACTACAGTGGGGGGAGGAATAGTAAGTTCAAAATCATGGATGTGCTTTAATTAGGGAAATAATATCTCATCAACAATGACACTTGTTGCACAAAGATCAGCAAAACAACAACATTAAGCACAATCTTATTCCATGCCACAGTTTTAAAAGCATCATTACCATTAAAATGATACAAGGAAATAGGATTGAGACCGCTGACCTTTGGCTTCTGATTCATAAAGCAGCATGCTGAGCCACTTTGTAAGGGGGAATGCTAAAATGCTTCACCACATTGTCATAGTATTGCTGAGTGTCAGGAAATAGAGCAGAGACAGCATGCCAATGCATTACAATTTGGCAGCAGTACAATAAATAAGCTATTGGATCTGTTTTTTTTAAAAAAAGCCTCTTGTTAAAATTAATTTAAGCCCATGTCACACTGGCCAATGGATGCAAAAAGGACACAACGGACGAGCAAAATTTTCCATCCGTTGTTATCCGCTCTCAAAAGGGGTGAAAATTTGCATAACCAGAGCGGATAACACGGACGCGGGGAAGATGCAGAGCAGATGGAAAACGGATGCGGAACGGAAGCCCAGCGGATGGAAGCGGATGGGAGCGGATGGGAGTGGATGGCACATCTGCAGGGCTTCCGGGGGGCCTTAGCGAAGCAGACGCGGAACGGAAAGAGCAGATGCAGAGCGGACGCCGAACGGATGAAGCAGATGCAGAGCGGAAGCCTTACGGATGCCTGGCGTTCACTGCGCATGCGGGGAGGATGCATTGCGTCAGCCCCGCGGATATAACGGAAGCAGCTAGGAAGCAGGACGCCATTCAGAAGAAAGACCTGCTGCTGGACACATCGACTGCCCTGCCTGCCCTGCCTTCATGTCTGCCTGCCAGCCTTGCTGCCAGCCTTGCTGCCAGTCTTGCTGCCAGCCTTGCTGCCAGCCTTGGTTCATGTCTGCCTGCCAGCCTTGGTGCCTGCCTGCCTGCCAGCCTGCCTGCCAGCCTTTCTGCCAGCCTTGGTTCCTGCCAGCCTCCCTGCCAGCCAGCAACCCCATAACCATGCGGAAGCACAGCAAGCCTCAGCCATCTGCTGCCAGCCCTGGCAAGAGGGACAGGGCTACCATCCCGCCCCCTGGCCTTCACTCTGGTTCTGCTGGGGATTCTACAGCACGGGCTCACTCTTCTGGGGCTGGGGCTTCTGCTGCTTCTGCTTCTGGAGGAGCTGATGACAAGCACTCCAGCACCAGCCACCTCCACACCACCTGCACCCTTCACCCCTGGGACTGAACGACCAAGAGGAGTGCCAGAGACTCATTTTTGTCTTATAGCTTGTTGTTAATAAAGTCTATTTATGATTCACACACTTGCTTCATTTCTTTTTTTTTAATAAAGTCTTGCTGGAAACTGTTAGAAATGGTTTAAGCCTTTGCATGCTTGTGGGATGGGTAAGGATAGCTTTGGGATGGGTTAGGATACCTGTGGGATGGGTAATAGCTGTGGGATGGGTTAGGATAGCTGTGGGATAGATAAACCTCCAGTGTGAGCATAGTGGGACTGTATGGTCCACCCTCCCAGGTGCCACACCTACGGCCCTTTATTATCAATAATAATGTAATAATTATCCACATATGTCAACATAAACACAACTCTTTATTAAACGCCCTGTTCATTGTAGGCCAACCAAACATACATTGCCCAATCTCATCTGTGTGTTGAGACAGGCTGAAGGAAGCATCCATTAAGCATCTACCATCCTGTCTTGCCACTCCACTACTCCAGCTGGGGAGTTGCACCATTGTTTCAGAAGGTTGCGCTGCTTCTTCGCTTCATTTGAGGCTCTGTTGGGGCCTTGCACATCCTCAGTGTCGATCAGGTTTTGCCCTTGCCTCCATTCCCCAGACTCCATGACCCCATTGGCTTGTTGGAGGTCCACGAGCCTGTTCTGCAAGACTGGGTAGCGGGTGCGCATGAGATTGTGCAGGATGCAGCAAGCTTCCATGATCCTCCTCACGGTCTCTGGGCAATGCTGCATGTTGGTGAGAAGTACCTGGAACCTGTTGGCCAGGATGCCAAAGGCATTCTCCACCACCTGCCTTGCCCTGGACATCCTGTAGTTGAAGATCCTCTCTTCATGGGTGAGGAGTCTGGAGGTGTAGGGCTTCATGAGGTAGGTTGTGAGGGAGAAGTCGTCATCCCCCATGATGAAGTAGGGCACATCTTGTGTGTCATTGGGCAGGGGTTCTGGATCTGGGAAGCCCACGATGAGGTTGCATTCCAGCCCCTCCTTGAGGTGACTGGCGTTGTATACCTGGGCATCCGAAGATGAGCCATTGCCTGAAGCATCGATGTACATGAACTTGTAGTCAGCATCGACCATGGCAAAGAGGATGATGCTGAAGAAGCCCTTGGAGTTGAAATAAGTGGACCCCGACTTGGCTGGCGCTTTGCAGGCCACGTGCTTGCCATCTATGCCTCCAACGGTGTGTGGTAAGTTCCACTTCTGATACTACTGCTCTGCAACTTTCTTCCATCCTTCTTCAGTGGAGGGGTACTGGAGGAGCTCTTCCTTGTATTCTTCGATGATGGCCTGCACCACTTCTCTGACCACAATGCTGATGGTGTTGGATGGCACCCTCCAGCTGTTCTGCATGCTCCTGTAGGAGGTCCCTGAGGCCAGGTGGCACGGAGTGAATGCCACCTTGAGCCCAGGTTCCAGGCTGGGCTGGAAGCTGGTGTTTACCTTGGTCAACCTGGGCATCAGCCGCTGCACAACTTCATCAAACATGGCTGGAGGCTTCCTCATGAAGTTCTGGAATGCCCGAGTGTCTTCGCTCCTGAGCTCCACCATCAGCTTGTTGTACAGTCCGCCCTCCGCTCTACTGGTGAACCATCTTCGGACCCAGACTCTTTTTGGCTGCCTCTTTTTCTTCTCTCTTCTCACAGAGCCTGCAGATGGCTTCACACTGTTGCAGAACGATGGTGGCTGCCGAAAGGACTTTGTTACAATCCACGGTGGACATGTCTGGATGCTGTGGAAGAGGAAGAGGCACATGAAGGCTGCAGAGGTCTGCACCACTGGGCTGCTGTTCTGAAAGTGCGATGCAGGTGAGTTGCTCCCCCTTTTTATAGGCACTATAGGTTTTCCGCTAGGCATCCTCTAGGCATCCTCTAGGCATCCTGTAGACATCCTTAATATCTGAGATTGGTCCCCTCTGCAAACGTTTTTTCCATTTTAAATGCTTTGTTTCTGTGCTGCATCCTCTAGGCATCCGTTCTGCATCCGTTCTGCATCCGTTCCGCTTCCTCCCTGCATCCAGGCGGATGCGCATTGCGCGGATGCAGAACGGATGCCTAGTGGATATAGCGGATGCGTAATGGATGCGTAGCGGATGCACAGCAGATGCAGAACAGATGAACTGGATACATTTTCCATGCAAAAGTTTTAGGCAGCCCAAAGCTTTCTGAGCAGATGAAACGTCCATAAACGGATGCTGGACGGATAGAGAGGAAGCAAAAAGGAGGCAGTGAGTACAGAACGGATACATCGCGTTAACCAACGGATGGCAAGGTTTTTTGTCCGTTTTACATCCTCTTTGCATCCGTTGGTTCAGTGTGACATGGGCTTTAAATATGCTGGTCCAAATTTTGTGTTGGAACAACTATTTCATCGAGAAGCAGCCAGATGTTCTAGGAAATTATCAGATGAAAACAATGAATTATGGCAGTTTGTTTTGTTGTGAATTTAAGATAAATTACAATATTCTGCGAAAGACTTAGCAATTGACTATGTAGATGGATATATGATCGATATCAGGCTTTGTTGTTGTTATTTAAAACAAAAAGCTTCAAAAGTCTTTCAGTAAAGGACAAAAAGTTCTGCTATTGGTTGTCATAATTTAGTTTTGTATGTTCTTTTATAGTTCATAGCTTGCCATAGGAATATTGTGAAATGTTAACACATTTAAGAAGTATTATCTTAGACCATTTTTTCACAAACTAAATGCTGATTGACATTTTAACATTTCCATCTCAGATCTATGGGGAAGAGATTAGAGAAAAAGGATAAAAAAAATCAATTAATAATAAACGTTATTATTGTTTCAGAATAGTGTCAAGGATTAATTAGATTTATTCTTATAGATACAAAGGAAAGGTATGAGTTTCATGAATTTTTATGAAGTGTAAAAATACATTTTTCCATTGTCTCAACTCCGCTCTGATTTGCAATGTTCTCTTCCTGGCAAGTGGCCAAACATTTTTGCTTCTGACAGTGAATTTTGAATATTTGTTTGCAAGTAGATAATTTGTATAAAATTTGTTTGTAGCACCTAGAAATCTTTTTATTACTGCGGCTATCATGATAGTAGTTAGAAAAGACTCCTGAGAATAGTGGGTACTGCCAAAAAACAAACAACAAACAAAGGGATGACTGAACAAATCAACCCAGTCCAACAAATAATTAGGCTCAAATTATCTTACTTTGGACAGATTATGCAAAGATTTATCTCTTAGGGAAAGGCTTGAATTCTGTTCAAGGTGGAAGGAAAGAGAAGGACAACTAAAAGCAAACTGGATAAATTTATTGGGTGATGAGGGGGACATCACTGGAAGAACTGAAAAATCGGATTAGGGACAGACCACTACCAAGAAACCTTACCTATGTGGTTGCCAAGAATCAATAATGACCTGATGGCAATTAATCAATGAACCATGGTGCTTCAGATGCCCATATGAAAAAGGCAATGTAGACAAAACTTTGAGGAGGTTTTCTACTACTATGGGTAGAGAAAGGTATGTCTAGATTGTTCAGGCACGGATCCTCAAGAACTACTTATGAAAAATGTTAAAATGTGCAATTGTTCAAAGATGTGAACATTTTATGATATCATCTGGTGATTATATAATCAGACCCTGGCTTTTACATTTAAAGATAATTTAACTTGATCTTTACATGTGTTTACCTTTTAAAGTTTCTCTTGCTTGGTCATATCTTGCAGTCTCTATGAAGACAATTCATTGGGTAACATTTTTCATTCCATCTCCAAATTCCAGGATGCCTGAAGCATAAAATTGTAAAAGGGATTTATTTATTTATTTATTTATAAAATTTCTGTCGTTATACAATTTGTGTAATTGTGGCTATGAATGGGATACAGAAAATAAACACCAAACAAAGAGAATTATTTTAGGTTAAGAAACTAGAGAAAATCAGAAGAAAAAGAAAAAATATATCAGAAAACATCCAGTCATAATTAACCAATACACACTTGTCTTGCTTATTATCCTAGGCCTATTTCAAGAGAAAATAAACACAGACTTTAAACCATCTGCACGTCTAGGACAGGGTTATTTGGACCTCAAAGCAGGACTAGCATAGAAAAGGCATTCTCCTGTCACCCATCAGATGACACTGCTTCAGCAAGGGCCCTGAAATATGTCTAATCTATGAGAGCTGAGGATATGGGCAGAAATAGACAGCTGTTCCACAAATAACTAAAGCTTCTGCTTTTCTTATGTGAAAATTATGCATAATACAAAGAAGTTCACAGTTCAGCTTGTGGACATACTATAGTGACCCATAAATACCCATTTTGCATTCTGAACAATTACACATCTCTTGTGATCTTCAAAGGCAGCTTGAGTAGAGCACATTGCAGCTGTCCAACTAGCTAAGATATGAAATAATCAAGGTTTCTTCAATCAAGATCTGTTCAATTAGTACACATAGATCAAGGGTTGTTGGTTTTTGTTAGACCCTGATGTATCTTTTATCTTTTTAATTGTCCATACTCAACCTTTCCTATGTTGATTGACAACTCTAATGAACATTTTAATAACTTCGTGAATCTTTGAAAATATTCTTACTAAAGTCATTCAAGCTAGGAAATTTTGAGCACAAGTTAGCAATAAATACTAGATTATGTTGGCCCTATCTAGCTGTGAAATCATTACCTACTCTCCTTGAGTAATCATTACAAATTCTTCCATATATGTGTCAGGAAGTCTCATATATAATTATTTGTGATAAAAAAAAATCCACATCAGAATGTTCAGCTGTTGTCTTCCATACAGAAACTAGTTGGGAATGAATTAAGACATCCATTCATTGGCCATTATGCAGACTTTGTTTACCACAGCCACTGGCTGGTGGATTCTCCTGATTCCTAGACTGGTAAAGAAGACAAGAAATAATTATATTTTCCTCCTATCACATAGACACAAAATGAGAAATGTTTAAACACAATATTAAAAAATGAGCATAAAATACACAGGGATGTTTGGTTTTACTGTTCCATTTAAAAAAAAAAAAAAAAAGCACTGAGTATTTTGCTATTCCTTTGTGAATTTGAAAATAAAAATAAAGCAGAAAGACACCAGCAGAGGTCTGCCAACAGTTAGGAGAAATATTTATGCCAAGGCTGTGAGATTTCTTTCTTTTCCAAGGACTGGACATATAGATGATAACTTTTATTAAACATTGAGGAAACTGATTTATTGCAATTTCATGCCTTCTTTATAATAGGCTGTTGCCCAGGGTTAATTCCATCCTCCAAGGATGGTTAAATTTATATAACCAAATAAATAAGTTTTTGATATTCTTTATTTATTTAATTAAACTACATATCAGATTTATAGCCTACCTTCACAGAGCAATTGTTAAACAAATAAAAGTATATTCAGCAGCATAAAACCTTTATCTCTCATCAAAAGTTCTTGCATTTGTTGGATAAGATACTGTCTATGCATAGTTGCTCCTTTTTTGGAGCTCCAGGCAAACTGCAGGCAAGCATCACATCACAATGGACTGATTACTGTTGCATATGGTACTGGCAGTTTACTTGTTTGCCTGTAATAGCTGTAACTTCCCAGATGTCAGGTTTTTTGTCTTCTCATTGTCTTCTTATTCCCTTTTCACACACTCATATTTTTTTTGTGGGCAAAGGACCTGGTGTGTGATGTGCCTACAGATGTTGGTACAACACTAAAATATTCTTCCACATGTGTATCTGGAAGTCTTGGGTATGGCTCAATTAGTTATCATGCATGCTTGTGAGTAAACTGTGAGAAGGGGGAATGAATGAATGAGTGAGTGAATGAGCTTGTTTCTTCCCAAGTCAATGGCGCTGGAAACATTTAGTGCCCTTTGCAATAAAAAGCATGAGATTTGTTTGGAAAATGGAGGTGGGGAAACTCCACTTCTGTTTGACTGCAGCTGCTATTCCCAAATGCAGACCACAACCTCAATTTCATTTTATCAGGTATTTTCCCAACACACATTTCTTAAAGGTCACATTTATTTTCTGTCCCTGTCCAATATTCTTTTGTTTGCATAGGTGACTTCAATACCTTTAGCTAAATGTCTTACCTACCAAATTTATAACAGGATCTATCCTTCCCCTTGATTTGTTTGAACCACCTGTCTCAGCCTGGAAAAGAGGAAGAAGAGGTGGGGACAAGTGGTCACAATTTTATCACTTGTTCTATAACAAGGCTCTTCAAACTTGGCAGCTTTAAGATTTGTGAACGTCAACTCCCAGAATTCCTGAGCTAACATGACTGGAGGAGGAAGTCTAGGAGTTGAAGTCCAAGTCTTAAAGCTGTCAAGTTTGATTATAGAACCCCTGTTCTATAATGAGAAACAGAGAAAACAAAACAAAACCTTGTCACCAGGTCTCTTTTCATTCTTTCACCACTAAAATTGTGTAAAATTGACTAAAAGAAAAACCAGTTTTATCATTCCATACCCGGCCAAAATGAGATGAAGAGCAGGAAAACTGAACTGGTAAAACAATATTGTTGCTACAAAGCAAATGAAGTTGCCTTCCAGACAGAGATTGCCTTTATGGACATGCTATAATAAAAGATCATGTTATGTGTTACTACCCTTGACAAATACTCATAACTTTATGCTTACACTGGACAAACTATTCATATACACAGCCCTTAATCTTATAATTTGAAATTTAATATTATTTAATTTAAAGATGTACTAAAATTACATTTAGTTTTGTAAGTATCTTTTCTTAAGATACACAATTTTCTCCAATTATACACACAGGTACACATCCACATAGGTATACGTAAAATATTGCTATTTGTTGGTTTTAAAAAAACATCATTTAATCTTTCTGTCTCTCTCTCTCTCATTAAAGCCCCTGTCACACTGTACCAACGGATGGAAAGAGGATGTAAAATGGAGAAAAACACTTGCCATCCATTGGTTAACGCGATGCTTCCGTTTTGTATGTATGTAAGTATGTATGTCCGCTACATCTGTTACGCATCTGCTGCACATCCGTGCAACTCGCATCCGCTCCAGTGGTAAACAGACACAGGGAGGAAGCAGAACGGACGTGGAATGGACGCGCAGCGTTAGTAGCATGGACGGAGAAAGGATGAAAGTGGATGGACCTCGCAAAGAAAGCATTTTAAACAGAAAAAACGTTCGCAGAGGGGACCTATCTCAGATATTAAGGATGTCTAGAGGATGCCTAGAGGATGCAAAAGGACACATAGTGGAAAACCTATAGTGCCTATAAAAAGGGGGAGCAACTCACCTGCATCGCACTTTCAGAACAGCAGCCCAGCTGTGCAGACCTCAGCAGCCTTCATCTGCCTTTTGCACTTCCACAGAATCCAGTCATGTCCACCATGGATCGTAACACAGTCCTTTTGGTAGCCACCATTGTTCTACAACATTGTGAAGCCATCTACAGGCTCTTTCAACTCTACTACGGGAAGAAAAGGAGGCGGCCAAGAAGCATCTCGGTCCTAAGATGGATCAGGAGAAGAGCAGAGTACGAACTGTACAACAAGCTGATGGTGGAACTGAGGAATGAAGACCCTCGTGCATTCCAGAACTTCATGAGGATGCCTCCAGCCATGTTTGATGAAGTTGTGCAGCGGCTGACACCCAGGTTGACCAAGGCAAACACCAGCTTCCGGCCCAGCCTGGACCCTGGGCTCAAGGTGGCACTGACTTTGCGCCACGTGGCCTCAGGGACCACCTACAGGAGCATGCAGTACGGATGGAGGGTGCCACACAACACCATCAGCATTGTGGTCAGAGAAGTGGTGCAGGCCATCATGGAAGAATACCTGGAGGGGATCCTCCAGTGCCCCTCCACTGAAGAACGATGGAAGAAAGTTGTAGAGCAGTGGTATCAGAGGTGGAACTTCCCACACAACGTTGGAGCCATAGATGGCAAGCACGTGGCCTGCAAAGCTCCAGCCAAGTTGGGGTCCACTTATTTCAACTCCAAGGGCTTCTTCAGCATCGTCCTCTTCACCATGATCGATGCTGACTACAAGTTCATGTACATCGATGCTTCAGGCAACGGGTCAGCTTCAGATAGCCAGGTATACAACGCCAGTGACCTCAAGGAGGGGCTGGAATGAAACCTCATCATGGGCTTCCCAGATCCAGACCCCTGCCCCACGACATGCAAGATGTGCCCTACTTCATCATGGGGGATGACGCCTTCTCCCTCAGAACCTACCTCATGAAGCCCTACACTTCAAGACACCTCACCCATGAAGAGAGGATCTTCAACTATAGGCTGTCCAGGGCCAGGCAGGTGGTGGAGAACGCCTTTGGCATCCTGGCCAACAGGTTCCAGGTACTTCTCACCACCATGCAGCATCACCCAGAGACCGTGAGGAGGATCGTGGAAGCTTGCTGCATCCTGCACAATCTCATGCGGACCCGCTACCCAGTCTTGCAGAACAGGCTCGTAGACCTCCAACAAGGCAATGGGGACATGGAGCCTGGGGAATGGAGGCAAGGGCAAAACCTGATAGACACTGAGGATGTGCAAGGCCCAGTAGAGCCTCACGTGAAGGGAAGAAGCAGCGCAACCTCCTGAGACCCTGATGCAACTCCCCAGCTGGAGCAATGGCAAGACAGGATGGTAGATGCTTAATGGATGCTTCCTTCAGCCTGTCTCATCACACTGATGAGATTGGGCAATGTACGTTGGGCGGGCCCACAATGAACAGGGCATTTAATAAAGAGTTGTGTTTATGTTGACATGTGTGGATCAATGATTACATTATTATTGATAATTAAGGGCCATAGGTGTGGCACCTGGGAGGGAGGACCATACAGTCCCACTATGCTTGCACTGGAAGTTTATATATCCCCACAGCTATCTCAACCCATACCACAGCTATCTTAACCCATCCCACAGATATCCTAACCCATCCCACAGATATCCTAACCCATCCCACAGGTATCCCTGCCCATCCCAAACCTATCTTAACCCATCCCACAGATATCTCAACCCATCCCAAAGGTATCCCTGCCCATCACACAGCTATCTTAACCCATCCCAAAGGTATTCCTGCCCATCCTACAGCTATTACCCATCCCACAGGTATCCCTGCCCATCCCACAAGCATGCAAAGGCTTAAACCATTTCTAAAAGTTTCCACCAAGACTTTATTATAAAAAATAAATGAACGAAAGATGTACTGAGGCCGGGCTTGGCTGTGGGGTGGAGGAAGGAGCAGTGTAGTGGGGCTGTCTGGTCTGCAGCTGGGTGAAGACTGTTTTGGGTGGCATCGGTGACGTGGGTGGCATCGGTGGCGTCAGTGGCATCAGTGGTGAGGGTGGCATCGATGGCATAAGTGGCATGGTGGCATCGGTGGCATCAGTGGAACCGGTGGCAACAGTGGCGTCCGATGAGTCTGTGCCTGGACTGGGAAGGGCTGCTGCCTGTGCTGCTGGACCTCCTGGTTGCCATAGCCCTGGTAGGTGAGGGCCTGTGGAAAGCCTTGGAATGGGAGGGACATCACCTGGGGTGGAGGAGCAGACCTGGACTGGGTGGGAGCAGGTTCATCTGGATCTGGAGGGTTGTGAAGCAGATCGGTGATCCGGTCCTTCACTACCTGGTACTGGGGTTCCGCCATGTCCGTGAGGGTCTGGTTGACATAGGCGAGGAAGGGCTTGCGATTGGAGGATGAGGAGTCGGTGTGGACCAGCTGAGAGAGGATGTCTATGCTGCTCCTCATGGTGTCTCTTATCTCCAGCAGGACAGTGTGGCTCTGCCCCTCCTGTCTGGCTCTCTGCCTTTCTGTGGAGGTGGAGCTGGGGGTGGATGCGGGTAGGACTGTGGTGGAAGTGCCGTCTCCTTTCTCCCACTGTGCCAGGGGGTCCTCCACGCGCTCCGCCACGGTTACAACAGCTATCCATGGGTTCTCTGTTGTGGCAAGCTCCACAGATACCTGCCTGGACACAGGAGCTGACTCTCAGCCGGAAGAGGACTGGCTCTCAGCAGGCTGCCTGAGAGAGAGGTTTGTGAGAGGGGCTGCTCCTCGGTGGCAGATCTCACCCTCCAGGAAGCTGCACTTGGCCATGACGTAGGTCTCTCTTTCCGTCAGCTTGACCGTGGCCTGGTCAGATTTCTTGAGGTGCAGCTTCCCGTACCAGGTGTGCATGTGCTTCCACCAGCCGAGGAGCACCTCCAAAATGTAGCCCAGGCTCTCTGCCTTCTCTCTCCAATCAGCCTGCTTCCTTTTGGTGTCCCTGTAGAGGCTGTGTCCCTTCTGCCATAGATAGTCATTCTCTCTCAGCCACTCCAGCACCTCATCCTCATGTTCCTCCTCTATGTTGTATTGCCTCCTCTCCCATTCTCACGTCTGCCTCTTCCTCCCTTTGGCAGGACCACATGGAACCTCATCAGAGGGGCTTCGAGGTTTTAGGGGCTGCTCCTCCACACCACCACCAGCAGCAGCACCAGCAGGATCAGCAGCAGCAGCACCAGCACCAGCAGGATCATCAGCAGCAGAAGCAGCACCAGCAGCACCAGCACCAGCCGGACCAGGATCAGCAGCAGCAGATTAAGCACCAGCAGTGCCAGCAGCACCAGTAGCATCAGCAGGACCAGGAGCACCAGCAGGACCAGAAGCACGAGCAAGACCAGGAGCACGAGCAGGACGAGCAGGACCAGTAGGACGAGCAGGACCAGCAGGAAGAGGAGGAACTACAGCAGAGTAAGCACCAGCAGAAGCACCACCACCAGAAGCAGCAGCAGCAGCTCCTCCAGAAGCAGCATCAGCAGAAGCACCACCACCAGTAGCAGCATCAGCAGAGTAAGCATGAGCAGAAGCACCACCGCTAGAAGCAGCATCAGCAGAGTAAGCACCAGCAGAAGCACCACCATCAGAAGCAGCATCAGCAGAGTAAGCATGAGCAGAAGCACCACCGCCATAAGCAGAATCATCAGCTCCTCCAGAAGCAGAAGCAGCAGAAGCCCCAACCCCAGAAGAGCGAGCCCGTGCTGCAGAAGCCCCAGCAGAAGCAGAGTGAGAGCCGGGGGTGGGAGGGTGGCCCTGTCCCTCTTGCCAGGGCTGGCAGCAGATGGCTGAGGCTTCCTCTTCTTCCCCATGGTTGTGGGGTTGCTGGCTGGCAGGCAGGCAGGCAGGCTGGCAGGCAGCTGGTAGGCAGGCTGGCAGGCAGGCTGGCACCAAGGCTGGCAGGAAGGCTGGCAGGAAGGCTGGCAGGCAGGCAGGCACCAAGGCTGGCAGAAAGGCTGGCAGGCAGGCAGGCACCAAGGCTGGCAGAAAGGCTGGCAGGCAGACAGCAAGCCTGCCAGGGAGGCTAGCAGGGAGGCTGGCAGGGAGGCTGGAAGGCAGGCTGGCAGGCAGGCAGACAGCAAGGCTGGCAGGGAGACTTGCAGGCAGGCTGGCAGGCAGCCTGGCAGGAAGTCAGGCAGCAAGGCTGGCAGGCAGGCATGCAGGCAGGGCAGGCTGGCAAGGCAGTCGATGTGTCTGGAAGCAGGTCTTTCCTCTGAATGGTGACCTGCTTGGGAGCTGCCTCCCTTTATATATCTGTGGGGCTGATTCAATACATCCTCCCCGCATGCGCAGTGAATGCTAGGCATCCGCTAGGCATCTGCTAGGCATCCACTAGGCATCCGCTAGGCTTCCGCTCTGCATCCGCTTCATCCGCTAGGCTTCCGCTGTGCATCCGCTTCATCCGCTCGGCGTCCACTCTGCATCCGCTGTATCCATTCCGCCTCCACTTTGCTGCGGTCCCCTGGAAGCCTTGCGGATGTGCCATCCACTTCCATCCACTTCCATCTGCTAGGCTTCCGTGGAGCATCCGCTTTCCATCCGCCCTGCGTCCTCCCCCTGTCCGTTCCTTTCCGTGTTATCCACTCTGGTTATGCAAATTTTTGCCCCTTTTGAGAGTGGATAACAACGGATGGAACATTTTTCTTGTCTGCTGTCTCCTTTTTACAAACGTTTTGCATCCGTCGGCCAGTGTGACAGGGCCTTAAGACAGAGATGAAACATTCGCATGCTGTCAATTTATATCCACTTACTTGGAAGTTAATCTTAATTTTACTTAATGGAACATATTTCTCATTTCTGCTACATGTATAGGATTATGCTATTCCATCTGCTCCTCCCCTTTAGATTTAAAAAAGCTACTTGGATGTCATTTTGATATTATACTGTAAGCAATTCCATACAGTATTAGCATTTGGAGGTTGGTAAAGTGTAACATTTTTCATAAGATAAAGGGATGATATAAATTTTATTTGATAATTGAAAATTTTACTTGAAAAATCTTAAAGTCTCCATACAAGCACTTCTTTCAGGAATCTGCATCTGAAACATTACTATGTACTATCAGATTTTTATAACAAATGAAAAGTATACTGTGTATACTATCTTGGATATTACGAATGTGCAATATTGTATGTATCTCTGTGTGTCTACAGGCTCCTTTTAAATGTACAAATTTTTTTTGTGTTCTTTGTGTACTGCAGAATAACTAGCAGAATGCTTTCTAAGACTCTAGTCTTTGTACTAAACAACAGATAAAATCGAGCACCAGAAAAGACTCTTCAGTTATTTTATTTCTTTAGGGGTCAGTGAATCCTTTCACATGTTTTCCCCTTAATTAAAAAAGAAAAATGGAATCTGGTGGTGGTTGGAGAAAAAAGCAGAACATAAATGTCACTAATGAGTTGCCTGCTGGAAGCAAAAACAGCTTTTTCTATAGAATATCTGTACCAGGTGAACTGACTTTTATGTGGGCAATCTAGGGCTGGGTAGTAAGTTAAGTATTTTTTCCATTGTCCATTTATCTCTCTTCTTTTTCACTACAAGACTGAGTTGGAACTTCATGCACAACAATTCAACTTCTGCCAAATCATCAGAGATATCTAATTACTTCTGCAAGAGTGGAGTCTGCATTTCTGGAAAGTTTTTTTTCTCCCTATCCCCTACCAAACATTGCCAATATTTTATATATTCTTCTGTAAAAGAAGTACCTCCAAATGTTGCATGAAGCACATCTTTGTGTTTATGGTCTAGGTGTGAATATTAAAAAATTATGAAGACTTGAACCCACTTAATACAATATCCCTCATAATTTTTGTCTTATAAAACATTTAAAAAAATGAATCAAATTAAAAATAATGAAGTTTTTATCATAATCTTTCAGGGCAAAACCAGGGGTGGGCTGCTGGGGGTTCTCAGGGTTGGGAGAGCCCCAAGCAAAGATTCTGTGCAGTTCATAGAACCCTCAAATTCCACTCCTGCCTGGCCTCACCCACCCGTCCCCTCCCAGGAATCCTCAGGCAGCCAGTTTTGGATCCTGGTAAGTGCAGGGTATGCACAAAGGTTTGGGGAGAGTGAAAAAATGGACCTCCTGGAAGTTTGGAAAGCTGGAAATGAACCTGTTTTCAGCTTACATCTATTGCTTACATCTGCCATTTTAGGTAATTCCTAATTTAATGTTATATATACTATTTTACTCTTATAATACTATTTTTAATATGTTATCAGGTGTCCAGAGTCATGCGACTGGTCATGAGATTGGTGTCATATAAAAATAATAAATAATCAAAGAAACAAACAAATAAAATTTTATTTTTTCCTAAAATAACAAACAACAAATCCTAAGAATTTTGGTTAATTCCATCTTCAGATCTTTTCTTTAAATTTATACCTTTTGATGTTTATATACATTTAATATTTTGTGGATGATCAAGGGCAGCAGAGGATAGAACATGATACAAGTAGATGGAACTAGGATTTTGTGATGGAGACATTGGGGTGATTGTTTGTCTTATAAATTATACTATTTCTATTTTTATGCCTTTTGTCTATATATTTATATGTGACTTACTTTGAAATTCCAGGAATTTCTGCTAACATGCTTAGTCCTAATGGTGTTTAAAAATCATGAAGCTTCTGAATTTGATATAATCCCAGATGGGTTCTTGACTGCTTATTAGTGCCTATTTTCTGAATTATCAAATAAGGTTACAGACAAAAACATATGCATACTTTAAACATTCAATTTATAAATCAACATAAAATGTATAACATATATCTGAAAGGTGTTCAAGCACCCAGGAATATTTCCAACCTTGCTCAGGATTCATAATTTAATTCTTTGAGATCAATTTCTTATCACATTGGTATTACAATATTATAGATTGACTTCCTCTAACCTAGTGTTCTCCAGAGGTGTCAGGATCACTCGACAAACTGGAAAGGAGCATGTTCCGTAGTATAGAATTCTTAGTCCTGTTATCTTTAAAAATGCCAGATGGAATAAGGCTACTGTATGAGTAAAATGCATGTATACAGTGTGCTGCATCCTAAAATGTTAGAACTATTATATGGAATGCCAAAAAAAGGATTATGGATCTTTATTAAATGAAATATTTCATAATTAAGTAAACATAATAAATGTGCATAATATAAGAGTTTATTATTTAAAAAAAGAATGGAAATACTAACTCCTATTTCTCAATGTTGGTTTTCTGGGGAGAAAGTTCTAGAACCTTATTATTTTTCTTTCCCTTTCTGGATTTAGGAATACTATGATTCTTTCAATTAAGACTTTATCTATTTACAAAGAATGGGAAACAGAAAAATAAATGAAGAAGGGAAGTGAGACTTTTTCCCCTCAGTCACAATATTATTACAGATACTGCAAAGTAGAATAAAAGAAATGATTGAGTTGATGTTTGGACAATGATGTTTTGGGAACAGTGCAGTGCAGTGTTCCCTGTAATGGGATGCCTCAGTGGCTTAAAGATGTTTGATTTGCCAACCTTGAAAGGCCAGCTCTCTGTATTCTACCAGTTGTAACCCTAGTAGCCCATGATGAAGTGAGCTGTAAAATACAAGTAGATAAATAAGTAACATTCTGGAGGGAAAGTAATGACACTTCGTGTAACAGCAAGAAACCAACCAGTGCTGGATTTCCCTGAATAGAAGGCAAAATTGGTGGAGAAAAGACCCAGATGATTCTGACACTTCCAACAGAATATTGCTACTTATTTTGTATGTTGAGCTAGTTTACCCCTTGCAGTGCATCCTGGATAATGTATGAGCATAAACTTAATGAATTAGCAATCTTAGGCAGCCAAACTACTGTAAAAACATTACAGACGCTACAGCTCTCAACATATAAACATCATATCTTAAATAAATAAAATGGGGATAAATGAGATAAGAACATAGAATAAAAAGAGGCTTTTTCTGTGACCACATTTACAAATAGAATGACAGCAATACCATTTAGACTTATATACTACTTCATAGTGCTTTACAGCCCTCTCTAAGCAGTTTACAGAGTCAGTATATTGCCCCCAACAATTGGAGTCTTAGTGGACAACCAGCTAAATATGAGCCAGCAGTATGCAGCAGCAACCAAAAAAGCTAATGCAATTCTAAATTGCATTAACAAAGGGATACATCAAGAACAAGTAAGGTACTTATACTACTCTATAAAGCCTTAGTAAAGGCCCTGTCACACTGGCCGACGGATGCAAAACGTTTGTAAAAAGGACACAGCGGACGAGCAAAATGTTCCATCTGTTGTTATCCACTCTCAAAAGTGCCCCGAATTTGCATAACCAGAGCGGACAACATGGAAAGGAATGGACGGGGGGAGCACGTAGGGCGGATAGAAAGTGGATGCTCCATGGAAGCCTAGCGGATGGAAGCGGATGGGAGCAGATGGCACATCCACAAGGCTTCCGGGGGAGCACAGGAAAGTGGACGCGGAACGGAAAGAGAGGATGCAGAGTGGATGCCGAGCGGATGAAGCGGATGCAGAGCGGAAGCCTAGTGGAAGCCTAGTGGATGCCTAGCGGATGCCTAGCGGATGCCTAGCGGATGCCTAGCGTTCACTGCACATGCGGGGAGGATGCATTGCATCAGCCCTGTGGATATAAAGGGAAGCAGCTCCCAAGCAGGTCAACATTCAGAGGAAAGACCTGCTTCCAGACACAGCTTGCCAGCAAGCCAGCCAGCCAGCCAGCCAGCAACCAAACAACCATGGGGAAGAAACAGAAGCCTCTACCATCTGCTGCCAGCCCTGGCAAGAGGGACAGGGCCACCCTCTCAACCCTGGCCCTGACTCTGCTTCTCCTGGGGCCTCTGCTGCCCGGGCTCGCTCTTCTGGTGCTGGTGCTTCTGCTGATGCTGCTTCTGGAGGTGGTGCTTCTGCTGATGCTGCTTCTGGTGGTGGTGCTTCTGCTGGTGCTGCTTCTGGAGGTGGTGCTTCTGCTGGTGCTTACTCTGCTGGCACTGCTCCTGGTGCTGGTGCTTCTGCTGGTGCTTACTCTGCTGGCACTGCTCCTGGTGCTGGTGCTTCTGCTGGTGCTTACTCTGCTGGCACTGCTTCTGTTCCTGCTGGTCCTGCTGGTGCTTACTCTGCTGGTGCTGCTCCTGGTCCTGCTGGTGTTCCTGGTCCTGCTCCTGGTGCTGCTGGTGCTGCTGGTGCTCCTGGTGCTGCTGGTGCTGCTGGTGCTGCTGGTGCTGCTGGTGCTGCTGCTGGTGGTGCTGCTGCTGGTCCTGCTGGTCCTGCTTTTGCTGCTACTGTTGTTGCTGCTGCTGCTGCTACTGATATGGAGGAGCAGCCCCTACAACCTCGAAGCCCTTCTGATGAGGGCCCATATGGCCCTGCCAAAGGGAGGAAGAGGCAGATGCATGAACAGGAGAGGAGGCAATACACAATCAAAGAGGAACATGAGGAAGAAGTGCTGCAGTGGCTGAGGGAGAATGAATATCTTTGGCAGAACGGACACAGGCTCTATCGAGACTCCAAAAGGAAGCAGGCTGCTTGGAGAGAGAAGGCAGAGAGCCTAGGCTACACTTTGGAGGTGCTCCTCGGCTGGTGGAAGCACATACACACCTGGTTCGGGAAGCTGCACCTCAAGAAATCTGACCAGGCCACGGTCAAGCTGATGGACCAGGAGACCTACATGGTGGCCAAGTGCAGCTTCTTGGAGGGTGAGATCTGCCACAGAGGAGCAGCCCCTCTCACAATCCTCTCTCTCAGGCACCCTGCTGAGAGCCAGTCCTCTTCTGGCCAAGAGTCAGCTCCTGTGTCCAGGCAGGTATCTGCGGAGAGTGCCACGACGGAGACCCCCCTGACTGCTGTACTACCCGTGGCAGAGCGCGTGGAGGACACCCTGATGCAGTGGGAGCAAGGAGAGGGCACTTCCAACAGAGACCAACCCGCATCCACTCCCAGCTCCATCTCCAACGAAAGGCAGAGAGTCAGACCGGAGGTGCTGAGCCACACTGTCCTGCTGGAGATCAGGGACACCATCAGAAGCAGCGTAGATCTCCTCTCTCACCTGGTACACACCGATGCCCCATCCTCCAACCGCAAGCCCTTCCTCACCAATGTCAACCAGACCCTCATGAACATGTCAGAACCCCAGTACCAGGTGGTGAAGGACAGGATCACCGATCTTCTTCACAACCCTCAAGACCAAGCTGAACCTGCTCCCACCCAGTCCAGGTCTGCTCCTCCACCCCAGGTGATGTCACTGACCTTCCAAGGCTTTCCACAGGCCCTCCCCTACCAAGGCTACGGCTACCAGGAGGTCCAGCAGCACAGGCAGCCCTTCCCAGTCCAGGCACAGGTACATCGGATGCCACGGATGCCACCCACGCCACCGATGCCACCGATGCCAGTCCTCACCCAGCTACAGACCAGCCCCACTACACTGCTCCTTCCTCCACCTCACAGCCAAGCCTGGCCTCAGAACATCTGTCATCGGTATTGGGGCTGATACCCCATGTCATGGAGGAAGCAGCTCTCAACATCATGGGGCTGAGCCAGCTGACTGAGAGCTTCCTCAACACACCGTCCCCTGTTGTCCTCTCAAGGCCAGGCACCCCAATGGCACCTCAGACCAGCACTCCAGCAGCAGCCACCTCCACAGCACATGGACCTTCACCCCTGAGATGCTGGGAATGCCTCAGACTGACTGAGAAGAGTGGCAGAGACTGGGTGGCTACCTGTTGACTTTATTTTTGCTTTGGACACTTGACTTGGATCATTTTTCTTTTACAGCTTTTTATTAATAAAGATTATCTTTGCTTCACACACTTGCTTCATTTATTTTTGTCAATAAAGTCTTGGTGGAAACATTTAGAAATGGTTTAAGCCTTTGCATGCTTGTGGGATGGGTAAGGATAGCAGTGGGATGGGCAGGGTTACCTTTGGGATGAGTAATAGCTGTGGGATAGATAAACCTCCAGTGCAAGCATAGTGGGACTGTATGGTCCACCCTCCCAGGTGCCACACCTATGGCCCTTTATTATCAATAATAATGTAATCATTCATCCACACATGTCAACATAAACACAACTCTTTATTAAATGCCCTGTTCATTGTAGGCCCATCCAACATACATGGCCCAATCTCATCAGTGTGATGAGACAGGCTGAAGGAAGCATCCATTAATCATCTATCATCCTGTCTTGCCACTCCGCTGCTCCAGCTGGGGAGTTGCACCAGTGTCTCAGGAGGTTGCGCTGCTTCTTCCCTTCACATGAAGCTCTGTTGGGGCCTTGCACATCCTCAGTGTCTATCAGGTTTTGCCCTTGCCTCCATTCCCCAGGCTCCATGTCTCCACTGCCTTGTTGGAGGTCCATGAGCCTGTTCTGGAACACTGGGTAGCGGGTGCGCATGAGATTGTGCAGGATGCAGCAAGCTTCCAAAATCCTCCTCACAGTCTCTGGGCGATGCTGCATGGTGGTGAGATGTACCTGGTTGGCCAGGATGCCAAAGATGTTCTCCACCACCCGCCTTGCCCTGGACAGCCTGTAGTTGAAGATCCTCTCTTCATGGGTGAGGCATCTGGAGGTGTAGGGCTTCATGAGGTAGGTTCTGAGGGAGAAGCCATCATCCCCCACGATGAAGTAGGGCACATCTTGCGTGTCGTTGGGCAGGGGGTCTGGATCTGGGAAGCCCATGATGTGGTTTTGTTCTAGCCCCTCCTTGAGGTGACTGGCATTGTATACCTGGGCATCTGAAGATGAGCCGTTGCCTGAAGCATCAATGTGCATGAACTTGTCGTCAGCATCGACCATGACAAAGAGGATGATACTGAAGAAGCCCTTGTAGTTGAAATAAGTGGACCCCGACTTGGCTGGAGCTTTGCAGGCCACGTGCTTGCCATCTATGGCTCCAACGGTGTGGGAGAAGTTCCACTTCTGATACCACTGCTCTGCAACTTTCTTCCAGCCTTCTTCAGTGGAGGGGCACTGGAGGAGCTCCTCCTTGTATTCTTCGATGATGGCCTGCACCACTTCTCTGACCACAATGCTGATGGTATTGTGGCACCCTCCAGCCGTACTGCATGCTCCTGTAGGTGGTCCCTGAGGCCAGGTGGCGCAGAGTCAATGCCACCTTGATTCCAGGGTCCAGGCTGGGCCGGAGGTTGGTGTTTGCGTTGGTCAACCTGGGTCTCAGCCACTCCACAACTTCGTCAAACATGGCTTGAGGCATCCTCATGAAGTTCTGGAATGCACGAGGGTCTTCATTCCTCAGCTCCACCATCAGCTTGTTGCACAGTCCATACTCTGCTCTTCTCGTGATCCATCTTCGGACCCAGGCACTTCTTGGCCACCTCCTTTTCTTCACGTAGAACAGTTGAAAGAGCCTGTAGATGGTTTTGCACTGTTGCAGAACGATGGTGGCTACCAAAAGGAGTGTGTTACGATCCATGGTGGAGATGACTGGATGTTGTGGAAGAGCAAGAGCCAGATGAAGGCTGCAGAGGTCTGCACAGCAGGGCTGTTGGACTGAAAGTGAGATCCAGGTGAGTTCCTCCCCCTTTTTATAGGCAATATATGTTTTCCACTAGGTGTCCTTTTGCATCCTCTAGGCATCCTCTAGACATCCTTAATATCCAAGATAGGTCCCCTCTGTGAACGTTTTTTCTGTTTTAAATGCTTTGTATGTGAGCTGCATCCACTTTCATCCTTTCTCTGTCCATTCTACTAACGCTCCGTGTCCATTCCACATCCGTTTTGCTTTCTCCCTGTGTCCGTTTTCTGCTGGAGCGGATTTGAGTTGCGCGGATGCACAGCGGATACCTAGCGGATATAGCGGACGCGTAACAGATGATGATGGATGTAGAACGGATGTTCCCCGTATGCATTGTGGATGCAGAATGGATGTGTTGGATACATTTTCTGCTCAAAAAGCTTTGCGCAGCTCAAAACTTTTTGAGCGGATGGAACCTCAGTCGACAGATGCTGGACGGATAGAGAGGATGAAAAACGGAGGCAGTGAGTACAGAACAGATGAATCTCATTAACCAATGGATGGCAAGTGTTTCTCTCCGTTTTACATCCTCTTTCCATCCGTTGGTGCAGTGTGACATGGGCTTAAGACCACACTGCAGTACTGCATCTAGTTTTGGTCACCACACTATAAAAAAAGATGTTGAAGCTCTAGAAAAAGTACAGAGAAGAGCAATCAGGATGATTGGGGGACTGGAAACTAAAACATACACTGAATGGTTGCAGGAACTGGGCTTAAATACATGATAGAGATCTTCCAATATTTGAGGGGCTGCCACATTGAAGAAGGGGTCAAGCTATTTTCTAAAGTGCCTGTAGGCCAGACAAGAAATAATGGATGGAAACTGACAAGAAGAGATTCAACCTGATAATAAGAAAAAAATTTCTGACAGTGAGAACAATCAACCAATGGAACAGCTTGCCCTCAGAAGTTGTGGGATCGTCATCACTTGAGACTTTCAAGAAGAGATTGGACTGCCTTTGTCAGAAATAGTGCAGGCTCTCCTGCTTGGGCAGGGGGTTGGACTAAATGACCTACAAGGTCCCTTTCAACTCTGATTATTTGTTATCTAACCACTGCACCACCACAGCTTATTATATATAAGCCAAACAGTTCATACTTGAGTTATATCAGGTATTGATATTTTACAATGTACTTACTTCTAATGAATTAAATTTGAGGCATCATGATTAGAATTTAGGTTACTAACAAATATATAATGTTAATGGGGATTATAAATACCTTATTTAAAAAAAAACACTGAAACTATGTCTGTAGAATTAGTGAACTATAAAACCTCTAAAATCTTTCTTTCAATACGAATATTTATTTAATCACATTTATAAAACCACATCATCTTATTCTGGATTTAGATTTAGCCAGTGAATTGTATTATGCGTTGTCATGGAATGTAGTCTAGACTCCCAAAAAGAATGGAGTGATTTCCCCAAAACAAGAGACCATACAGTTCAGATAATTTGTATGAAAGCGGATAAAGATATTTCCACAGCTTATGCCTTATGTGGGTTTTAGAATGCTTTAGTTTGGCAAGATTCTGTCTATAGAACAATAAAGAAATCTTCTTGGAAGAATTACAACTTTTTCTTCTTAGTTTTTAAAACATGACATTTCTAGTGTTATAAGGATTATACATTCTCATTATCTTTTATAAAAAATATAGTCAAATTCCTTCCTTCCTTCCATCCTTCCTTCCTTCATCCATTCATCCATCCTAAATAAGACATTGGTTAGGTTATCCAACAGGATGTTCCATTGAATTTTAGTAAGTAAGAAATTTAGTTGTACATTATTGGCTCTTGTTCTCCCTGTGTCCATTTTCCGCTGGAGTGGATTTGAGTACTAAATTATTTTCATGAATATGCTTCTTCCTGTCATTATTGTTCCAATTAACATGGTATCCCAACCATTATTGTAGTATTTTCAAGAAATACTGTTGTCATGATTGGAAGAGAATTGGTGTGTAAGTAGATAAATACAGGTAATTTTCTTGCAAAGCTGTACATATCTTAAACTATTTGGAATAAAATCAAGTGTATTTGCTATAATCAGCACTTAATTTATTTTCTTTAATCTATTACAGTTGCTATAGATCTATGAAATTTACCTCCTATATATGTAATTAGGCATGCAAAAATAGTTAAGAATAAAAGCTGTATTACCATATTGTTTAGAATTTTAAATAGGTGTTACAAATCTAGGATTCTTAACTGAAGACTTTTTTGTTTACACCCACACATCTGCAGGGAGTGTACCTTTTATATCAAACAGTTGGTTTTAGATTTCCACTGTTGTAACAGTTCATCTGATATAAAAAATATTTATACAAACAGTATAAATCATACTGTGAAGGATACAGTATCACATTACTTCTTGTAATCAGAAGAAACTACAGACACTCTTAGGATGATGCTCACAGCCTCAATCAATTCCATCATTTTGATTTGGCTTGGCTTCTTCATTAAATCTGATGTTGAAATGGAGCTTTGTTACAGCTGAATGAATTTTGGTAATGAGTTTAGGACATAAGTGCTCATAAACAGAAGGCCAGATGGAATTTTAATTCAACAATTACAGTGACCAGATCTACACAGGTAGGTTGGCAGGTAGATTTTAGACAAATAGATCATGAGTGAAGAAGGAGAAATTGTTCTATAGATGTCTCTAAACTAATCCCTGCTGGTCTTTAAATCCATTATGAATTTTTGTTATATGGCCTGCATTCATAGTAAAAAGAAAAAGAATTTAAAGTGTACATACATTTGGATCAGCTTGTATATTTTTTACTTTCTAACAGTTGTTTCTGTCATTAAAAGTTAAACAATTTTTAGTTTATACAATCTTACTAGAAATTAATTATGAGTTGTATATAGAATAATACAAGGATTTTAAATATTAAGGTTTTTTTGTGATTTACCATAATAATTATAATACTAATGGAAAAAAAAAAACAGCTACATGATGCAAAAAGAGTGATGAATATGAATAAAAAATAATATTTGGCAATGGGAGATTATCAATTTTACTTCAAGGCTAAATTAAACAGCAAACAAATAACATAAGCCAAACAGAAGCTTTCCTGAGGAATTTATTTTTAATAGGGGCATGCAAAAGAATAGTTTAGATCCAATCTGGAAGTCAGGAGATTACACAAACCTGGTTCATAGCAATGTCATGCAAGCATCAGAGATCAGACATTATTTTTAGCAAACAGAAAATGAGCCAGAGCTGCTTTTTATTTATTTAATTTAATTTTTATTTATTTTGATTTGTGAATCGCTTACAAGATAATAGGAATAAGTATATGCATAATTATGAATACATGAAATGGGTACATAAAAGAAAAATAAAAGAAACAATAGGACTGGGATGGTAGGCACTTTGGTGTACTTATGCACACCCTCTACAGACCTCTTAGGAAAGGGTGAGGTCAATAGTAGACAATCTAAGGTTAAAGTTTTTGTAGTTTGGGGAAGAAACCACAGAGTCAGGTAGAGTATTACAGACATTGACCACTCTGTTGCTGAAGTTGTATTTCCTGCAATCAAGTTTGGTGCAATTAACTTTGAGTTTGTATCTATTGTGTTCTCTTGTGTTGTTATGATTGAAACTGAAGTATTCATTGACAGGTAAGTCATTGCAATGTATGATTTTTTATACCATACTTAGATCAGACAAAAGACAGCGTAATTCAAGGTTTTCTAGGTCTAGAATTTCAAGTCTGGTGGTATAAGGTATTCTGCAATGAGTAGAGGAGTGGAGAACTCTTCTTGTGAAATATTTCTGGACTTTCTCAACTGTGCTAATATCAGATACATAATGTGGGTTCCAGACTGATGAGCTGTATTCGAGTGTTGGTCTTGCAAATGTTTTGTATGCTGTAGTTAGTAGTGTGATATTACCAGAGAAAAAGCTACGTAGGATTAGGTGAACAACTCTTGATGCCTTTTTGGCTATGTAGTTACAGTGGGCTCTAGCACTTAGATCATTATATATGAGTATTCTTTACAGAGCTTGGATCATCAACAAGATCTTGACTTTTCAGCTTGTATTTTATTTTCTGATATTTTTTGCCAATATGTAAGACAGAGCATTTATTTGTTGAGATTTGAAATTGCGATTTGTTTGACCTTTCTGATACATAGTCAAGATCTTTTTAAGAGATAGCAGTATTATCTGTGGTATTGAGCAGATTTACATCATCAGCGAAGAGAACACAGTTGCTCTTAATATGATAACAGAGGTCATTTATGTAGAGTATGAAGAGAGTTGGTCCTAGAACACTGTCTTGGGGAACATCACAATTGACAGGTACAGAATTTGATAGGACACTCCCAATTTTTACCATTTGTTGTCTGTTTCACAGTAACGCTTCTATCCAGTTATGCAGTTGTCCAGAAATACCATAAGATTTTAGTTTTAGGAGTAGTTTGTCATGTACCACTGAACCAAAGGCTTTTACAGAAATCTATGTAGATTGCGTCTATTGTTTTGCCCTGATCAAGTTGTGTAGTCCATATGTTTTTGCAGTGTAAGAGTTTCAGATAACAGGATAGTTATTTTCTGAAACCAAATTGTTTATTAGAGAGTAGGTTGTCTCTAAGTGGAGGATAATGGATTGGTTAATAATTGATTCTATGAATTTACAGGTGACGCTGCATAAGGAGATTGGTCTGTAATTTTCAACAAGGCTGGGGTCTCCCTTTTTGAAGATGGGTATGACCGTGGCTTGTGACCATAGTTTTGGCAAGAAGCTGGTCCTGAAAGATTTTTCAAAGATTATGCTTGGAGGTTCTGCTATGGCAGTGGATAGCTTTTTTAAGAAGTAGGCACATATTCCATCCGGTCCAATAGATAGAGATGGTTTTAGATTGCATAGTGCTTTTTCAACATTGACTTCTGTAAAATCAATACATATTAGATCATTGTAGTTTTCTGTGGTTCAGCGAGAAAATATTAGGCATGATCCATTGCTGTTTACAAATACTGAGCCAAAGAATGCGTTAAAGAGGTTGGCTTTAATGGTGTTTTTGTTGCAGTCTGTACCATTAGGTCCTTTCAGGGGTGGGATGAATCTTGAGACTTTTAGTTTGTTGTTTACAAAATTGTAGAAGACACAGGTGGAATTGGTGCATAGAAGGTTTTCCTCTTGTTTAATGTTATAATTGGTGCATTCAGTCTTTATCTGGTGGCATAAATTTTTGTATCGGCTTTTGAAGTTGGCAACATGACCAGATTTGTTTTTCCACCATAGTGATCTCTTTTTGGATTGGAATTTTCTTATTGTTATGGTTTATCTGTTTTTTGTTTGTTTTGGGAGTTGTTACTGGTACATAGAGTTTGATGACTCTTTTGACTTTAAGTAAAAAGGATATCGTAATGGTCTTCAACAGTATTGCATCCAGTGAATAGAAATTGCCAAACAAGGGATGAGAGATGATTGTCTATAAGATCATAATTGCCTTTTTTGAAGTTATAATTGGGATTACATCATTGTGATGATTTTTGTGTGGGCGTATGTTAAGACAAAAGTCAATTATATTGTGGTCACTGTTGGAAAAGGGTTCTTTGGTTTGTATTCCATAAATCAAATTCAAACTATTGCAGAAGATGAGATCAAGGCAGTTGTTAAGTCTAGTATTGTTGGTTACTCGTTGTTCCAGTCCCAGATTTGTAACAGCATTGTAGAAGGTTGCATGTATGGGTTCAGTTATACATTTGTTTAGGGTCCAGTTAATATGAAGTAGATTGAAGTCACCAAGAAAGATAAAAGTGTGTGGGCAGGATGTTGCCCATGTTAGTCGTGAATTTAGCTTGTTTACATGTTTGATGTCATTATCAGGTGCTCTGTAACATTGTAAGAATCAAAATGTGATATTTAAGGACAGTTAACAGATGATGGTCTCAGGAAGAGCAAGCTCCTGGGTAACTTGAATGTTTTTTTAGATGTAAGGACTTTTTATAGAAGATAACAACACCACCTCATCTATGTATTTCATGATCTGATCGGTAAACATGATAATCTCTTACTGTGGTAATGGAGTCAGGGAGAGATGCGTTGAGACATGTTTCACAGACAAATATGATATTGAATTTAGTCATATTTAGTAAGAGGAGAAATTCAGGTATTTTATTCACAAGGCTTCTTGCACTGAGTAGCTTGCATTTAAGGCCAACTGTCATTGGAATTTAGATAGTTAAGGGCATGTGTGCCTAATGTTATGTGAGTGGTTGAGGAAGGGTTGTGGTTGAAGGTTAAAGCTAAGTTGCAGGTTGTGTGACTTACTTTTGATACAGTCAGCATGGTAGTCAATGTACAGGTCCTTCTCTCCATTGTCTAGACATTTTTTGAGTTCTGTGCGGAGTACATGGGAGCAGACATGTTGCTATATGGTTAGGTCAGGGCAAGAATGGAGGTTCTTATGGTTGGTGTTGCTTTTAGCAGATGAATTTATAGTATAAATGAATTTATATTTGCTTGATTCATTTTTGCAAATAACCCTGCAGAAGCGTGGGGCTACAGAGCCATCTCTGTTTTTGAGCTTTTGGCCAATCTGGGAAATGTCAAGTATTTCATCAGGGGAGTTGGTTGATGCTTGATAATCATTGATGATGTTTCAGACAGTTGTGATGTCATCATTGTCATTGATGTCCTCTAGACCAAATAAGATGGCGTTTTGATGTTTCCATTTGCTCTCAACAGCTCCACCCATGAGGATTGGGATATCATTATTTGTCTGATTTATGTTTTTTTGTGGATTGCGTTGTGAATTGGGTTATGATTGTTGGGTAAAATCTTCTAAAATCACACTGCAACTAGATATAACTAATTAAGGAATGTACTTGTTTGCTTGACAAAAAGTTTCATGCAATAATACTGCTTTGTTCTTCAGTCTGTTCACTGGGTGTAGGAGTTCAGAGTCCTGATATTAACATTCTCTGACTGTTTCAGCTGTCTAGATAGCACCTGTGTTTGGTCAGTGTTTGATTCTTGGCTTGTGTGACCTGAGACTGACATCTACATGTTTTTTCTGGAGCAGCTTCTTCAGATTTGAAGAAGGCCCAAAAATCCAAGGCCTTTGTCTTTCATGTCAATGGAACTACATTATCAGCTTTATATACTGGAATTTGCTCATGTTAATGTCTCTGTTCAAATAAAATTCAAATATGACAAAAGACCATGATCTCATTGCCATATACTGTATATAATATATATATACAGAAGAAAAAAATGAATACCCTATTTATTATTACAGTATGAATTTAGTATTTCAAAAGACACTTAATAGCAAATATTTAATTTGGGGATCTCTGAAGGAGATATGGTGAAATGAAGAATATCTTCAAGAAAATAGAGTCAAGACAAAGACCAAGGTACTCATAGAGGATGCGAGATTGTCCAAAAATGACCAAGATGGCTTATCCTCATATGAAGACTGAAAAACAATATTTTCACTCATTTGAGTTCTGAGAAATGATAGGATTAGCCACTGTACTTGCAACCCTGACACAGACTTTAAAGTTACAAAGTTCACTTTCTAATCACTTTAGGAAATTGCTCATCAACTATTACTAAGGTATTAAAGCCCCTCCATGTGAATGTCCCCTTGTCTTGGGGAGAAGGGCTTGTGTATTCTATTGAGATTGAGAGCTATACTTGAGGTATACTACCAGAAATTGTACCAAAAGGAAAACAGATTTCAACTGAGGAGCCAGACTAAGAGCATCCATAAATCCATTAATAATGATGAGACAATAGAAAAAGAATCCCATAATGGCGAGGTCATTGCCTAGGTTAATAAGGAAGTTGCTGTCTCTGGTAAGTTGTCAAAAAGTGAGTTAAAGGGTTGGAGAAAGAATTGGTGACCTACTCCACAAAAACCTCACCCAGAATTTCAGTGGAAAGGGTCTCAAACATGTCTGATTAGCATACCCAATTATGAGACAACAAGAATCCAAGTGTGGCAACCAGTGGTAGAAACAAAGGTCTGGATTGTACAGAGATACTTCAGATAGTCACATGGAATGTCAGAACAGTGAGTCAGTGTAAATTAGATATTGTTAAACATGAAAGATCAGGCTGGCAATTGAAATCTTTAGTATCAGTGAGCTACTTTGGTCGGACAATGATTTTTTCTAGTCCGAGGACTTCACTGTCAATTTTTCCGGACATGACACCAGGAAAACAAATAGAATTATGTTTATTATAAACAAGAAACTTGCGAGAACAGTGGAAAGCTTTTCAACTGTCAGTGACTGAATTATGAACATCAGAATTCATGCCAAGCTTCTCAATATCACAGTTATCTCAGTCTATGCCCCAACAACTGCTGCAACAGAGCTTGAAAAGTGAGCTTTTATGCCATAGTCCAAGAAACAAAGAAATAAGTGTCCTCAAGCACATTGTTTATATTCTGGGTGATTTTAATGCAACAGTTGGCAAACAACTGGTAGCAGGCAGCATAGTCATTTTGGATTAAATGAAAGGAACAATGCAGATGATCATTTGATACAATTTTGCAAAGAAAAAAGATTTAGAATCTATTGAACTACTATGAATATGTGATTCAAACAACACAAGTGCTACTTTTACACTTGGACATCACCCAATAGACTTCATCGTAATCAGATTGACTATGTCCTATGTAGACATTGATTGACCAGTTTAGTCCTTCTTGTTAAGACATATCCAAGTGCTGATTGCAGTTAAGATCATTAATTGTTGGCAATGATTAAAGTTAAATTATTCACCATCAAAAGGTAGTGCCTGCAAAGAACATTGATGTTGCCAAAATTCCTACTACAAATATAATACAGGTGAAAATAGATTTTAACTACTGAATACTGCTGAGAAGACACTTGATGAACTGTGGCAGGAAATTCAATCAACCATTATTGGAATTGCAGAAGAACATATACCACGCAAGAAACCAGAAAAAAAAGTGCAAGGTAACTCTCAGATAAAATCACCAAAATAGCCAAGCAAATAAAAATAGCCAAGGCAGCAGACAAATGAGAAGTAAGAAGACTAAATGAAGCTTTTCAGAGAGCAATAAGGAAAGATAACAAAGTTTACTGAGATGAGTAAGGTAAGTAGCTTGAAGTAGACTGCATGAAAAGTCACACCAGGAATGCATTTATGCAAATAAAAAAAAAATCTTAGCAACTTTTATTGCTCATAAAGAAATCATCAAAAACAAGCAATGAAAAGAACTGTCTGACCAACAAGGCATCAAGAACAGATGGTGAGAATACACAGAAGAGTTGTACACAGGTAGAAAAAAGGCCCAAGATCAGATTGACAAAGAAAGAGAAGTAAAAATAGAACTGAGCATCATTGAGTAAGAAATCATATGGGCAATTAACCAATTGCTAAACAACAAGACTTCAGGTGTTGACACTATTGTGGCAGAATTACTGAGACCTGCACCACCTACAATCATTAGAGATTGGTGCCAGAAAATTTGGGAAGCCAGTACATATGCCACAGGATTGGAAATTCTCAGTGTTCATTTCACTGCCAGACAAGCGTAGCTCCAAAGATTGTTCCAATTATCATACAATTCCTCTGATCCCTCACAACAGCAAGATTCTGCTTAAAATTATACAACATCTAGCACCAATCATTGAAAGGGAATTACTAAATGTCAAAATCAGACCTCTCAATCACAAGGCACTAATTTCATTACAATTAAGCCTCAAAAAATGCTATGAAAGCTCTATTTGTTTTAACTTTACAGGTGAAATTTAGAAAATTAAAATATCATGCAAAAGTTCATTTATTTCAGTAATGCAACTTAAAAGGTGAAACATACAATCAATAAAACAAGGATTGTACATAGAACAATATCAGACCTCTGAAAAGTATAAGCATGCATAAGTGCTCAATACTTGGTTTGGGCCCCTTTTGCAGCAATTACTGCTTCAATGCAGCGTGGCATGGAAGCTATCTGCCTGTGGCACTGCTGAGATGTTATGGAAGACCAGGATGCTTCAATAGTGGCCTTCAGCTCTTCTGCATTGTTCGATCTCATCTTTCTCTTGGCAATGCCCCATAGATTGTCCATGGGGTTCAGGTCAGGCAAGTTGCCGGCCAATCAAGCAGAGTAATCCCATGGTCATTGAACTAGGATTTGGTGCTTTTGGCTGTGTGGGCAGGTACCAAGTCCTGCTGGACAAAGAAGTCAGAATCCCCATAAAGCTCGTCTGCAGAAGGAAACATGAAGTGCTCCAAAATCTCCTGGTAGATGGCTGCATTGACCCTGGACTTAATGAAACACAATGGACCAACACCAGCAGATGACATGGCTCCCCAAATCAACACAGACTGTGGAAACTTCACACTGGACTTCAAGCATCTTGCAGTGTGTGCCTCTCCATTTTTTCTCCAGACTCTGGGTCCTTGGTTTCCAATGAGATTCAAAAGTTGCTCTCATCAGAAAAGAGGACTTGGGACCACTGAGCAACCAAAAAACAGTTCTGTTTTGCTTTAGCCCAGGTAAGATGCTTCTGATGTTGTTTGTTGTTCAGAGGCTTGACAAGAGGAATATGACATTTGAAGCCCATATCCAGGATCTGTCTCTGTGTGGTGGCTTTTGATGCATTGACTCCAGCCTCAGTCCACTCCTTGTGAAAGTTCCCAACACTTTTGAATGGCCTTTTCCTGACAATCCTCTCTAGGCAGTGGTCATCCCTGCTGCTTGTGCACCTTTTTCTTCCACACTTTTCCTTTCCACAAAGCTTTCTATTAATGCGCTTTGATACAGCACTTTGGGAACAGCCAACTTCTTTTGCAATTACCTTTTGAGGCTTTCCCTCCTTATGGAGGGTGTCAGTGATGGTTTTTTGCACAGCTGTCAAGTCAGCAGTCTTTCCCATGATTGTGATACCTACTGAACCAGACTGAGAGACTATTTAAAAGCCCAGGAACCCTTTGCAGGTGTTATGGCTTAATTAGCTGATAAGAGTGGGACACTTTGAGCCGAGAATATTGAACCTTTTCACAATATTCTAATTTTCAGAGATTGTGGATTTGGGGTTTTCATGAGCTCTAAGCCATCATCATCACAATTATGACAAATTAGACTTGAACTATCTTCCTTTTCGTGTAGTGAGCCTATCTCATATATTAGTTTCACCTTTTAAGTTGAATTACTGAAATGAATGAATTTTTGCACAATATTCTAATTTTTCGAGTTTCACATGTATATCTATCTAGAATAATGTTGACATTTTAGCACATAGTTTCTAACACTGTGAATTGAAAGGTAGCATCCAATAGTGATATTTATAGGAAAATCTAAGCACACATGATAAAAGAAGGTAGCAAGCAAGTTCATAAATATTTCAGAATTTCCTTTAGCTCATATTAGGCTATTGCTTCTCTTTTTTCCACTGCCCACATCTTGTTTTAGAACAATTACCTGTGATAAATAAGATCTCAAAATAGTTACTTCAGAAGTATACCCTTCCCTTTATGTTAATATTGTGATGTTATCAAATACTGACTGATCGGTTATAATGGAAAAAAGATCAGCAGTTGTTTACAGTCAGTCAGTGTTTTGTTCTTGATACACTAGAAAAAATATTGTTTACTTACATTTTAAAGTGTTAAGCACAAAATGCTCAAGTCAAACAAGAATAAAACAAATGTGTTGATTTACTTTCTTGACTTCAACTGGATAGCACTTGTTTTTCAATTGTAAAGCCAAAATAAATATTACAAGCTATTATTTCTTAAGTTGGTATTTCAAGTCTTTGTTCCAAAGCTCTTAAAATTTTCTGGTAATCACCCAGTTTATGTTAAATGGGAAAAACTATAAATTCAGGAATCCAGATGAAAGAATGTATACTGAAATATATATATATATATGTTAAGCCTGGGTTCCCCAACCAGGGTTAGGTAGACAAGCTAAACAGAATGTGCAGCGTTAGTCAGATAGGCACACAGATAAATGAGTGAGCTAAGCTTGTATGTTTATTAACATACAGTAAAAATAACAGATATGCTTGTGCTATCAAGAATATATTTTATTCCAGTATAAGTTTATGGCA
>BLBF01000026.1:6252007-6267066 GCA_015471245.1 Laticauda colubrina | reverse complement strand
CCAATCAGAATGGACCAGCCTCAAATTTGAAACCAGGAACTAACTCTATACAGAAGCCTGAGGATGGCAGATGAGATTCTGCTGAAACGTTGCTACAACTTTAACAGAACTACAATGGCTTCCATACACACCCATCACATGTGACAGTATGATCCAGGTATCTGATAAAACATCCAACATTTCTCTGATTTGTTCTTAAACATCCTTGCTATTCTTGCCAAGGGGTAGTTGCCACCTGTAAAACATCTGATACAAATTCTCTTCATATGCTGTTGACATTGTTATTTTATAGTTTTGAGACTATAACTTCTGCCATCTTTCTAAATCTATCGCATATCCAAAATTTTCCCCCAAGCAATCATTGTTTCTTTTACTTGTTCTTCTTCTAATTTTACTCCAAGTAAATATCCATATAATTTTAAATCACCTTCTCATTAGTACCTGTCAAAATTCCATCTTAATTCAGTAAGTTCATCATAAAATCCCTCTTTCTTATAATCTTTATCATATCTAAACTGTATTTGCACATATGAATACCAATTCTATTTCTTAGATTTGAGTTCACCCTCTTCATTTAATATTTCATCATATCTTACTGTATGTTCCATTTATAAACAATTGGATATACAAATGCTTCTATAGTTGACAATCAGACTGGTATTTTCATGTAATGTTGTTTCCTTATTTTCTCCATATTAATAATAAAGCATCACAAATATATTATCTCCTAAAATAGCCATGTGTTTTACTGTCCTTATGCCCTAAAAAAGTGTGCCATCCCAATAATAGGTCATGACCTTCTAATGTTAACAATTTAGTATTCCTTAAGACTATCCATTCTTTCACCCACATCAGTGTGGCCACCTGGTAATATAACTCCCAATTGGGTAAACCGAAACCTCCTCTTATTCTGGCATCTTGTAACAATTTTAATTTGATTCTTGCCTTCTTTTCCTGCCATATATACTTCACTATTTTTATTTAAATCCTCAAAATATTCTTTCCCTAGTTTAATTGGAAATGTCTGAAACAAATACAAAATCCTTGGTAATATATTCATCTTAATTATAGATATTCTCCCTATTAGAGATAATTGTAGATTTTCCCATTTTTTCAAGTTAGCACAATCTGTTGTTTGTGTTTATAATAATTATCTTCTTTAAATGTTCCACATCTTGCTGTTAATTGTATTCCTAAATATTTAAGTTTATTTGTGATCTGGAAATTCAATCTCTCTTTTAATTCTTTCCTTTGTTTTTTCACCATATTCTTAACCAAAATCTTAGTTTTGTCCTTATTTATTTTCAAACCTGCCACCTGTCCATATTTTTCAATCTTTTCTATCAATTTAGGGGCTGTTTTTAATGGTTCCTCTAATATAAAAACCAGATCATCTGCAAATGCTTGTAACTTGCATTCATCTTCTTTTATTTTCATTCCCTTTATTTCACGATCATCTCTAATATTTCTATTTGAAACCTCCAAAATCAAAACAAACAACAGAGGTGACAAGTGGGCATCCTTGCCTAATTCCTTTTTTAATATGAATATTATCTGCTAAGTCTCCATTTATCATTACTTGGCAGATTCTTACAGTATATTGTCTCCATAGCTTTAGTAAATTTTTCACCAAAACCATTTGCTCCATTTGTAATATCATAAACTCCCAATTTACATGATCAAAACATTTTGTGCATTTAAAAATACCAAGGCCAATATCTTGCTTCTCAGGATTATTTCATAATATTCTGAAGTATTCAAAATTATTCTCATATTGTCTTTGATTTGCCTCTTTGGCAGAAATCATGTATAAAGCATGTATAAAATTGTTCAAATATCTCTTAAGTCTTTCTGTCATTATTGAGTATCATAGGCTAATTCTAATGACTGCCAGTGGTTCAATCCTCAAAGGCTTAAGATTGACTCAGCCTTCCATCCTTCTGAGGTTGGTAAAATGAGGACCCAGATTGTTGGGGGAAAATATGCTGTATAAATTGCTTAGAGAGGCCTGTAAAACATTTTGAAGTGGTATATAAGTTTAAGTACTATTGCTATTTTCCTGCGAAGTATGAAGGAATACTGTAGGAAAAAGGCACAACATGAATAAAGCAATACTTTGCACATTATCATTCACTGAAGGTCATCATTTTGCTGCCATTATGATAATAACTTCAATTCTGAAGAGTGTAGGCTGTTGTCTGGAACCTTTTCTTTTCCAACCATCAACTCTAGATATAGGGGGCATTATAATATAGAATAAATGTGCTACATTTACCAATCCAGATCCAATGTACAATATTTTAAAGTTTTAAAATTTGATAAATAAAATACATATTTGAACTGACTTTGGATTTGCTAATATTGCAAATGAAATGAAAAACTGATTGTTCAGTCTTCCTATTTCTTGGTATTCCACATTTGTTTGCTTATTTAATTATTAATAATCCTTGTATAGCTCTATGCATTTAATAATATAAATAAAATATTCTGACAAACTCCAAGAGCCCAATAGGTGCACAAACCTCTTAAAATAGTTTTCATCAAGTAGAAATGGACAGCATGACCTTTTTTTTAAAAAAATGTATCTACTTAAAGATGTGCTTACATCAGACAGCTTCATCATCTTCTCCAGCTGCGTCAATCTACAAACTCAAACATTCTAACTTAGTAAAGCAGATTTGAAAAAGCTGTTCTGTTTATAGTTACACTATCAGAGTTGGTTGTACATAATCAAACAATTGCATTTAATCTTTAGTATTTCTACAGACTAGGAACATTTTACAACTAAGCCCTCACCTACATAGTTCAGTATCTTGCTGTGCTATTGATATCACCAATAATAGTGCTATATTCTGCAGTCACATGTTGATTAAAAATGGGGTGAGATTTCAAATTAAATTAGCTTAGACTAATGAAGGTCAGGCATATGACAATAATTGAAGGTGGCAAGTTGTGAAACTACGAGCGCGGTGGGATGTGAAATCTCATGCTTCTTTTTTGTGTGTCATGACAAGTGATATTCTGTCTCTGGGTTTGTTTAATTGTTTTGTTTTTTAAATATTAACAAATAATATAGATGATTATTCCATTTATATTACCAAAAATGACACAGGTCTGCTGACATATGGCTCCATATTATCTCACTGATTTTATGTATTTTGCCACCACTAAAGTACAGGCAGAAAAAAATGCTTTCAATTATTTTTTTTTTTTTACCAAAGAACATTAAGGATAAGTGAGGGAAATAAATTTTACTGATTATTGATTAGTAGACATTAAATAAATAGCATTCAAACCAAAGATAATACAAGAAAAAAATTGAAGTCATTAAATTATGTGTTTGTTTTCCTTTACCTTAAATATATACATTTGATAGAGAATATATATATATTATTTTATATATTATTATTCTGTGCATTCATGGAATAATATACAATTCTTTCATTATTGTTCCATGTGTAAATAGAATAAAATGTAATTATCTTTCAACCCAAAATAAAGATGAACCAGATTTCTAAAAAAATTTAGATTGTCTTGTCTTTTCCTGTTTTACAAAACAAGTCTTGTTTTGTATCATCTAAACACTCTACTTTAAAAAATAGGTAATAAAGCAATACAAATAAAACTGAGCAATAAAAGAAGAAAGAGTTGTGTAGCATAATAAACCCAAAATCACCACAGAAGGAACAGAATGTTTTATGAATATAAAAAGTTCCTAAAATGTAAAGAAAAAAATATTGTAGAAGTGCCCTGTGCTACACTATAATACAGTTGTATTGTTTGCAGGATATACTGCATTTCTCTTGAATCGATTTAGCTTGGTGAAATCTATGTGCTGAGGAAGATGTTAAGCTATCAATAAATATGGGAGGAACTATTTTGTTAAGTTACATGGCAAAATCATTTAAGATTTTAAACATTATGTCCAGCATTTAGAATTGGACGTAAAATGTCTAAAAGCCAATGCAATACTGAACATATAAATGGTCATTCCTCATTCAGACTTCTTCTAAAGGCATCCATATGCATAGTTTCAGAATGTGAAGAATTGTTGCACTGATGTATCTTGTTTAAGGGCCTGTCACATAGGCCGATGGATGCAAAAAGTATGTAAAAAGGACACAGCGGATGAGAAAATGTTCCATCCATTGTTATCCTCTCTCAAAAGTGCCCCAAATTTGCATAAAGAGAGCAGACAACAACGGAAAGGAATGGACGGGGGGAGGACATAGCCAGGATGTAAAGCGGATGCTCCACGGAAGCCTAGTGGATGCAAATGGATGGAAGCGGATGGCACATCCACAGGGCTTCCGGGGAAGCACAGCGAAGCAGACAGCAGCGGAAGGAACGGATGCAGAGCGGATGCCTAGCGGATGACACGGATGCATCACAGAAGCCTAGCGGATGCCTAGCAGATGCAAAGCGTTCACTGCGCTTATGGGGAGGATACATTGCGTCAGCCCCGCGGATATAAAAGGATGCTGCTCGCAAGCAGGTCACCATTCAGAGGAAAGACCTGCTGCCAGACACATCTCCAGCCAACAACCATGGGAAAAAAGAGGAAGCCTGTGCCTTCTGCTGCCAGCTCTGGCAAGAAGGACAGAGCCACCATCCCACCCCCTGGCCCTGACTCTGCTTCTGCTGGGGCTTCTGCTGCTTGGGCTGACTCTGCTGGTGCTGGGGCTTCTGCTGGGGCTTACTCTGCTGGTGCTTCTCCTGGTCCTGCTGGTGCTGCTGGTGCTGCTGGTGCTGCTGGAGCTGCTGGTGCTGCTGGTGCTGCTGGAGCTGCTGGTGCTGCTGGTGCTGCTGGTGCTGCTGGTGCTACTTTTGCTGATAATGTTGTTGTTGATGCTGCAGGTGGTGTTGGTGTACTGGAGCAGCCCCTAGAACCTCAAAGCCCCTCTGATGAGGGCCCAGAAGGCCCTGCCAGAGGGAGGAAGAGGCAATACTCCATCGAAGAGGAACATGAGGATGAGGTGCTGGAATGGCTGAGGGAGAACGAGTACCTGTGGCGGAAGGGACACAGGATCTATCGAGACACCAAGAGGAAGCAAGCGGCTTGGAGAGAGAAGGCAGAGAGCCTGGGCTACACTTTGGAAGTCTTCCTCGGGTGGAGGAAAAACATTCACACCTGGTACGGGAAGCTGCACCTCAAGAAGTCTGGCCAGGCCGCGGTCAAGCTCACCAACCAGGAGACCTACGTGATGGCCAAGTGCAGCTTCTTGGAGGGTGAGATCTGCCACCAAGGAGCAGCCCCTCTGTCTACCCTCTCTCTCAGGCAGCCTACAGAAAGCCAGTCCTCTTCTGGCCAAGAGTCAGCTCCTTTGTCCAGGCAGGTATCTGTGGAGTGTCCCACGATGGAGGCCCCCCCTGACAGCTGAACTCCTCATGGTGGAGCGCGTGGAGGACCCTCTGATGCAGTGGGAGCAAGGAGAGGGCACTTCCACAAGAGAGCAATCCAAACCCACTCCCAGCTCCACCTCCACAGAAAGCAGGAAGAGAGCCAGACTGGAGAGACAGAGCTAGACTGTCCTGCTGAAGATCAGGGACACCATCGAAAGCAGCGTAGATCTCCTCTCTTAGCTGGTACACACCGACATACCATCCTCAAACTGCAAGGCCTTCCTCACCTACGTCAACCAGACCCTCATGGACATGTCCGAATCACAGTACCAGGTGATAAAGGAGAGGATCACAGGTCTTCTGCACAACCCTCCAGGCCCAGCTGAACCTGCTCCGACCCAGTCCAGGTCTGCTCCTCCACCCGAGGTGATGTCACAGTCCTTCCAAGGCTTTCAACAGGCCCTCATCTACCAAAGCTATGGCTACCAGGAGTTCCAGCAGTACAGGCAACCCTTCCCAGTCCAGGCACAGGTTCATCGCATGCCACCGATGCCACTGATACCACTGATGCCACTGACGCCACCGATGCCACTGATGCCACAGATACCACCCACACCACAGATGCCACCCACGCCACAGATGCCACCTACGCCTCAAGTCACTCACCTGCAGACCAAACAGCCCCACTACACTCTTCCTTCCTCCACCCCACAGCCAAGCCCGGCCTCAGAACATCTGTCATTGGTCTTGGGACTGACACCCCATGTCATGGAGGAAGGGGCTCTCAACATCACAGGACTGAGCCAGCTCTCTGAGAGCTTCCTCCACACACCATCCCCTGTTGTCCTCTTGGGGCCAGGCAACCCAATACCACCTCAGACCAGCACTCCAGTAGCAGCCACCTCCACAGCATCTGGACCCTTCACCCCTGAGACTATGGGTACGCCTCAGAGCAACTAAGAAGAGTGCCAGAGACTGGGTTGCTACCTGTTGACTTTATCTTTACTTGGGACACTTTTCTTGGGTCATTTTGCTTTTACAGTTTGTTATTAATAAAGTTTATATTTGCTTCACACACTTGGTTCATTTATTTTAGTAAATAAGGTCTTGGTGGAAACTTTTAGAAATGGTTTAAGCCTTTGCATGCTTGTGGGATGGGTAAGGATAGCTGTGGGATGGGCAGGGATACCTGTGGATTGGGTAATAGCTGTGGGATGGGCAGGGATACCTGTGGGATGGGCAGGGATACCTGTGGAATGGGTAATAGCTGTGGGATGGGTTAGGATAGCAGTGGGATGAGCAGGGATACCTGTGGGATGAGTAATAGCTGTGGGATAGATAAACCTCCAGTGCAAGCATAGTGGGACTCAATGGTCTACCCTCCCAGGTGCCACACCTATGGCCCTTTTTTATCAATAACAATTTAATCATTGATCCACACATTTCAACATAAACACAACTCTTTATTAAATGCCCAGTCATTGTAGGGCCACTCAACATACATGGCACAATCTCATCAGTGTGATGAGACAGGCTGAAGGAAGCATCCATTAAGCATCTACCATCCTGTCTTGCCACTCCAATGCTCCAGCTGGGGAGTTGCACCAGTGTTTCAGGAGGTTGTGCTGCTTCTTCCCTTCACGTGAAGCTCTGTAGCGGCCTTGCACATCCACAGTATCTATCAGGTTTCGCCGTTGCCCCCATTCCCCAGGCTCCATGTCCCCATTGCCTTCTTGGTGGTCCACAAGCCTGTTCTGCAACACTGGGTAGCGGGTGCGCATGAGATTGTGCAGGATGCAGCAAGCTTCCACAATGTTCCTCACTCTGGGCGATACTGCATGGTGGTGAGAAGTACCTGTAACCTGTTGGCCAGGATGCCAAAGGTGCTCTCCACCACCCACCTTGCCCTGGACAGCCTGTAGTTGAAGATCCTCTCTTCACGGGTGAGGTATCTGGAAGTGTAGGGCTTCATGAGGTAGGTTCTGAGGGAGAAGGTGTCATCCAAACGATGAAGTAGGGCACATCTTGCGTGTCATGGGGCAGGGGGTCTGGATCTGGGAAGCCCATGATGAGGTTGCGTTCCAGCCCCTCCTTGAGGTGACTGGCATTGTATACCTGGGCATCTGAAGATGAGCCATTGCCTGAAGCATCGATGTGCATGAACTTGTAGTCAGCATTGACCATGGTGAAGAGGACGATGCTGAAGAAGCCCTTGTAGTTGTCATAAGTGGACCCTGAGTTGGCTGGAGCTTTGCAGGCCACGTGCTTCTCATCTATGGCTCCAACGGTGTGGGGGAAGTTCCACTTCTGATACCACTGCTCTGCAAGTTTCTTCCAGCCTTCTTCAGTGGAGGGGCACTGGAGGAGCTCCTCCAGGTATTCTTCGGTAATGGCCTGTACCACTTCTCTGACCACAATGCTGATGGTGTTGTGTGGCACCCTCCAGGCGTACTGCATGCTCCTGTACATGGTCCCTGAGGCCAGGTGGCACAGAGTCAGTGCCACCTTCAGCCCAGGGTGCTGGCTGGGCCAGAAATTGGTGTTTGCTTGGTCAACTTGAGTCTCAGCTGCTCCACAACTTTGTCAAACATGGCTGGCGGCAACCTCATGAAGTTCTGGAATGCACGAGTGTCTTCGTTCCTCAGTTCCACCATCAGCTTGTTATATAGTCCGTATTCGGCTCTTCTCTAGATCCATCTTCAGACACAGACACTTCTTGGAAGCCTCCTTTTCTTCGCGTAGAACAGGTGAAAGAGCCTGTAGATGGCTTCGCACTGTTGTAGAACGATGGCGGCTACCAAAAGTAGTGTGTGACGATCCATGGTGGAGATGACTGGATGCTGTGGAAGAGCAAGAGCCAGATGAAGGCTGAAGAGGTCTGCACCGCAGGGCTCCTGGACTGAAAGTTAGATCCAGGTGATTTCTCCCCCTTTTTATAGGAAATATAGGTTTTCCACTAGGTGTCCTTTTGCATCTTCTAGGCATCATGCAGACATCCTAAATATCCGAGATACATCCCCTATATGAATGTTTTTTCCATTTTAATGCTTTCTTTGCGAGCTGCATCCGCTTTCATCCTTTCTATGTCCGTGCTACTAATGCTGCGTGTCCGTTCTGCGTCCGTTTCACTTCTTCCCTGTGTCCGTTTTCTGCTGGAGCGGATTTGAGTTGCACAGATGCGCAGAGAATGACTAGCAGATATAGCGGATGCGTAACGGATGACTACGGACATATAACGGATGTTCCCCGTATGCGTAGCGGATGTAGAATGGACACGTTGGATACATTGTGCAGCTCAAAACTTTTTGAGCGGATGAAATGTCAGTAGACGGATGCTGGACGGATAGAGAGTATGAAAAACGTACGCAGTGAGTACAGAATGGATGCATTGCGTTAACCAATGGATGGCAAGTGTTTCTCTCTGTTTTACATCCTCTTTCCATCCATTGGTGCTTTGTGACAGGGGCTTTACATTGGCTTATTTTGTTATACTAATCTGTAGGAAAATGAAAGTTGCTTTGAGCTCTTCAGTGGCATCGATGACTCAACAGCACTTTCACATCAGTCAGGCAAAAGTCTGAATCAGTGATAAATCTGGTCTAGACCCTATCTTTGTCCAAAGTCAGAATGTCAACTTTTTCAGTTGAGTTTCATTCATATTGTTTTTTGTTTTCATATTGTTAAAACTAGGTAATGAAGAACAGGTAAATCAGATCATACATCATGCTGGGAAGGAAATTTGATCCCAGTTTCTCCATTTAAATCCACTAATTCCATTACAAGAGCGAACAGTGAGTGGGAAAGAAAACAAATTACTCTTGTCTGTAGCAATCTGCTTTAGCAATATTGTTCTATGGAGTCATCTAATATTTGTTTATTTTGGTTGTTTTCAATGTCATCATTGTCTGATTCCAGCCTTCCCAAATGGCAGTTGACATAGTATGCACATGTGTACAAATAAAGAAAAGCTGAAACTGACAGCAAAATTAAACACTTTTGTTTTTCTAACTTAGCTCTTATTTAGTGTGATTTCTTTCAAGAAAAAGTATTCTTCAAATATAGTGCTGGAATTTCAAAAAGCATACAAATTTTTAGTGTTACTTATCACAAGTATTTTGCTCAACTAGAGAAAAGTGTGACATTTAAAAAAGCAACTTTCAGTATTATAAATACAGGTATCATAGGCTGTGGTCTCTACGTACCTCATTAATATGACCAAAACTGTTTCTAAAGCCCCTGTCACACTGCACCAACGGATGGAAAGAGGATGTAAAATGGAGGAAAACACTTGTCATCCATTGGTTAACGCGATATATATGTTCTGTACTCACTGCGTCCGTTTTTCATCCTCTCTATCCATCCAGCATCCATTTATGGACATTTCATCCTCTCAGAAAGTTTTGAACTGCTCAAAACTTTTGAGCAGAAAATGTATCCAATGCGTCCGTTCTGCATCCGCTAGCCATACGCTAGGCATCCGTTCTGCATCCGTTACGCATCCGCTATATCCGCTAGGCATCCGCTTCACATCCACGCAACTCCATCCGCTCCAGCGGTAAATGGACGCAGGGAGGAAGCGGAACAGATGCAGAACGGATGCAGAACAGATGCCTAGCGGATGCAGCAGGGAAACAAAGCATTTAAAATGGAAAAAACATCTGCAGAGGGGACCTATCTCGGATATTAAGGATGTCTAGAGGATGCATAGAGGATACCAAGGGACACCTAGGGAAAAACTTACACTGCCTATAAAAAGGGGGAGCAACTCATCTGGATCTCACTTTCAGCCCAGCAGCCCAGCTGTGCAGACCTCTGCAGCCTTCATCTGACTCTTGCTCTTCCACAGCATCCAGTCATGTCCACTGTGGATCGTAACACAGTCCTTTTGGCAGCCACCATCGTTCTGCAACAGTGCAAAGCCATCTACAGGCTCTGTGAACTCTACTATGGGAAGAAAAAGAGGCGGCCAAGAAGCGTCTGGGTCCAAAGATGGATTGGGAGAAGAGCAGAGTACGGACTGTACAACAAGCTGATGGTGGAGCTCAGGAACGAAGACACTCGTGCATTCCAAAACTTCATGCGGATGCCTCCAGCCATGTTTGAGGAAGTTGTGCAGCGCCTGACACCCAGGTTGACCAAGGCAAACACCAACTTCCGGCCAAGCCTGGAACCTGGGCTCAAGGTGGCGCTCACTCTGCACCACCTGGCCTCAGGGACCTCCTACAGGAGCATGCAGTACGGCTGGAGGGTGCCACACAACACCATCAGCATTGTGGTCAGAGATGTGGTGCAGGCCATCATCGAAGAATACCTGCAGGAGCTCCTCCAGTGCCACTGAAGAAGGATGGAAGAAAGTTGCAGAGCAGTGGTATCAGAGGTGGAACTTCCCCCACACCGTTGGAGCCATAGATGGCAAGCACGTGGCCTGCAAAGCTCCAGCCAAGTCGGGGTCCACTTATTTCAACTACAAGGGCTTCTTCAGGATCATCCTCTTTGCCATGGTTGATGCTGACTACAAGTTCATGTACATCGATGCTTCAGGCAACGGCTCAGCTTCAGGTGCCCAGATATACAACGCCAGTCACCTCAAGGAGGAGCTGGAATGCAAACACATCATGGGCTTCCCAGATCCAGACCCCCTGCTGAACGACACACAAGATGTGCCCTACTTCATCATGGGGGATGACGACTTCTCCCTCACAACCTACCTCATGAAGCCCTACACCTCCAGACTCCTCACCCGTGAAGAGAGGATCTTCAACTACAGGCTGTCCAGGGCAAGGCGGGTGGTGGAGAACACCTTTGGCATCCTGGCCAACAGGTTCCAGGTACTTCTCACGACCATTCAGCATCGCCCAGAGACTGTGAGGAGGATCGTGGAAGCTTGCTGCATCATGCACAGTCTCATGCGCATCCGCTACCCACTCTTGCAGAATAGGCTCGTGAACCTCCAACAAGGCAATGGGGACATGGAGCCTGGGGAATGGAGGCAAGGGCGAAACCTGATAGACACTGAGGATATGCAAGGCCCCAACAGAGCCTCACGTGATGGGAAGAAGCAGCGCAACCTCCTGAGACACTGGTGCAACTCCCCAGCTGGAACGGTGGAGTGGCTTGACAGGATGATAGATGTTTTATAGATGCTTCCTTCAGCCTGTCTCATCACACTGATGAGATTGGGCCATGTATGTTGGGTGGGCCTACAATGAACAGGGCATTTAATAAAGAGTTGTATTTGTGTTGACGTGTGTGGATGATTATTAAATTATTATTGATAATAAAGGGCCATAGGTGTGGCACCTGGGAGGGTGGACCATACAGTCCCACTATGCTTGCACTGGAGGTTTATTTATCCCACAGCTATTACCCATCCCAAAGGTATCCCTGCCCACCCCACTGCTATCTTAACCCATCCCACAAGCATGCAAAGGCTTAAACCATTTCTAAAAGTTTCCATCAAGACTTTATTTAAAAAATAAATGAAGCAAGTGTGTGAATCAAAGGTAAACTTTATTGAACAACAAGCTGTAAAAGAAACATGACCCAAGTCAAGTGTCCAAATAAAGTCCACAAATATCCAGGCAGCCAGTCTCTGGCACTCCTCTTGGTCACTCGGAGGTATGTGCCCTGGCTAAGGTGTCAGGGAGCAGGTGCTGTGGAGGTGGGTGCTGCTGCAGTGCTGGTCTGAGATGTTATTGCAGTGCCTACCCCGAGAGGACAACAGGGGACGGTGTGTTGAGGAAGGTGTCGGACAGCTGGCTCAGCCCCGTGATGCTGAGAGGTCCTTCCTCCATGCCATGGGGTGTCAGCCCCAGTACCGAGGAGAGATGTACTGTGGCCGGGCTTGGCTGTGGGGTGGAGGAAGGAGCAGTGTAGTGGGGCTGTCTGGTCTGCAGCTGGGTGAGGACTGGCATGGGTGGCATCAGTGTCATGGGTGGCATTGGTGGCATCAGTGTCGTGGGTGGCATCGGTGGCATCAGTGGAACCGGTGGCAACGGTGTCGTCCGATGACTCTGTTCCTGGACTGGAAAGGGCTGCTGCCTGTCCTGCTGGACCTCCTGATAGCCATAGCCCTGGTAGGTGAGGGGCTGTGGAAAGCCTTGGAATGGGAGGGACATCACCTGGGGTGGAGGAGCAGACCTGGACTGGGTGGGAGCAGGTTCATCAGGATCTGGAGGGTTGTGAAGCAGATCGGTGATCCGGTGCCTTCACCACCTGGTACTGGATTCCGCCATGTCCGTGAGGGTCTGGTTGACATAGGTGAGGAAGGGCTTGCGGTTGGAGGATGAGGAGTCGGTGTGGACCAGCTGAGAGAGGAGATCTATGCTGGTCTGGATGGTGTCCCTGATCTCCAGCAGGACAGTGTGGCTCTGCCCCTCCTGCTGTCTGGCTCTCTGCCTTTCTGTGGAGGTGGAGCTGGGGGTGGATGCGGGTAGGGCTGTGGTGGACGCGCCGTCTCCTTTCTCCCACCGCATCAGGGAGTCCTCCACATGCTCCACCATGGTTAAAACACCTGTCCGCCGTGGCACGCTCCACAGAAACCTGCATGGAGACAGATGCTGACTCTCGGCCGGAAGAGGACTGGCTCTCAGCAGGCTGCCGGAGAGAGAGGGTAATGAGAGGGGCAGCTGGTGCTCCTCAGTGGCGGATCTCACCCTCCAGGAAGCTGCATCTGGCCATGACTTAGGTCTCTCTGTCTGTCAGCTTAACCGTGGCCTGGCCAGATTTCTTCAGGTGCAGCTTCCCTACCAGGTGTGCATGTGCTTCCACCAGCTGAGGAGCACCTCAGAAGTGTAGCCCATACTCTCCGTCTTCTCTCTCCAAGCAGTATGATTCTGCTTGTTGTCCCTGCACAGCCGGTGTCCCTTCCACCACAGATAGTCATTCTCTCTCAGCCACTCCAGCACCTCATCCTCGTGTTCCTCCTCAATGTAGTATTGCCTCCTCTCCCGTTGTCGCATACGCCTCTTCCTCCCTTTGGCAGGACCAGATGGGCCCTCATCAGAGGGGCTCCCAGGTAGTAAGGGGCTGTTCCTCCACACCACCAGCACCAGCAGCACCAGCAGGATCATCATCATCATCATCATCAGCAGCAGCAGCAGCAGCAGCTGCAGGATCATCATCATCATCAGCAGCAGCAGCACCAGCACCAGCAGCACCAGCAGGATCATCATGAGCAGCAGCACCAGCACCAGCACCAGCAGGACCAGGATCAGAAGCAGCAGAGTAAGCACCAGCAGCGCCAGCAAGACCAGGAGCACGAGCAGGACCAGGAGTATGAGCAGGAAGAGCAAGTCCAGGAGCACGAGCAGGATGAGCAGGACCAGCAGGACGAGGAAGAGCTTCAGCAGAGTACGCAGCAACAGAAGGACCACCGCCAGGAGCAGCTTCAGCAGAGTAAGCACGAGCAGAAGCACCACCGCCAGGAGCAGCTTCAGCAGAGTAAGCATGAGCAGAAGCACCAGCACCAGGAGCAGCGCCAGCAGAAGCTCCAACACCAGAAGAGCGAGGGAGGCTGGCAGGCACCAAGGCTGGAAGGAAGATTGGCACCAAGGCTGGCAGGAAGCCTGGCAGGCAGCCAGACACGAAGGCTGGCAGGCAGTTAGGCACCAAGGCTGGCAGGAAGCCTGGCTGGAAGCCTGGCAGGAAGGCAGGCAGGCACCAAGACTGGCAGGCAGACTGGATGGCAGGGAGGCTGGAAGGCAGGCAGGCAGGCAGAGAGCAAGGCTGGCAGGTAGGCAGGCTAGGAGGCTGGGAGGCAGGCTTGGAGGCAGGCTGGCAGGAACGCTGGCAGCAAGGCTTGCAGCAAGGCTTGCAGGCAGGCATGCAGGCAGGGCAGGCAAGGACTTGATGTATCCGGCAGCAGGTCTTTCCTCCGAATGGTGACCTGCTTGGGAACTGCTTCCCTTTATATCCGTGGGGCTTACGCAATGCATCCTCCCCGCATGCATAATTAATGCTCGGCATCCGTTCGGTTTCCGCTGTGCATCCGCTAGGCTTCCGCTGTGCATCCGCTTCATCCACTGTGCATACACTGTGCATCCGCTTCATCCATTCCGTGTCCGCTCTGCATCCGCTGTATCCCTTCCGCGTCCGCTTTGCTGAGGCCCCCCGGAAGCCTAGCAGATGTTCCATCCACTCTCACCTGCTTCCATTCTCTGGGCTTCCGTTCCGCATCCGCTTTCCATCTGCTCTGTGTCCTCCCCGCGTCTGCTCCTTTCCGTGTTTTCCGCTCCGGTTATGCAAATTTTTGCCCCTTTTGAGAGCGGATAACAACAAATGGAACATTTTTCTCGTCCGTTGTGTCCTTTTAAAAAACATTTTGCATCCATTGGGCAGTGTGACAGGGCCTTAAAATATTCATTAGAAGTTATGTTTCAGCATTTAATATAAGAAATTATTTTTGTTTCTTATCAAATCTCCCACTAATAATTACAATAATATTGATTACATATATATAGATTGAAAAAAGACCTGACAGCATGAATAGAAGAGATGATTCCACCAGACTGTCAATCATTTGGAAGCCTGCACTCTCAAATAGAAAGATCTCCATGCCACAAGCCAGGCAAACACCTGGGCAAAAACAGACTCCCTCTGATAGCTCCAACCCAAGCACCCCCCCCACCAGGCACCCAGGTGAAACCCAGCTTGCTAATGAATAGCAGCTTGCTAATGAAGAGCAGCCATCCCTTCACACGGAGCCAAGCTGCACT
>BLBF01000026.1:6223889-6251607 GCA_015471245.1 Laticauda colubrina | reverse complement strand
CAAAAACAGACTCCCTCTGATAGCTCCAACCCAAGCACCCCCCCCACCAGGCACCCAGGTGAAACCCAGCTTGCTAATGAATAGCAGCTTGCTAATGAAGAGCAGCCATCCCTTCACACGGAGCCAAGCTGCACTGAAAGCCTCCAACACAAGAACAGAGTGTTGCCAGCCAATCAAAGCCACAAAACAGACAGAAGAAACCAGAAACACCAATCAATCAAACTCCAAGTCCAATGAATACAGATCCAGGCTCCCAACCAATCAGAATGGACCAGCCTCAAATTTAAAACCAGGAGCTGTAAGACCCATATCCATACAGAAGCCTGATGATGGCAGATGAGATTCTGCTGAAACATTGCTACAACTTTAACAGAACTACAATGACGTGGGATAATACCCGAAGGAAGCTAAACAGCACATATATATTTATATATATATATATATGTGTGTTTTTTTAGGCTTTCGTGGGTACTTACATGTGTGCTGTTTAGCTTCCTTCGGGTATTCTCCCACATCATTGTAGCTCTGTTAAAGTTGTAGCAACGTTTCAGCAGAATCTCATCTGAATCAAATGAGATTCTGCTGAAACTTTAACAGAGTTACAATGATGTGGGAGAATACCCGAAGGAAGCTAAACAGCACACACACACACACACACACACACACACACACATCTATCTATCTATCTATCTATCTATCTATCTATCTATCTATCTATCTATCTATATGTGTGTGTGTGTGTGTGTGTGTGTGTATGTATATGTACATAAACTAATTAAATCTATGTGTAAAATATATTAGTTAAACAGGCAGGAAAATAAAATATTGTAAGATTTTACTTTTCAGATTTTTGTTCTGGGAAAATCCCCAAACTGCAAACTAGAACAGCTAAATTTACAAAGAATTTCAGTTATAAATAGATACAGTTGGGTATTCTATAATATTAAAAAGCCTTATTTCCAAACATTGCTAAAAGGTCCACATGTTATAGAACTAAAAAGATATATTGAACAATAAATGAAAAAAGTACAATCTCAAAAATTTTCTCTGATATAAATATCTGAATTCAAGTCAATTTCTCAATCCATTTTTATTATTTATTTCTATTGTATACAAGAAATGTTCTATCTACTTATCTTTGAGGTTGTCTTGTCTTCAAGCACCATTTTTTTTAATACAAACAAACTGAGTCTATTCCAAATACTGATTGCATTATATGAGAACAGAATCGCATTCTTTAGTTGAGTTTAGAGTTTTATAAAACAAAAAGAAGAACATATGACACTGTTGTGATCCATAGAACTTTTCCATTACTCTGTCCAATCATCTCGCAGAACATTTACCACCCTGAGACAGTACCTCAGTTCTGCCTAAAGCAGAGTCCAGTGCTGAAGTTAGCTAAAATTCTCAATTAACTTACCAATGATATTGTCTAACTGAATGGAAAAAAGAAGTTACTGTAATAAACTAGGGATATGGGGAAGCAAAAGTGAAGTAATGTTTCTTAAAATCTCATTCAGGTCTAAAAAATTAAGTAGATTCCAAAATCACCTGGAATGCACACAAAGCTCTCATTCTTCAAGTTTGTAAATGCTAATTTTCATGTTATTTGCTGTCAAGACAGGAATAATTGAATCCTGTGCATAAGTCACAGGAGAAATAATTTTCAGTCATACAACATCCACTTATTGATCTATTTGAAGCCTGTAGTGTTATTTTAGTTAGTGTACAAGATGTACTTTTTTGTGGCTAAAATAAATTTATGTTAGTAGTTTAGGATTTAATTTTTAAAAAAAATAAAATAAAAATTATAAAAAAAGTAGGTTAATGTTCAATATTTAGGAATAAAGTTAACTGCAAAAAGTTCCTTTTTCAATTAAATATGATTCCAGCATAATATGTGTATCCTGGATACATACATTTATCTTTGCTGGCTGAATTTATTTTTCTCTAGTAACAGTATAAACACAGTTTCTGAGAAAGCCACACTTAAAAAGTTCAGAATATTTTCCTTTCTCTCTGCTTCCCTCCCTCTTTCCATGTATGTATGTGTATGTGTGTATGTGTGTGTGTGTGTATAACTGACCATATATTACTGTTTCAAGAAAGTGCAAAAATATGTTAATGAAACTGCTATCTTTTCCATCACTAACAACACAAATCTTAAGCAGTAAATCTATCTATAATCCTTGCTTTAAATATTAAATTATGTTTGACTGAAGGAATAAAGTCAAATTTTCATGAAATGATGTCATTTACATGCAGTGGGTTTGATTAATCCACTTTCCCTTTTTATAGAAACAAAATGAAGGAAGAGAAAAATGGAGCATAATTACACTTTGAAATCATTAACATTATCTTTAGCAAATGCAATGGTCTACAAATATTAAAACCTTATAAATTTAGCTATGATCAATTAACTGTTAACTTTTTGTTCCACATTGAATATACTCATGAGAATTTATATGGAATAGTCAGAGACAGAGAGATGGTACTTTTCAAACATTATTCATTAACTTGAATAAATGTATGTTAATATTAAATCAAAGAAGGCTTGCGAGTTAATTTATGATTAAAGTTATGAATGTAGATTACACAATTTAAAATGAAATATTTCCTTCTGCAAGGAATAAAGAAAATGGTGTTTTCCTAATTTCAGATAGATAAACATGAAGGCTTAAAACTCAAGACAAAAAATTAAATTAATTTTGATTAATTATTAAGAATATTTCTAAAAATATGATTATAAATATAATAAATGAAAATGAAGTAAATAAATTAAAATAAATTAAATTCACAAATATTTTTTTTTTTAAATCTACCCACTTCAACAGTAGATTAAATGGTATCAAGATTCGGGTTCTATTCAGTGGTGGGATTCAAATTTTTTACTACTGGTTCTGTGGGCATGGCTTGGTGGGTGTGGCAGGGGAAGGATACTATAAAATCTCCAGTCAGAGGTGACATTTGCCGATTCTCTGAACTACTGGTTCTCCAGAACTGGTCAGAAGCTGCTGAATTCATCTCTGGTTCTATTCCATTAATGTAACTACAGATAAAGTTGTCCAAAAGTCACTTGGGTATTGAGTGGCTCTAGCAATTGAATAAATGAATAAACAAACATTGTGAATCAGAATTAAATTTCAAAAGAGGGCAATATAATCTGTTTCTGATGTAACATTAATAACAAATGTAAGATCTCTCTCTTTCTCTTACACACACAGATACATACACACAGAGACACACACACAAATCCCCAATACATAAACATATTTGTTGACTGATAAGCAATGTCATTATTTTCAGTGGAACTTAACTGCAAAATAAATGTGTAAATTATTGCAGCATCATAAATATTAACAATAATATCTACTGAATTAACTAAAATTATCCTTCCTTGTGCCTTAATGTTGGTTTTCCAAATTGAAAATAAAATTTATATATAGCAAAATGTATATGAGTTACCATCTCTTAAAAATTCTTCTCTGTCGATAGCCTGAAATAATATTTTTATGAAATAGTGCAGGTTGGTGTGCTTTCATTATTTGCAGGCTCTGAAGTAAAATACAGAGCATTCCATCAGCTAGTAGTTATTCACATTTAATCAGTTATGTGTTTTCAGGGGTTTTATAAAAATAGTTATGCTTATAAAAAATCTATCACATATTATTAATTTCATGTGTGTATGTGTGGGTGGGTGGGTGAGCGCACGCACGCGTACCCACCCACCCACACTCTGGTTATCTCCAGTCGCTGCTTAAGAGTGAATAATGATTTGTTGGAAACACGTGTCTAATCCACTATAGTTATGTTATATAACAAATGTGGCAAAACCTTTGCACTGCTTATTCTTTTCCGTTTTAGTATTAAAGTGACAATGAGCCATACATTTTATGGATTGTAATTTTAGTACAGTTAGACAATGTATAATTGACAGACTGGACTTTATCATAGATTTGAATTGTTATTTATTAATTTATACTAAAAATTTTAATTCTATATTAATCCAAATGATATATTCCTTAGATGTTGATCTACTGTATAAGTAGTCATTCAAGCTATTTAATCTGTTCTTTAAACAGATCCAGAACTTATTTTACAACTTGTCATCTATTCCTTCGTGTCAAGAGCCTTTCTGTCAATCATGTTACAGTCTGTTGTTCTGAATTATATTGTTCTTCTAGCTCTACAAGTCCTTTCTTAAGTTAACTCAGTTCTATATTTTCTATTTTAATTATAATAGTTAATGCAGCTTTTTCCTGGGGAGCTTCTGTAAGAAAATTTCTTTTGTTTATATGATACAATAAGCATCATTATTTTTTTTGGGGGGGGGGGAATTATAATTCATCCTATTTAAACACATTTCTTCAATGGAAAATGATAAATGTAATCATTTGAAAATAAACACACTTTTAAAAAAAAAATATTCCAATGTATAATATAATTACAAAAGACATGATGCTTCACAAGCATTTTGATTAGAATTAGACCTAGTGTAATATTTTATGAATTGAATTTCAACATCAAAAAGCCACAAATACTATTAAAATTGATTTTAACAAGCTAATCCTATATGTAAAACTTTGAATAAAATATTCCTAAGGAAAGTATTCATAGAAACATTATGAAAATATAAACAAAGAGAAATATTATTAATAATAGTATTAATTTGAAAGAAAAATAAGAGTACATGTACAGTACATTTAATAAGAAACTTCATATCCAATTAAACAATCTACTCATTTTGTATTCTCTACCCACCTGAACAATTAGCTGTATTCTGCAGAAGCTACATATTATATCATCACACTGGAAATTCTTCACAGTAGTGCATGATTGCAAGTTTCTTCAGAAGGTTAGTTAATCTGAAACATAATTATTCTAATATCATTATGAAAAGTCATATTGGATTTGACCAGTACTATAGCACTGTTTTGATGGCACATTTATAACTCATCTCATGAAAAAAAGTGAATAGCCTTCTCGAAGACACACAAATGATAACAGTGTAGAGCTGGTTACAATGTAATTTTCTAAGTGCGAGACTTTATTTATTTATTTTATTTATTTACTGAGACAGGTTTATAAAAGTATGAGTTAGAACCCTCCATTATTACAACTGTCCAGGTGACATTCAGCCAATCATATAGTTATGTATGGATGACTAGTTTGTTTACCAACACTGCAGCATAGCTCAGAAAGCTTAAGATATTATTTGGTGTTTTTAAATTGTTTAATTCTACAAACAAATGCATTGCCAAAATGGCCCATGGTCTTTTGAGTCATCATTCTGTGTGTTTAAAGCCATGTACTTTACACAAGAAGTAAGCAACCCTAGATAAATGCAATAGCATATTTCCAGTAAGCATATTAAGTATCATGTATCTCATATAGAAATATTATATTTGATCCCCTTCTAAATAATCATTTACCATTTAAAGTTGAATCTTAAAACTCATTGTTTCAGCTAATATTTTAAAGAAGAAAAGAAGCTTGTAAAACATGGGCCTGATGTGACATATCCCGAATAGTCTGCACTTCCTTCCTTTTTTTCCCTCCTTTCCTCCATTCTTGTAGTACTGATGCAGCATAAAGAGGGTATCGGTATTCCTACATTCTATTTCCCTGGCCAAAACAAAAGTTCATTAATAAAATTATTCCATTCATCAAGAGGAAAATTTTTATAACTAGAGTTGTATTTCAAAAGTAATATTAAATTATTCAAAAGCTGAGTTTTTATTATTTGTAATGGCATAAACATTGCAAATTTATTTTTTTAATTATGTACATAAGGAGCATCTTTAGCAATACAAGTTTCCCCTTAAGTCAGAACATCCACACAAATGCCTTGTAAACCAAGATCTTTCATGCTTACTGACTCTGGATAATAAACATAGATTAAAAACCAAATTGCTGTATATTCCTATTCCAAACTATTTTCCAGGTAGATTTATCCCTCATCCTAGATCAATTTCCATCTTTTTTAGCCATCTTATTATTTGCTACAAATTCTAGTTTTCCCTTATTTTTCTATTACATTTAGCATATTAGGGAAAAAAATGTATTTGTAATATTGTAGGCTGAATAGATATCTTTCAACAGACTGCATCCAGAAGCATGGCTATGAATTCTTCCAAATATGCTAATGACATGAAAATCATCATGAACAGATTTACTGCCCAATTTTCCTGAAGTAATTCCCCCCTTTTTCTTATTAAACATTATGATTGACATATAGTAGTTCAGTCTTTGACTTTACATGAACAGAGTAAAAGTATAGCATATCATAAGAAGATATTAAAATTCAAAAGCTGTTACCACAAATCCCTTTATAAAGCAGCATTATTTAAGCGTTTGAATAGTACCGCAACATTGTTTTTCAAGGAGACTGTCCTTAAGAGCCAATGCATTCCATTTTACTAAGAGGGTTAATTAGGATCAGGCTTATAATGGGGTAAAATATAACCAAGTGCTACACTAAAATTTCGTTTATATTAGTCTTAGATTTCAAGGTCAAAATTATGAATTGTTATTTCCCTGGATGTTTAAAGTTTAAAGTGGAGGGAAATGCAGTTGATTTTTTTTTCAACATACTTATGCTCAAATTCATGGCTGGAATATCTCACCTCTCTGTATCTTTGGAGTACTTTCCATACACAAAAATGTATGGACACAAAAATGTATGGACACAAAAATGGCAGCACATCTTTTAATTTTCAGAGCATTAATTTATTCTTAAAACTACTCCCTTATCTACTCTAGATGCATAGGAAGTGAATTGCCCTTGCTTTTTAAAATGTTGTCAATGGTTACAGTTCTCAAAGGTCTTCTTCCTTATGTTACTTGTGCTTGAAATATCAGCTAAGAAAGCTCAATTGGCAAACTCTTGTTATGCATTTAGAATAATCAAAAGTTACTTTTCAAACAAGACTTTATTTTTTAACAAGATTTAACAATTGTAGTAACATTGACTTTGGTTATGGTTCATGTTGTTGCATTGTTTAACTTCTATTCTACTGTCCATGAACTACTAAAGGAGCAATGTTACAAATGGCAGAGACACTGTATAGTTTATTAAATTACATTATATGAACTAACAATATGACACAGCTCCCTCTCTTTTCTTTCTTTTCACTGTTTATTATTCTATCACCATAAAATATAGCTTAGGTAAAGGTAAAGGTTCCTCTTGCACATGTGTGCTAGTTGTTCCCGGCTCTATGGGGAGGTGCTCATCTCCATTACAAAGCCAAAGAGTAGCGCTGTCTGAAGACATCTCCATGGTCATATGGCCGGCATGATTAGACACTAAAGGTGCATAGAACACTGTTACATTCCCACCAAAATGGTCCCTATTTTTCTACTTGCATTTTTACATGCTTTCAAACTGCTAGGTTGGCAGAAGCTGGGACAAATAACAGGAGCTCACTCCATTAAGTGACGCTAGGAATTCGAACCACCAAACTGCTAACCTTTATGATCAACAAGCTCAGTGTCTTAGCCACTGAGCAACCATGTCCCTAAAAATATAGCTTACATGTATGTATTTCCTTTTTTAAATGAAGATTTAAAGCAAAGATAAGGCCCCCATAGAAAAAGTTCCCAAAAATTCTCCAAAAATTATATTGCCCCACAAACAAACAAACAAACAAAACATTTCAAGACAAATAATACATTAAATTAAATAGAGTATGATAGCAGAATAGCTCAAATAAATATATAAATAGCAAAAATTATTACACAAAGAAAGCAAAGTTAATGTTTTTACTTGGAAAATTCAGAAGTAAACTGTGTTTCAGTTTTGGTCATAAATTTTTTTAGTAGCTTTTCAAATCTATCAATTTCATCTAAAAACAAATGTGTAGGTTGTCTTCAGTAGTGTTATAAATCATTGTGAGATAAAAAGTTTCCCAAAGCAAATAAATATAAATAAGATGGTTGAGGCTCAGAAATGAAAGCTTGCATGGTATAGTGTGAAAATACTGGATGAGTTTCAGAAAATCATTTTCTCTCCTGCCAAATCTGCATCAGGATTGTGACAAGCCACTGAAAGAACAAAACTTTGTTACACAGCTTTGCTCTGTGAACTAATCAAATGCAATGCAAAAACCAGTAGGCCTTGCAACTACGGTAGCAAGGAATAAAAAGTAAGAAAAATAGCAACAGTCAATATCCAGAAAATAGAAGACCTGCTACACTGTTGCTGATCAATACATTAACAATCATTTAAATACAATTCTGTAAGAGATTAATGTACTGTATTAAAATGGTTGACTCCTAACCTCACATTCTGATTGGCTAAGAAAGCCACTATAGGGATTGGTTCACTAGGAACCAATCCTAGGAGCCGCTAAAAAGGCGGCAAAACCAAACTAATGTCATTGGCAACAAGCCGGCAGGTAAGCCCCTAGAAAAGGGCTGCCGCGGTTTGAGCCAACATTCCGTTTTTCACTTGTAACTCAACTAATAAAGACTTGTTGGAACTCGGTCTACCTCGCGTTTTTCCGAATGGAACACTGGCGATGAGGATGGGATCATCCTAAAACGCGAGACTGTGCATGCAGCAATAAACCAGGCTAAGACGATGGCTGGAAACAACGCACCACCTGCACCCTTCAATCCCAATGAATTGGATTGGTAATCTTACGTAGACCGTTTCCAAATGTATTTGGAAAGTAACGAGATGGAAGAGATCTCAGACCAGCGGAAGAGGGCTGTCTTTTTGACGCATTGTGGGCCGACGATTTTCAAAATGGCCAAAGCATTAGCGAAGCCCAGAGACGTGAAGCAAATGACTTGGCCCAAACTCCAACGAATACTGAAGGCTCACTACGCACCAGTAGTGTCAAACCTCATCATAAGACATGAATTTTACCGAAGAGATCAGAAAGAAGGCGAGACTATTGCTGATTTTGTGGCAGCCCTCCGACAACTGGGGGGAGCATGCGAGTTCCTGAACTTAGACTAAGTGATGCGAGATTGGATAGTATTGGGTTTAAGAGACTCTAACTTACAAAGCAAACTACTTAACAAACCCAATATAACTGTAGCCGAAGCCATCACTGAAGCTTTAGCCGCCGAAGCCGTGAAGAAACCGGCTGTCAAAATGAAGCAGATGAACGCGAACAATGACAAAACATGTTTAATAAAAGGGAAGAAACAAATTCCAACCACTACACACCACGAAGATTTTGACGAGATGTCAGAATCTGAAGAAGAAGACGATGAGGTGCACCGCCTATATGCCAACAAAAAAGGGCGCAAAAAAAGAAATTGATGGGAATGCGCAGGCTGTGGAGGAAAGCATCCTCGAGCCGACTGCAGATTCCTTGTTGCCATCTGCCAAGCTTGTAAAAAAAGGGGGCACATTGAGAAGGTCTGCAGAAATAAAAAAAAACTACAGCCCAAACAGACGCAGCAACTCTCCGCCACAAATCGAGCCAAAACAAACTGAGAGAAAGTGGCAACGAAACAAACGAGCCAATAACCAGGAGAAAACACACCAGACTTTCACTATTGGGAGCGCGCAGACGGAAAGCGGCAAGAAAGTCAAAATAATAGTGAAAATCGAAGGAAACCCCTGCGAAATGGAGGTAGACTCAGGGTCCTTTTTGTCAATGGTGTCATGGGACAAAATCAAACAACTGGTCCCTAACATCAACCCCAAAAAGCTCCAGAAGCAGCGATTAACCCTAAAAGACTACCAAGGGAATCGAATCCCTGTGGTAGGTTTTGGACATTTCTGAGTCACCTACAAACACCATGATGAAGTACTGCCATTGACAATAGTTGACCGAGACCGCCAAGCCTCCTGGGCATCGAATGGTTCGCACCATTAGGGATCGGAATGACTGGAGTAGACCGGGTGGCCGCAACCGACTGGGAAGAAAACCTGATCCACGAATTCCAGGACATTTTCGACAGCTCACTAGGCAGGTACCAGGGGACCCCAATTTCCTTTAGTTTAGATCCCCACGTAGATCCTAGAAGGCTAAAAGCCAGACAAGTTCCTTTTGCACTAAAGGCAAAAATAGAGGAACAACTAAACAAATTGGTTGACCAAGGAGTTTTGGAACCTGTTGACCGTGCCAGATGGGAGACGCCTATTGTAACACCAGTTAAACCTGATGGGTCGGTTCGAATCTGCGGTGACTACAAGGCTACCCTGAACCATGCGCTGCAACAAAGCGCATACCCGGTGCCAGTCGTACAACACTTGTTACATTCACTTGAGGGAGGAAAAGTTTTCGCTAAATTAGATTTAGCACAAGCTTACCAACAGCTTCCAGTAGACCCCCTAACAGTGGAAGCACAAACAATAGTGACCCATAAAGGAGCGTTCAAATGTAACAGACTCCAGTTTGGAGTAAGTGTGGCCCCAGGACTGTTCCAAAGCCTCATGAAACGCCTACTGAATGGAATACAAGGGGTCGTGCCATATTTTGACGATGTCCTAATTTCTGCCAAAAATACAAACCAATTAGAAAAAAGACTGAGAAACATACTAACAAAATTTAGAGAATCTGGCCTGAAAGTAAAGAAAGAAAAATGCTGTTTAAGGATGGATCACGTCGAATTTTTGGGTTATTTAATAGACGGAGAGGGTATACACCCTACTGAAAAAAAAGTCAAAGCCATTAAAGACGCACCACGACCAAGAAACAAAACCGAGTTGCAAGCATTTTTGGGACTAATAAACTTTTATAACGTATTCCTTCCCCACAAAGCAACAAAAGCGGAACCGTTACACCGTTTACTGGATAAAAAAGCAAATTGGACTTGGGGTCATAGAGAGCAAGAAGCTTTTCAACAAATAAAAAATTTATTAACATCAAACACCATTCTTATCCAGTTTAGCAACACACTACCATTGATGGTGACCTGCGACGCCTCACCATTCGGAGTCGGTGCCATCCTGAACCACCAATTGCCAGATGGAAGAGAGGCACCCATCGCCTATTATTCAAAGACTCTGTCTAAAACAGAACGTAACTATAGTCAATTAGACAGAGATGCCCTAGCAATCGTCGCTGGAGTAAAACGCTTCCACGAATATTTATATGGAAGGACATTTTCAATAGTAATGGATCATAAACTGTTACTAGGAATTTTGGCGGGAAACAAGCCTACACCGAACATTTTGTCCCCGAGAATGACCAGATGGTCGGAATTCCTGGCAGCCTACTCGTATACATTAATGCATCGACCCGGGAAGCAAATCTCCCATGCAGATGCATTAAGCAGATCGCCACTACTAACAACGGAAGAAGACCCGGCACCAACGATGACCACCCTACAGATTGAGACATGCCCCGAGCTACCAATATCTGCCAACGATGTCGCCAGAGGCACAGCGAAAGACCCAGTGACTGCCCGCATACTAAACTGGATAGGTAAAGGCTGGCCGGAAAATCAAAAAACTGAACACTTTAAACCTTTCTGGACCAGACAGACTGAACTCCCTATCCAAAAGGGTTGTTTATTGTGGGGTGATCGGGTAGTCATCCCTTCTAAATTACAAACCAGGGTACTGGGTATGCTTCACGAAGGCCACCCTGGTATGGTTAAAATGAAAAGCCTTGCTAGAAGCTATGTCTGGTGGCCGGGTATAGATAGGGAAATCGAATACTGGGTAAATTCTTGCAACAAATGCCAAAAAACCAGACCTCCCCAGCACAAGCACCCATAAGGGAGTGGGAAACCCCAAGGGGCCCCTGGTCTCGAATCCACATTGATTTTGTGGGACCTACAAAAGGGAATACTTTCTTAATTGTCGTGGATGCATACTCAAATTGGCTGGAAGTTGTAGTTATGCCATCCATGACAATGGAAATGGTCATTAAACAACTTGACAAACTATTTGCAACCCATGGACTACCAGACATCCTGGTGTTCGACAACGGGCCACAATTGACAAGCATCCAATTCGAACAACACCTAGCCTCCCTGGGGATACGCCATGCTCTAACCGCGCCGGCTCACCCGGCTGCAAATGGTAGAGCAGAGAGAACGGTCAGGTTTACCAAGGAGGTTTTAGAAAGAATGGACAATGGGGATGTCCAAGATAAAATTAACCGCCTACTCACCCTCCAACATATCACACCTAGTACCGTTACCAACAAAAGCCCAGCGGAACTATTAATGGGAAGGAAACTCAGGTCACAACTAGATAGGTTGCACCCAAATTACACACCAGAAAGACCCCCCGACTCCTCCACCCGCTCCAGAACATTTGAAATAGGCAACCTAGTCTATGCAAAAAATTTCACCGGGGACCCCTTATGGCTTCCAGGCACAATAACCAAAATCACAGCCCCCCGGTCCTACCGACTAACCATAGACAATGGCAGGGAATGGAAGCAGCACATAGAGCAGCTTCGTTCCCGATACATAGAAAGGAACACGAACTCTCAACCAGAAACAATAAAAACCGACGAAAAACAAACCAAAAAGGGGGGGGGGGCATTCAAAGAAACAATAAAGAACTGTTTGAAATAAACGCAGAATATTACAAAAAACAAAAAGAGCAAAATAGAGACTTACAGTTAGAGGAAACTTGCAGGAAGCATCCAAGCGAAGGGGCCAGCCAGGCCAGCTCGACCTGCCCGGAAAACCAGGAGGGAGCGGCAAGGCCGCCGACCTGAGAAACTCAGGCAGCAGCAAAATGGCTGACTCACCCTTCCAGGCGGTTCCATGGAGAAAAGATGGAGACACAGCAAACCCCTCCGAACTGGTCGAAGTCGCCAGCAACAATGAACCGCGCAGGTCCAATAGAACCAGGAAAAGCCCCACCTACCTGCACGACTACATCACCTCGTAAGGACCAAACCAAGAGGGGAGGGGTGTACTGTATTAAAATGGTTGACTCCTAACCTCACATTCTGATTGGCTAAGAAAGCCACGACAGGGATTGGTTCACTAGGAACCAATCCTAGGAGCTGCTAAAAAGGCAGCAAAACCAAACTAATGTCATTGGCTACAAGCCGGCAGGCAAGCCCCTATAAAAGGGCTGCCACGGTTTGAGCCAACGTTCCGTTTTTCACTTGTAACTCAACTAATAAAGACTTGTTGTTTGGAACTCGGTCTACCTCGCGTTTTTCTGAGCGGAACAATTAATAAATAGCATAGCATCATTTTTTTAATGTTACCTTTTAACGGCAATGGCATCCTTACGAACAAGACATTTTTTTTCATAGAATATGAACTAAAATAAAAAGAGAGTTTACATAAATGCATTTTAACACTCATTTATCATTCCTGAGTTACCACTGGTAGTACCTTTCCCCAAATAAGTAGTCAATATTCTTTGATTGCCAGAACCATAAGACATGAAAAGCTACCCTATTTTTGTGACAGATACCTTATTCACACACTGCTGCCACTATACAAAAATAGTGACATTAAATCATAATTATCTGAGTAGAACATGGTTTAAATATGAGTTGATACCTTTGAGAATGTTTACGTTGTCAAAACCATTTTTTCTCAACAATTGAAATTGTTCCAGAAGCAAAGAATTAAAAAAATAGCTAATTAAACTGAATTAAAATAGATTTCTTTTGGATTTGGGTAGATAGGCCTATGTTAAAGTAAGTATTTGATATTAAATTAATATTTTAAGATTAAATGTTTAGTCATGACTAATGTATATCTTATTACATAGTGCTAAAATGTATTTTGAGAAATGTAATGCATGATTCAGTACTATATTTGATGAAATTCTTCCCTGTTCTTCCTTCAGGAAGTTTCAATAGTCGGATAAAGTTTAATTTTTTATAACTAAAATATATATTATAAAGCATATATTCCTTCCTCGGTTAGTGAGTTTTAACTGCTGAAACCTCTTCATATAAATTACTTCAAATCAAGATATCTGACACTCTTTGGAGAATTAACAGATTAAGAGAATTGGAAGGGATCTTGTAAATTATCTATTCCAGATAACAGATAATCAGAGTTGGAAGGGATCTTGTAGGTCATCTAGTCCAACCCCCTGTTCAAGTGGGAGACACTACACCATTTCTGACAAATGGCAGTCCAATATTTTCTTGAAAGTCTCAAGTGATGGCTCTCCCACAACTTCCGAGGGAAGCTGTTCCATTGGTTGATTGTTCTCACTGTCAGAAAGTTTCTCCTTATTTCCAGGTTAAATCTCTCCTTGTTCAGTTTCCATCCATTATTCCTAGTCTGGCCTACAGGCACTTTAGAAAATAGCTTGACCCCTTCCTCCCTATGGTAGCCCCTCAAATATTGGAAGACTGCTATCATGCCTCCCCTGGTCCTTCTCTTTACTAGACTAGCCAAGCCCAGTTTCTGTAACTGTTCATTGCATGTTTTAGCCTCCAGTCCCCTAATCATCCTGGTTGCTCTTCTTTGTACTTTTTCTAGAGTCTCAATATCTTTTTTATAATGTGGTGAGCAAAACTGGATGCAGTACTCTAGGTGTGGTTTTACTAAGGCTTTATAGAGTGGTACTAGTACTTCCCTTGATCTTGACTGTATCCCTCTGTTAATGCAATTTAGGATTGCATTAGCTTTTTTGGCTGCTGCTGCACACTGCTGACTCACATTTAGCTGTTTGTCCACTAAAACTCCAAGATCCCTCTCACAATTACTGCTATTGAGCCTGGTTTCACCAAGTCTATATGTGTACCTCTGGTTTTTCTTGCCCAAGTGTAGGACTTTACTTTTCTCTACATTGAATTTCATTTTGTTAGATATGGCCCAGTGTTCTCGTCTGTCAAGATTCATCTGGATCTTGAGCCTTTTTTTTTTTTGAGTGTTAGCTATTCCTGCCAGTTTAGTATCATCTGCAAATTTAGTAAGTTCCTCTTCTATTCCCTCATCTAAGTCGTTCATGAAGATATTGAAGAGTGCAGCCCCACCCAAGCAGGAGAACCTACACCTTCTCTGACAAATGACAGTCCAATCTTTTCTCAAAAACCTTCATTGATGAATCTCCCATAACTTCTGAAGACAAGCTGTTCCATTGGTTAATTGTTCTCTCTGTCAGAAAATGTCTCCTTACTTCTAGGCTGAATCTCTCCTTGATCAACTTCCATCCGTTATTCCTTGTCTGGCCTTCAGGGGCCTTGGAAAATAGTTTGACACCCTCCTCTCTGTGGCAGCACCTCAAATACTAGAACACTGTTATCATGTCTCCTCTGGTCCTTCTGTTCACTAGACGAGCCACATTGAGTACCTGTAACTGTTTATCATATGTTTTAGCCTCCAGTCTCCTAATGATCATGGTTGCTCTTCTCTGCACTTTTTTTTAGAGTCTCAACATCTTTTTTAAAATGTGGTGACAGATGTAGTCAGTATGGTTGGTCAAATTTAGATACATGAACGCACACTTTGTACTGTCTTGACTGTTAAAACTTTTATAAAACACAACTATCCATTCTGAAAAGAACTATGTTTTGAAATTGCAAATGGTACATAATCCAGAAATTATGCTACTAACTGAGATATAAAGTGGCCATTTCCTGATGCTTGGTTGAAAAGATCTCCATTGATTGCTAATTAGTCAGAAACATATTTATTTGATTGATTTGATTTGATGTATAAGGCTTGACACAATTCAAGGTGACTTAGTCTTAAAGTTCAAAATGCAGTGGAAAAGAAAAATAATGCAGTGAATACAGGCCTTTAAAAAAAAAAATACAATCATTACAATGAGTTCACATATCTTTCAGTCTAGAAACTGCTCCAAGTGACAGTATTTAAGCTACCTTGGAAGATAGTGGGGTTAGGTTTGTATGGATTTTGAGGAATTTAACTTGTCAATCTTACAGTTTAAAGCCCAAATGTTTTTGTTTCCATTTATCTGGAGAACTTTCCTTACCATTAGGAGCCATTCCAACCAGGAAGGGCATTTCTCAAATCCTTCTGACATCAAGGGCTCATCTATTATACATTCATATGTGAAATGATAATATTTTAGATGCTTCTTGCAAACTATTTTTGCTGCATTCTTACCTCATATATGACTTTCAAAATATTTTTGTTTTAATGGATGTTTAATTGCATAATAATGGTAACATGGATCTTATATTGTAAATATTTTATATTTTATTTAATTCTGTTAGAATTCATTTTAGCAGAAAGGTGAGCCATAATTTGAAGAAATTATTTTAAAAATATTGATTTATAAGCTTAAACCTCATGGAAACTTTAACCTCATGGAAGTACATAATCAGAAAATGCTCAACATTTAAATCTCTGTGATTAGAATTGCTTTTCTCAAACTTTTAAATAATTCAGTGAATATATCACAGGAAATTACAATCAGCAACATTGACTTAATTTTTTTTTGTGATCACAGTGTTTGATAATGCAAAATTAAGTTATATAAATAACTATACTTTTCAAATGGATTACTAATGTTCAATTTTATATAACACATTTAAAACATTACTGATATTTGATATATTGCTGTTATAGATGCATCTTTTAAAATAATAGAAAAGAAAGTTATGTTTGTAGTCAACAATTCATTCATCTGCACCTCTATAACTGTCTGGTTTGGTTCTGCAACCCAACAGGACAGACACAGACTTCAGAGGATAATTAGGACTGCAGAAAAATAATTACTACCCACCTGCCTTCAATTGAGGACCTTATACTGCATGAGACAAAAAGAGGGCTGTGAAAATATTTACAGACTCACATCCTGGACATAAACTGTTTCAACTCCTTCCCTCAAAATGACGCTATAGAGCATGGCACACCAGAACAACTAGACACAAGAACAGTTTTTTCCCCGAAAGCCATCACTCTGCAAAACAAATAATTCCCTCAACACTGTTCAGCTATTTACCAAGTGTACACTACTATTACTGTTAATCTTCTCACCACTCCTTAACACCCATCCCCTCCCACTTGACTGTTTCCTAGTATGATTGATTGTTGATTGTACCCTATGATATCATGAAGCATTGTACATTATGATTCTTGATTCTTAACGAATGTACCTTTTGTTTATGTATACTGAGAGTATTTACGCCAAGACAAATTCCTTGTGTGTCCAATCACACTTGGCCAATAAAGTATTCTATTCTATCTGTATTCTATTCTGTATAATAATAATAATCACTTAACCTTAATGTCATATAATTTTCCCACTAGGATCTAAAATCCCCAGTTCAGAACATATAAAATTAATACATTATTCATTATTCTGTGTCCCAATTTATTGAGTGCAGCTTTCAACTAAATGAACATTTTTATATAAGTGTAATTTAATTATTTAGGATCCATTTCAAAGATTTTAAATGTTCAAAATTCTGCTACTAATAGGACTTTCTCCTTTTCATTTGATCATCAGCCTGGGGTGGAATTCTATATACAATTCACAATTTATGACACACATATTGTCTTAGTGTTTGTTGTTTAGTGAGAAAATGTGTGGATTTGTATGTGTGTGTTTATGTGTAAGTGCTTATAGGTATGAACGTATGTGAACGCACACAAAACACACACACACAGCATACAGATTATAGTTTTGCTTCTTATCTTGATGTAGTGACATGATAGTTACTATAACCACTATGTATTTTTCAGGAAGATGCCTTTAACTAGTGTCATCACTTTAACCCTGGTGGCTGAGAAAAATAGGATTTCTGCAGCCTGTGTAGTACATAGTATAGTATGCACCATACCAACATATAAAAAACCTGCATCCAGTTTTGGTTGCCATGATATAAAAAAAATGTTGAGACTCTAGAAAAAGTACAGAGAAGATTAACAAGGATGATTAGGGGACTGGAGGTTAAAATATGTAAAGAATGGTTGCTGGAACTGGGTGTGTCAAGTCTGATGAAAAGAAGGACTAGGGGTGATATGATAACAGTGTTTCAATATCTCAGGGGCTGCCAGAAAGAAAAGGGAGTCAAGCTATTCTCCAAAGTATCTGAGGGCAGTTCAAGAAGCAATGGATAGAAAATAATCCAAGGAGACAGGCAACCTAGAATGAAGGAGAAATTTCCTGACAGTTAGAACCATTAATCAGTGGAACAACTTGTCTCCAGAAGTTGTGAATGATCCAACACTGAGAGTTTTAAAGAAGAGATTGGATAACTATTTGTCTGAAAAGCTATAGGGTTTCCTGCCTAAGCAGGGATTGGACTAGGCTCCAGGTCCCTTCCAACTCTGTTATTATATTGTCTTCTAAAATAGGAAAAAGTAATAAAAATAAAATAAATCATAGGAGTCATAAAATCAACTAAAATTTAGCAGAAGAACAATGGCAAATTTTTGATTTGTTTCTGGATTAGTATGAAAAATATAGGGGGAAAGTTATCATAAAGACACACTCCAAAACCGATATATCAGAAAGAATAAGCAGCAAGTTATAAGATCCATCACTGATCAGACTTACAGAATGAGGATTAAAAAAAACACCCTCATATATATCTAAAAAGAGATAAGTTATCTCCCACTAGGGAATCTAAATGAATTTCAAATTCTTCAGTGATCAGAGTGAGAATGTTTGGAGAAACATGAAACAGTTTGGAAAACAGTTTGGAAGACTCTGATAGTCTCAGGGCAATAAGCTCTAGAGGTATTCAAAGGAATAAAGATCAACTGAATACCATGATATACAAATGAAAGTATTATTGGTTCAGAGTATAAGAAAGACTTGTGAAATGTCCTAAATCAAAACACCAAACAGAATGAGTGAAAAGCATTTTAACTTATTATTTGACATATTTGCTAATGCTTACCCAATGTAAACTGTTGCTTTTTATGTGAATGAGCAATTTGTCTATACAGAGTTCAATACTTAGTGATACTTGAACATTTAAAGCAGCCATTAGTTTTATTAATTGAAGTTCAAAAGTGCTGCTGTGATGGAGATTCAGAGAAAGTGCACATTTGAAGCTCTTGATAAAGACATGTCCAACTTTCAATCAGTGGACCAGCTGCCTAGCCTCAGTTGTCTTGGCACAAGCCTTTTATGGGCAGCAAATACATGGAGGTCCTTAATTACTTTCTTCAGTTTATCAAAGTGGGAAATGCACTTCTCCAGGTTACTTTATTGTATGAAGACAGTGCAATATATGTCTAAAAATGAAATACCTTCTCAAGATAAATTGTCTATGAGCAATACACACTTTAAAGGACATTTTATCAACCTATTCATCTTTCTTTGATTCAAGTAAAATTATTATTGCTTTCTGAAAATATGTATTGGGTAAAATTTAGCACTAAATTGATCGTCCAACTATGATGCTTTTTTAATCACATTAAAACCTTTCAATTGGCTAAATTGTTTTAATTACTCCAATTAATACCTAATTTATCTTAATTTTCTCTGGTGACATCCTTCACATTTCCTGTTACTTTTTATCTGGAAAAAGGGGTACTACATCTAAGCAGTAGATGTCGTAAGCAGTGGGATAATACAAGTTTCCTCCTTAGGCCCAGTACTCTTCAATATTTTCATAAATGACTTGGATGAAAGAACAGAAAGGGAACTGATCAAATTTGCAGATAACAATAAGCTGGCAGGAATAGCCAATACCCCAGAAGACAAGCTTCAGATCAATAAAAGATCTGAACAGATTTGAACAATAGACCCTGTCCAACAACATGACATTTAATGTATAGCAAAGTAAGGTTTTACACCTATGAAGGAAAATCCAAAGTACAAATAAAGATTAGGTGAAACCTGGCTCAAAAACAATAACTGTGAGGGGGACCTAGGACCTTGTAGTCCTATTTTATAATCACTTAAATTGGAATGATCCACTGGAGACAAAGACATATGAAGAACAGTTGCAGCAACTGGTATGGCCAGTCTAGAAAAGAAGGACTAAGGGTGATATGATAGCAGTATTTCAGTATTTAAGAGATTGCCACAAAGAAGAGAGGGTCAACTTATTTTTCAAAGCACCAGAAGCAAGATAAGAAACAATGGATGGAAACTAATCAAGTAGAGAAGGAAACTCCGAATTTCCTAACCATCAGGATGATTAAGCAGTGGAACAGCTTGCCTTCAGAAGTTGTAGGTGCTTCATCACTGTAGGTTTTTTTTTTAAAAAAATGGAAACCACCTGTCTGAAATGATACAGGGTCTCCTGCTTGAGCAGTATGTAGAGCAGAATCTATTGTTAATACAAATGCCAGATAACCTACTTCAAATTCATATGGAGTATGATTTCCCTTAGTAATGAGTAACAATCAAGTTTGGATGGTTTATCAAAGGATATGTTTTTATTGAACTTTCTGTTTGAAGGATTGCCAGTCCACATCTGGTTTAAAGATAATAAAGAAGGATGATAAAGAAGGATGATAAAGAAAGATGTAAGAAGGATGAGCAAGGATCTTGAAGTTTCTCATTAATCTCTAAGATAAAATTATAAAGGCATGCACATTCATGATCTATCGGCTTCTCAACTTTAAAAGATAATTGTTTAAAAGATAACTTGTACTTTTATTTCATTTAGGAACCATATTGGCACAGTATTGTAGGATAATTGTGCCTGCTTCCAGAAGTTCCAACCTGACTGGCTCAAGCTTGAGTCTTCAGCCTTCCATCCTTCTGAGGTTAATGAATGAGGACCCAGATTGTTAGACACAACATGTTGACTCTATAAACGGCTTAGAGAATGCTGTAATGCATATTTTTTTTATTTATTTCCTTTGTCAATCACTTACAAGATAATAAGCAGAAGTATAAATATGAGTAAGAACACAGGAAATAGATATGAATAAGTGGGGACAAAAGCACAGGGATGTTAGGCACTATATGATGCAGTATACAGCAGGGGTGGGATTCAAATTCCTTAACAACCTGTTCTGTGGGTGTGGCCAAATTCTGGGTGTGGCTTGGTGGTCATGTGGCTGGCTGGGCATGGCTTGTATGTAAATATTATAAATATTTATATAAATATTTATTTTTTTTATAAAAAGAGAGCAACTTTTACCCAAAAGCAAGCAAAGCAGGCAAAGCAGGCAAGCAGATTGAGTTGCTCACAGAATCAAATATTAATTTAGAGATCTATCTATCTGCAATGAGCTACCTGAGTCTACACTGAAAAGTTTCAGTCCTAAGGAAGTTTTGGCTCTGCTTTTAGACTAGTTAGAAAGCAAAAAAAATCCAAGGATTTCCTGCTTTCTAACTAGTCTAAATCTCCCGGAAGAGCAAAATAGCTGATGGTCGGGAAAGAAAAGGAAAAATAGCAACTTACCAAATCAGGCAAGTTGGATGGCTCGCATGCTAGGTAAAGAGTGAGTTGGGAGGGGAGGGGCCGGCTAGTGGAGTGATTTGCTGGTTCTCCGAACTGCAGACAATTGTGTGTGCAGCATTTGCAAAAAATCTCCGCCTGGACAGCTGACAAGTGCTGTGCTTGGGTGCACAATGTTTGATAATCCTCTTGTTTTCTGATTTTTCAACCTCATCTGTGCCACACAAAGCAGCTGAGGAGGGAAAAGCAAGGAATAAAGGACAGCCTAGAGCCTGGGCTAGTGGGTGGGCCAAACACCAAACCAGTTCTTTGGGAACTGCTCTTCACAGCTACAGGTTCTATAGAACTGGGCTGAATCGGCAGCATCCCATCCCTGATATACATTATACCTTCATCTAAGACCTATTGCTATTTAGAAATCTATTTCTAAAAGAGGTTAAAATGTCCTGAAATCTCTCTCTCTCTCTTTGGTCATCTTGTTCATGTTGTATTAACTCTTTTTTTTAATGATGTTTTAAGTCTGATCTAATCATGATTAATATAAAGCAAGACAACATCAAACTTCTGTCTAACAGTAGAGTACAAATATAATATTAACTGTTTGCTTCTTAAGGCATGGAACAAAATTTAGAGCATTGTGCATTTTAATTTTTTGCCCCATAAATATGTGTGAAAAGGTATTTTATCAAAGCATATCATAGAATTAGTATAATTATAACAGTATAAGTTTATTATTATATAGCCTATTCCTGTTTCTCACATTTTATATACTCAAGGATTCTCATACAATAAATAAATAGTACTATAAATATGAATATTTTATACACCTACACACACACACACACAATCAAAAGCAGAACACCAGGTTACTTTAAGCTTGATGAAATTTGTTAATTAATTTTATCATTATTAATTTATCTTTTCAAAGCAATAAAGAACAGATAATTCCCTTCATTTCATTTTCATGCAACTGAATCGATTGAATTAAAATTGATAAGTAAATGAGTTAATTTGGGTTCTCAGAATCTGATTGCAAAGGGATGTAATTAAATGTAGTCAAAAGAAGAGGGACAAAAATCCTTAGAAATGTTGGGACAGCTATTAAGAGAAGCAAGAAGACAATTAATGTAAAGTATCTTGGGGCGACTAAGAAAAGGAACAGAACATGTCCCAAAAATAGAAATGCAAGAAATGAAATCTGGAGTTAGGAAAGATATAAAAAAATGTGGAATAATGGCTGCAAGTTACAAATGTAAGATAGAGAGGAAGACATGAAAGAAACAAAATAAAATAAGCCTGGAGAGGGAAAAAAGGAAAAGAAAGGAAAAGGTTAACCAAGGAGGGTTGAAGAGATTAATAAACAAACCTTTAAGTTCAGCAAGAGATGAAGAGCAGTCAAGAGTAAAAGTGTGCTGCATGTTCCAGGGAGCAAATAAAATCTATATGATCCACATATGACAAACTTGATAATTATTTTCAATATTCGTGTATATTATATTAGCATATGTTTGATTTCCTTATTATGTAGCTTGAAAGCAGAATCTGTGTCCATGTCAGCTTCACAAATGTGTAATTACAAAATCAGTTATATCTTATGGTAGAATGTGAAATAGGCTTTTGAAATACATCTCTGATGTATTTTGATCACAAAAGCATCTCTTATTAGCACACATGAAAGCAAGGTAATTTATGTAATTTAGCTAGTTTGGTTTAGGAAAATCTATATACTACTAAAACTCTCATTGTCGTGATCTTTACCTGAGTGAAATGGTGGATAATAAGCAGGGTGGGGTTTAGTTGATTCGCATCAGTTTAGGTGACCTGGCTGTTAATTTTACATCCAGTTTGGTGAACCGCAGGTTTGGTGACCAGCTGTGTTCTATATGTAAAGTGGGTGACTCCAAATCTGCAAACCTGATTGGTCAAATAAACTAAGCATTGGATTGGTCCACTAGGAACCAATCCAAAGAGCTGCTAAAAGGCGGAAAATTTAAGCAACTGCCATTGGCTACAAGCAGGCAAGCCAGCCTGTATAAAAGGCTGGCCTCAGCTTCAGCCAAGTGTTCCTATTACTGACTAGTTAAAGAATAAAGTATTTGTTGTTGGAACCCTGTCTACCTCGTGTGTTTTCCGAACAAAACACTGGCGACGAGGGTGGGATTGTCCTGAACGGAAAAACCTGCACGCGGTGATAAGAAGTTCAGATGACAACCAAGATGTCTGGAAACAATGCACCGCCCACACCCTTCAATCCCAACGAAGAGGATTGGGATTCCTATGCAGATCGCTTCCAGATGTATTTGGAGAGCAATGAAATGGAAGACATTTCAGAGCAACGCAAGAGAGCTGTATTCCTGATGCACTGCGGGCCAACAGTTTTCAAGATGGCAAAGGCCCTTGCGAAGCCCCGAGATGTTAAACAACTAACGTGGACAGAATTGCAAAGAGTCCTCAAAGCACACTACGCTCCGATGGTGTCAAACTTAATAAAGTGACATGAATTTTACCGCAGAGACCAGAGAGAGGGAGAGACCATCGCCGATTTCATCACTGCCCTTAGACAATTAGGGGGTGAGTGTGAATTTTGAACATTGACGAAGCAATGAGGGATCGCATGGTGTTGGGCCTGAGAGACTCGACCACACAGAGTAAATTACTCAACAAGCCCAACATCACCGTTACCGAAGCCATCGCGGAAGCTACAGCCACTGAAGCCGTGGAAAAATTTGCCATAGCTATGAAAAAAATGAACACACACAGCGAAGAAACACCAACCAAAGACAGAAAGCAACCTGCCACCACAACCCACTACGAAGAGTCGGGCGAAACAATTGAATCGAGCGAAGAAGACGACGAGGTCCACCGTTTGCTCACAAACAGAAAAGAGCGCGAAAGAAGAAATTGGCGGGAATGCGCTGGCTGCAGAGGAAACCATCCCCGAGCCGAATGCAGATTTCTCGATGCCATCTGCCGGCATTGCAAGAAACAAGGGCACATCGAGGAAGTCTGCAGGAACAAAAAATGCTACAGCCCAACGAGACGCAGAAATTCCCCAACACGAGCTGAGCCTAAACGAGCTGAGAGAAAGTGGCAACAAGAGAAGCGAGCCAATACACACCAAACTGTCTTTATAAAGAGCGCTCAGAAGGAAAGTGGGAAGAAAATTAAAGTCATCGTAAAAATCGAAGGAAAACACTGCAAGATGGAAGTGGACTCGGGGTCCTTCCTCTCCATGGTATCATGGGACACAATAAGACAGCTAGTCCCAGGTATCAAACCCAAAGAATTGAAGAAGCAGCACCTAACCCTCAAGGACTATCAGGGAAACCAAATCCCTGTGGTAGGCATGAGACAATTCCGAGTCACCTACAAACAACATGTCAAGGTGCGACCGCTGACCATAGTCGACCAAGACAGACCAAGCCTCCTGGGCATCGAATGGTTCGCGCCATTGGGCATCGGGATGACCGGGATCGATCGAGTGACTACAACCGGCTGGGAAGACGACCTCATCCGAGAATTCCAGGACGTTTTTGACGGCTCACTTGGCAAGTATCAGGGAAATCCCATTTCTTTCAATCTAAACCCCCAAATAGCCCCACGAAGAATAAAAGCCAGGCGAGTTCCTTTTGCACTAAAGGCAAAAATAGAGGAACAGCTGGACAAATTAATAGCCCAAGGGGTGTTAGAACCTGTGGACCATGCCAAGTGGGAAACGCCTATTGTCACACCCATAAAACCTGACGGGTCCATTAGAATCGGTGGTGACTATAAGGCTACCCTGAACCACGCATTACAACCAAGTGCATACCCGGTGCCAGTAGTCCAGCATTTGCTTCACTCCCTGGGAAAGGGCAAAGTTTTTGCTAAACTCGACTTGGCACAAGCCTATCAACAACTCCCAGTGGACCCAGAAACAGCAGAAGCACAGACTATAGTCACCCATAAGGGCGCATTCAAATGTCACCGACTCCAATTTGGAGTAAGCGTGGCCCCTGGCGTTTTACAGAGTCTGATGGAACGCCTCCTAAATGGCATACAAGGAGTCATTCCCTATTTTGACGACGTCCTAATCTCGGCCAGAGATGAAACTCAATTAAGGAAAACACTCAAAGAAGTATTAACTAAGTTTAGGGAATCTGGCCTCAAGGTAAAAAGAGAAAAGTGCTGTTTAATTAAGAATAGTGTCGAATTCCTGGGCTACTCAATAGACGGAGAGGGTATCCACCCTACAGACAAAAAAGTTAAAGCAATCAAAGACGCACCTGAACCAAGAAATAAAACCAAACTACAAGCATTTTTAGGACTAATTAATTTCTATAATGTGTTTCTGCCAAACAAGGCCACTATAGCAGAACCGTTACACCGTCTTTTAGACTAGAAGGCAACTTGGACTTGGGGTTACAAAGAAAAAAAAGCCTTCCAAAATATTAAAAGCTTGCTAACATCAACAAACGTTCTCATCCAATTTAGCAAAACACTGCCATTAAGAGTGACCTGTGACGCCTCACCATACGGAGTAGGTGCCATCCTGAGCCACCAACTACCTGATGGTAGAGAAGCACCCGTCGCATATTACTCTAGGACTCTATCCAAAACCGAGCGGAATTACAGCCAATTGTACAGGGAAGCTCTAGCAATTGTCGCTGGAGTAAAACGCTTCCACGAGTACTTATATGGGCGGACTTTTCAAATCATAACAGACCACAAACCGCTGATGGGAATTTTGGCGGGAAACAAGCCAACACCTAATGTACTGTCCCCAAGAATGACTAGATGGTCAGAGTTCCTAGCAGCTTATTCCTACACTCTGACACATCACCCAGGGAAACAAATTTCCCATGCGGATGCTTTGAGCAGAGCACCCTTACCAGCAACCGACGAAGACCTGGCACCAGTGATGACAACACTACAAATTGAGACTTGCCCTGATCTACCCATATCAGCTTATGATGTCGCCAGAGCCACCGCGAAAGACTCATTGACTGCCCGCGTTCTTAGCTGGGTAGGTAAAGGCTGGCCGGAGAATCAAAAAACTGAAAACTTTAAACCTTTCCGGTCCAGACAGACTGAACTTTCAAACCAAAAGGGGTGTTTGTTGTGGGGTGATTGGGTGGTAATTCCTGCCAAATTACAACCCAGGTTGTTACATGAAGGGCACCTGGGAATGGTTAAGATGAAAAGCCTTGCTAGAAGTTATGTTTGGTGGCCGGGTATTGATAAGGACATAGAGTATTGGGTAAGCTCATGCAACAAATGCCAGGCAATTAGACCGTCCCCACCAAAAGCACCCGTTAAGGACTGGGAAACCCCTCGGGGACCTTGGTCAAGAATACACATTGATTTCGCGGGTCCTACCAAGGGGCATACCTTTCTGATTGTCGTTGATGCCTATTCGAATTGGCTTGAAGTAAAAGTTATGCCATCAATGACAACAGAAAGTGTAATTAAAAAGCTGGACAACCTTTTTGCCACCCATGGCATACCGGACGTTCTTGTCTCAGATAATGGGCCACAGCTAACCAGCATACAATTTGAGCAATACCTAGCCTCCCTAGGTATAAGACATGCCCTAACCGCACCGGCTCACCCGGCTGCGAATGGCAGGGCTGAGAGAATGGTCCAGTTTACTAAAGAAGGTTTAGAAAGAATGGACGCCGGAGATGTCCAACAGAAAGTAAAACGTTTGCTCACACTCCAGCACATAACGCCCAGTACCATAACCAACAAGTCCCCAGCAGAATTACTTATGGGGCGAAAGTTAAGATCACACCTTGATAGGTTACACCCAAATTTTACTCCAGAAAACCCCCCTGACTCCTCTACACGGCTTAGACAATTCGAAATAGGCGATTTAGTATACGCTAAAAACTTCACCGGGGACCCGGAATGGCTACCAGGACAGATTACCTAAATCACAGACCCCAAATCCTACCGATTAATATTAGAGGATGGCAGGGAATGGAAGCGGCACATAGACCAGCTTCGATCCCGAATTATAGAGAGAACCACAGACTTACAACCATTCACCGACAAAACCGACGAATTGCAAACCAAGGTAGGGGGGGAAAGGCGAGAAGTAAATAAAGAACTGTTTAAAACCAAAACCAATGAAGCATATAATCAAAAAGAGCAAATAAAAGACTCACTGTTTGGAGAGACTTGCGTGAAGAGCCCATCGGAAGGGGCCAGCCAGGCCAGCTCAACCTGCCCGGTGGAAATGGGAGGGAGCGGCAAAACCGCCAGCCTAAGAAACTCAGGCAGCGGTAAAATGGCTGACTCACCCTTCCAGATGGTTCCAGGGAGAAGAACGCACGACACGGCAGCCCTATCCGAACCGGTCGAAGACTTCACTAAGAATGAACCGCGCAAGTCAAGTCGAGTCCGGAAAAGCCCCACCTACCTGCGAGACTACGTCACCACGTAGGACTGAACTAAGAGGGGAGGGGTGTTCTATATGTAAAGTGGGTGACTCCGAATCTGCAAACCTGATTGGTCAAATAAACTAAGCATTGGATTGGTCC
>BLBF01000026.1:6174331-6208889 GCA_015471245.1 Laticauda colubrina | reverse complement strand
ACCAGAGGTCGCCAAACTTGGCAACTTTAAGATTTGTGGACTTCAACTCCCAGAATTCTTTAGCCACCTATTTTGGAGTTGAAGTCCACAAGTCTTAAAGTTGTCAAGTTTGGTGACCCCTGATTTATAACCATTCATTTGGTGCTGGGGTGTCAAACTCACATTGTCATGGTAGTGTTATGCAACATATCAGAATTTTCCCCCTTTGCTAAGCCAGGCATGGGTATGGCTAGCATGTGATGTATCTACCCAGCAGCAGAGGTGGTATTCTGCAGGTTCTGACCAATTCTGGAGAACCAGTGGAAATTTTGAATAGTTCAGAGAACCGGCGTATACCTCCTCTGACTGGAGATTTTATAGCATCCTTCCCCTGCCACACCCACCAAGCCACGCCCACAGAACTGGTAGTAAATGTCTTTGAATCCCACCACTGTCCAGAATGCCAGGAATTTGACAGCTGATTTAATTCTTTTCAAAGTTACACTGGCAGTCATTACCACTACTATGAGGAAGGGACAAGAAAGAAAAAGAAAGTTTAATAGATGTTCAATTAATAGTGAAAATTCATACCAAGGGAGCAATCATATACAGCAGTAATGTATATGGAATATGTGGGTTTTTTTACTTGTATTCTAATACTTATTTAATCTGCATTCTGCCAGTTTCTTTGTGGAATGATACTTGTTGGAGAGAATCAGAAAGGTGACTTTCCAATCACCTCCTGAATCTCTTGGTGTGTTTTAATAACACATTATTTTTTCTGGAAAGGGTATCTGATTTGGAAGTAGTTTATACAATCCCTCCAGATTTGGAACAGAATCTGCTTGATTAGTTGCTGAAAACAATAAGAGGTTTATGGTATCACCACAGTACATATTTTACCTTTTCTTCAGGATATATTTTTTTAGCATTTCCATCAAATTGCTAAGTGAAGCAAACTAGAATCTAATTTATCAATATTAGATCACTTCAGCTATCATCAGATTTCAGCAAGATGGAAATCAGCACAGTTTTACCTTATTTAGGGACAAAGTGTAGAGGAAAGAATTGAAGTTTAATTCCAACAAGGCCAATTACTTTATGTTTTCAAATGAATTGAGTTTAGATTTTTTGGGAGGTAGAGAAGGGTTGAGTTCTCTTTAAATTAGTCAACTTCTAATTTGTAGATTAAAAAATGTAGTTGATAATCTGTATCATTTAGAATGTCAAATCTCATTTCTATGGAACACTTTTTTATTAGCTTAAATTTCTATTCCAGCTATAATTATAATTAGAAAGAAATATGTTTTTTTCATGTAGCCTAGAAAACTCCAATTAAATTATGGCAATATGCTGCATATATTTTTTCAGATATATTATCTGAAAAATCAATTAGCATAATCTATGGCAGATTGTTACTGACTATAATTGGTAATTAATGATCATATTAAAGCTTTATCTTGCTGTTTCCAAATTTGATCCTGAGCCTACTTCAAACCTATTTAAAATCTTTCATGACTTAGGGCCATAATATACATTGTAGAAATGTATTCTATTATCTTCTTATTCAAAGTTTTAAATCTGTCCCAGAGGCTCTGTTCAAAAGGTACTACATACTAAAATATTATGGCTTGCTAGCAGGCTGATAACACTTTTAATAATACAATGATTATTACCTTCCAAAATTACATCACTGAGGGTTAGCCTGACTTTTAAGGGGAGTCTGTTCCAAAACATTGGGATAATAATTTAACACCAACAATTATATGACATCAGCTTCAATCACCCCACATAACAATGTAATTATAAACACAAATCACAAACTCTTGGACTAATTGACTCTAGCTAGAGTAGGCAGTCCTAAATGTAGATATTCAAAGAAGGCTCTATAACAGAAATCAGCATTTTGAATTGTTCCTGGAAAGCATTTGGCAACTAATATAATATTGCAAGTCAAATAAAATAACATTATTTAATGTTGGTCAGAAAGGAGAATGTTAATTGTAATTTCTCAATGATAACAAAATAAAGAATAACAGATCTGGAGGTCTTCTAGTCCAACCCCCCTGCTCAAGCAGGAAACCCTTTACTCTCCTTAAAAACTTCCAGTGTGGAGCATTCACAACTTCTGGAGACAAGTTGTTCCACTGATTAATTGTTCTAACTGTCAGAAAATTTCTCCTTAGTTGTACAATGGTTCTCTCCTTGGTTAGTTTCCATCCATTCCTTCTTGTCCTCCCTTCAGGTGCTTTGGAGAATAGATTGATTCCCTCTTCTTTGTGGCAAACCCTTAGATACTGGGACAGTGTTATTATGTTACTCCTAGTCCTTTTTCATTAAATTAGACTATTCCAGAAAACATTCTTTACATGTTTTAGCTTCCAGTCCCCTCATCATCTTTACTGCCTTCTTTCTAGAATCTCAGCATCTTTTTTACATTGTGGCAATCAAAACTCGATGCAGAATTCCAAGTGTGGTCTTATCAAGGCATTACAAAGTGATATTAACACTTCATGTGAACTTGATTCCATCCCTCTGTTAATGTAGCACAAGACTGTGTTGTTGTTTTTGGCAGCTGCAGCATACTGTTGGCTCATATTTAGGTGATTGTCCACTACTACTCCAAGATCCATGCATGTTGATGAAGTCTAACCATATGATTATAAAGGTATGAGTCACGATGGTCAGGTCCTCCTACAGCTACCACACTAGGAGCCAAACGTTCTCCAGACCAGACCAATCATCAACCAGAAATTATGAGTTCATAAATATTCCATGACTTCCCTTGAGAAACAACTTTGGAAAAGAATGACAAATGATGATAAACAAACAATAACGTCACCATGCTCATGTTTGGTTTCAATTTTCATCAAAGCTGTAAAAGCCTCCAGACACCAGAACAAAATTCATCTGGAACTTCCATTTGGGCACAATTTAATGTTATAAAATTGTCAGCATATTGGCATTATTGTCCTAAATAATTGGATTATTTATTCCAGTGATTTATTATATAGATGTTGGGATTAGGGTTAGGGCATGGGGAAGAGAACTAATACTAACTGATCATCCAAAAAAATTACCAATGAACAGGATTAGACCAAGGCAATAGAACAATATTTTGGGGAGGAAAGTTCAAATTATATGTATTGATGTATTGGTTTATTTATATCATATTTGTTGATTTAAAAAAAAAATATCTATCATGTCTTTTGGATGGATTGATGTATGCCACTGACAATTTGGGTGGCAATATACCTTTTAAACACTGAAAGTTTCTAAGAAGTCTTTAAAAGACTAAGAATGGTGTCATACTCCATCCTGATCCCAACAAAATTCATATATTAGCATTATCAAGTTTTTGTTAATTCAGTTCTAGGATGTGAAAGATGATGAGGATATGTATTGCTACTGCGGTCATTACTATAGTTTTGGGATGCCCTCTCATTGAACAGCTGACCTACTTCTTCCCTCCTGACCTGTTATGGAAAACAAAATTATTCTGGAGAGCATTTTCTTAAATTATTTAACACAAAGAATAAACAAATAAATGTTGTTCCCTTCCCATATCCTTGAATTCTAATCTAGATCCAAACAATCTACTTCTCTAAAAGCAATTGTTCCTGTTTCTATTTCTTACTCACCAACCTTCCTTAAAAAGAGACTGGACAAAAGAATTCAGACAGTGCTAGATCCAGGAATGACTTCTTAATGAGAAGGTGTTTTATAGCCTCCTTCAGAGCACTGACAAGCTCCTGGACCAGGTTGTCATCCATCCTGTATTCTAACATAAAATGCAGGACAGGCAGGGATTAAGTTATCAATTAGCAGACAGGTCAGGACAGAATTGTCCTCTTTCTCAAAATTCACAGACAAAAAGGGTCTTGGGTGAGTCAAGTGTTGCTGTCGTCATCACAACAAATTGCCCAGGAAGAGAAGACTTTGGCAAATTTGAGCTATATGATGGTAAAAAAAATAATTAATGGGATCTCTTACAAAAAAACTTATTTTATTATTTCAGATCAGGTAAAGACTTTTCTATCATTATTTTCTTCCTATTATGCCTCATTTTAAAAAGTTTCATATATTAAAAGTTATTTTAAACTCTGCTTTAATTCCTACTTGTTCTAACTGATCAACTGTTTTATTTTTTCCAGTTATATCTTTGTGGAATTCATCATTACATAATTGATTGCCTAGCATTTCCCTCTTTCTATATAATATGGGTGTAAAAAGCATACATTCTTGAATTAAGCTCAACTGCTGGGGATAGCCTAGCCATAGCCATATATTTGTTTATTTTCTTGGTCAATTTATTAGTTGTCTCAGTTCATGAAAAAAGTCTAAGTATTGTGCAGATTTCAAAAAGAAAAAAACAGCTTTCATATAGGCAAAAATTAAAACCATATTGTCCACATAAATTAAACCAGTATAGAGACTTCTGGTGGCAAGGCAAGGACGAGTAGAGGTGCAGAAGCCCGTTCATGGTTTCAGTTAATCTCCTCTTGCAGTTGGTGTGATCTTTAGATATGCTCGAATCCCGGAGAGATTTGTGTCGGTGTGGGGGATACTCCGGCTGCAGTGTGGGGAAGGCAACACCTGGGCAGCGAAGAGGAGCCATCCAGAGCCCAGCGAGCAAGAGATAGCCTCCTGTCAAAGGAGGTGCTGAAGTCCGGACTGTCACCAATACCAAAAAGCAAGTAAGTGACAGATTGTGAGATCATTTGAAAGAAGTGTGGCAAGGGGAATTTAGAGGTGGAGAGGAAGATCAACAAGTTATAGTCTTCTGAATAAGTGTCATTTGGAAGTCCAAAAAGAAAGCGGCTAAAAAGCGGAGGAGAGAAAAAAGCAGGCAAAAGGACCTGGCAGACTGAAGTGAAAATGTGGATTACAATGAGTGAAAGGGAAATCTATGTGGTTTGGAAATTATTGTTTTAGAAAACTCCAAAGTTGGGGATGATTTGGAATGATTTGGGGATGATTTGGAATTCTTTATTTGACTGTTAATTAAATAGATTCTTTTGGATAAACTTTACCCAAACAACAACAGGAAGAGGATTGAGAAAAACAGTGAGGTGCCAAACGAGACACTTAGAAATCTCGAAGATACAGTAAAAACATATTTAACTTTATTTACTTAAAAGACTTTTCAATAGACCCTTGGGAGAATTTTACTATAACTGAGGAGGTGGTGGTACATGGAAGAAATCAAAAAATTGAACTTAGAAACATTTAAAAAAAGGAGAGAGGTAGATTGGATGATTCAGAAGAGTGACTGATTGACTGTAGCTATTATTCAGCACTTTCTACCCCTCCACTTCCGGTACGTTTAGAGGAAAAAAATGCATGCCAGAGATAAAGAACCAAAGACTGACTTTGAAATCTCTTTTCCTTTTTTCTATAACTTTTTTCTTTTTTGTATAAATTTGCTTAATTCTTCTTTTTTCTTCTCTCCCCTCTTCTTACTTATATTTTGGTGTTATTTCTTCCCTCTTCCCTCCTTTCTATAATGATTATAAATTTATTCATTAAGAAAAGAAGTATTGATTATTGTATTAGATTGTTAAAAATTAATTTGATTAATCTACTAATAATAGAGATAACTACACCTTGACTAGATACATAAAAAAAATAGTAAGAACATTAAGAATATTATGAATCATTTAATCAATAAGTATAAGACTTAATATTTAATATTCTAATAGTTAAATTTATGGTGTGAATATAATTAAAACTTGAATTTAGTTGGATTAGATATACCATTTATTATATATTTACTATAATTATTATACACACTTATTATATAGACTGTTGTATAACATTGTATAGTGTTGCATAGAAACTGAATATAAAATCCATAAAATTACTTATTTGATTTAGATTTAAGATTTGGAAAAATATAGATAGGAAGATTAATTAATTATACATTGATTAATTCTAATATAGAGGTTATAATATTGAATGGTAATCTGGGATAACATAATTAACATAATCCAACAACAGAAACAAATATTAAAAGAAATGACCTCGACAACTACTACAGCTCTGAAAACCAGAAGGAAGGCTACCCCAATACTAACAACTAGACTGGCAACAGCTTCACCCATGGCTCAAAAAATTATAGAAGAAACATTACCAGTAGAAAAACAAACCAATATTTCGAATGCCAATATTCAATCAATTTTACTAATGCTACAAGAATCGATGGCAAAACTACAAGAAACAATGATAAAAAACTACAATGAGACAAGAGCAGCTATTAATGAATTAAAGGAGGAGATGGGGAAATTGAAATTAGAAATGAAAGTGACATCTCCAAAGTAGAAGATAAAATTGGAACACTACAACAGGCCTTGGAGAAAAATGAAGCAACAATAAAAGAAGTAGAGAAAAGGACTGAACGAACCAAAAGGAAACTTGAAAGGGTAGATGAGGAATTAAAAAATGTAAGCAAAGAAATGGAAGATTCATTGGTCTATCTAGAAATGGAAAACGAGGCTACATACCTGAGATTTCAGAAAGTAGAGGAATCAAAGGAAGAAGACCTAGAACAACTGATGGCGGAAATACTGGCTGGATTATTGGACAAAGACAAAGATGATATTTTAACAGAGTTCAACAAAGTTTACAGGGTCAGTACTAACTATGCGAGACACCATAAATGCCGGAGAGAAGTCCATATACGTTTTGCGAGAAGGAATCTTCATGGTATTATATTTAGGATGTCCAGGGACAAAACAATTATGTATAAAGGTAAAGAAATTTTGATTCTTAAACAAATTCCAAGAAGAGTAAGAGTAACAAGACGAGATTACAAATTTTTAGCTGCTTACTTAAATCAAAAAAGAATTGTATTCAAATGGTAATCCCAGAGGGGATGTTAGTTTCATAGAAAGAAAGAAAAATTAAAATAAATTAAACCAGTTCAGAATATCTTATGTTTCCTTTCCCAGAACTGATTGAAAAATCAGTTCCTAACCCTTTAGGAATTATGGAGATTTCAGGATCATGTTATGACACAGGATTTGTCATAGAGGAGGCATGTATCTGACATCCTGCAATATAATCTTGCTTTGATCTGATCTTGTCATATAGTAGGAGAAGATCAGTCCCATATTCATACAGGCTCCATACCATGCCTATAGGTAAGGTTTTGCACAGTGACATACAGCACCTGAATGTGCATCAAGAAGCCATTTGGCAATCAGTGTAGCTCACAAAGCAGAGAAAACACATGACCATATCAAGACATGCTCAGAACTGCTTTTACATTCTGGGCCAGTAAAGCTTCCAAGAAATCTTCAATAGCAGCTCTGCAAGAAGTATGTCACAAACTAGAGGTGAATTATATATTTTTAACAATAAAACAGAAATGGTTTGTCACTTTTTTGTAGTCTTAACTATAATCCTGTGACTTACTTTCTAATCAACCACAGTCCTGTCACCAAAGGCTACTTAATATTTTAGGTTGAAAGTAAAAAAAAAATAACAAAGCATTTCTCTCTTTCTAAAAAAAAAAGCAAGACTATAACAAAAATAAAATGGGTGTATTTTCAAGAAATTAATTAGGAAGAAAGAAAAAGAAGCTAGATCTCTTTTCATTAGCTATGTTGTGTAAGCGTCTCTTTTATCTACCAATGGTCAGAAAACAATAAAAAATAAATTTAGATAAGATGTAAAACAGACATGAATTTAAACTCACCTTGTTGAATAAAGGAGATGAATTAGGAGATGAATAAAGAAAATGAATTAGGTAGTTGAAGTGATATTTTTGAAATGTTATCCTGATGGGAATTTCTTTTTTCCCCCCTCCTCTTCAGCAAATAAACTTTTTTTTTTTTATCAAGGTCAAGATAATACTAGATGCACAATGAATGGTGCCAGGTAACACCTGCTACAACTGCTGGATTGGTAGATGCTGATGACTTAGCAAATGACAAACCTTATGTTGAATTAGTGCAGAATTTATGCCTGGCCTCACACAGATTCTTGGAGAAGGAAGAAAAAATGGTCATTTATCTTTGTATAGAAGCAGATGCTGCTTTAATTCTCAGGAGATTATAGTTCAGTTTTTGCTTAACAGAGACTCACTTACCTCTGATATTTCACTTTACAAAGTATTTTTATGTCCTTTAGAATAGAAACTGCTATGGACGAAAGACAGATACAACTGCTTTACAATGCAAATATTTATTCAGATCAATTAACTGACATTCTTCCATTCAGAAATTATTTATAATAGCAGCAGAATTGTGTCATAAATTGAAAATCATCCAGAATTATTTTAATATGACTGTCTATATGTCTCATTAATCTAACTATCCATCCATCTACATATTTACCCTTCCTATTTACCCACATATGAACAAGGTGACACAGAAAACACATGGTAAAATAATGGAACAGGTGTTGTAACTATGTATCATTCATGTATTTGCAACTGTGTATCATTGAAACTATGTATCGTTCAGGCATTTGCAACATTGTATCATTCACGTGTAATCATTGAGCTTCTGTCTCCTCAGTGACCTTTTGCAGGGCACGTACAGGGACAAGGAGCTAAACATCTGTAGAAATAGCTTATTTACATTGTGATTACGTTGTCTGGCATGCAGCTTTGTAAAGAAGGAATATCTTGATCGAATTATAAATCTTGCAGTCCTGTCTGACCTGGTATCTTGCCTTATCTGAGCTATTGTAAATCCTGTATATCCTGTCTGACCTGGGCTTGACCTAGGCTCTGAATAAACAATCACCCCCTTTTGAATGAGCATAATAAAAGAGCGTGTACCCAGACATTCTGGGCGCACTCATCCCGAGGAACTTCGTCTCCTGTCGTTTCTTTCTCCTTTCGCTCCCTATCATGAGATGCCCATCTAATGCAGGATAGCAGATACCGCATTCTGGTGACCCCGACGTGATTCCCTAAGGGGGATACGTTGCGACGCGCTCATATCTTACCCGCTCGATGGGAGCTGTGCATCGCCAGGCCTGAAGCGAATTGCACATCATCGGATCTGAAACACGGCCTCGACTTTCGGAAGTATGGGCGGAAACTTTTCTCAACAACAGACAGAGCATCTGAAGGAATTGAGGGAGTTAGTCGCTTCTTCTTCTAAATATTCTACTAATTTAAAGGGCTCGCCTGTAAAATTGAAACCTATTGCTACATTATTGACTTATGTGTGGCAACATTGTCCCAATTATCCAGATAAAGGGTCCTTAAAAATCTCCATTTGGCAAAAAATTGGTGACTATCTCCATAGTCCTCCTCATGCACCTATCGGCATTTTGGTCACTTGGAGGAAAATTATGGAGGCTTTAAAAGTCCATTATAAAATAGAAGCAGGGAGTGTATTTGAATCTCCCCCACCAAGTTATGATAACTTTTCTGTCCTTCAACCCTCCGCTCCCAATGATCGTAAGTCATTACGGGAGCCTCCCTCCATCCAATCCACTTCCTTAGATGTAGAGCCCTCGTGTCCTCCACCACCCTCCCGAGGTGGGGGGGGTGTTGTAAAAGCCATTCAACAAGCCTTTTATGAAGGAGAAATGGATAAGGACACCCTTGCAGCTGCCTCCCTTTATCCTATCATACAAACCGGCAATCCTCCAGCTCCTCAGTATACCCCAATGCCGTACAAAATAATTAAGGATTAAAAAGCAGCTTGGAAGGAAAATGGTATTCAATCTCGCTATGTACAGGGTCTTTTAGGATCAATAGCCCAACCAGGAGCTGACTTGATAAATGCTGATTGGCGTACATTATTTACCATGATCCTCACGCCTTCACAATTTTTGGTCTGGGAGTCAGAATTTCATAAGCGTACTGCAGCCGCAGCCGCTAGAGGCTTGCCGGCAAATGTCACTCTCGATATGCTTAACGGTACTGGCAGTATGTTTACCGTTGCCCAGCAGATTGCCACAGACGCAGCTGCTTTCCCTATATTACAGGATTGTGCTTTGGCCGCTGCTCGAAAGGTTGATAATGCGGGATGCATGCCCAAATCATTCTCTAAAGTTATTCAAGGAACTTCTGAGCCTTTTTCCTCCTTTATAAACCGTCTCACAGAAGCCTTAGAGAGACAAATTGATAATGAGGAGGCTTGTAATGAATTACAATTGAAACTTGCTTATGAAAACGCAAACGCTGATTGTCAGAAAGTTTTGCAACCATTAATTAATAAGAAAAATGTTACCTTGGCAGATTATCTTACAGCCTGCCGAATCATAGGAACCACATCCCATTCCATGTCTACTCTGGCTACAGCCATTACTGAAGGCATGCAGCAGAACATGGGCTCTCTTCTTCCCATTTCCCAACAAAACACTCGCAAATTGGGAAATTGTTTTAATTGTGGCAAGTCAGGTCACTTTAAGAGCCAATGCAGAGCCCCGGGCAGGGGAGCAAATATGTCAAGAAACCAGGTAGCTCACCCAAAGACGCCATGCCCTCGATGCCAAAAGGGCTATCACTGGGCTAATCAGTGCAGAGTCCAAAAGAATGAACAGCAGAATAACCCTGCAATCATTCAAAAACCTTTTTTGAATCAGGGAAACTAGAAACGGGGCAGGCAGCCAGCCCCACAACAAAGGCTGCTGAAACTTGCAACTTTTCTTCTTTCGCTTATGATCTTGTTGCTAATGAAACTGTTACTTATCTTCCTGGTGTCGCTGACTTTCTCTTTGTACGTCCTGTTCAGCCTTTTCATATGCCCCCCGATATTCCAGTGCTAGTCTTTCCTGTAAGGGATTTAGCTGAACAAGGTATTCTTGCCTCTCCTTTTCTGCATGACCCCACTGTATTGTCTGATATCTGTCTGTCTGTACTAGCTAATACAGAAGTTACTATAAATGAGGGGGATGTTGTGGCAAAAATGATTGTGCTCTTAGACCAACAACAAGAGCAACTCGATGCCATTGAAAGACCAATCAGTCAACCAAAACCTACGGTAACATTCTTATTGAATGGTCGATCCTTTCTTGGTCTTTTAGATACTGGAGTGGATATTTCCATCATCCGAACCGCTGAGTGGCCAAACACCTGGCCTGCAGATGTGGCACCAGGGGTGAGAGGAGTGGGGGGACTCCAGGAGACTCGCATTAGCAGAAACTGGGTAAAAGCCCATTCCCCTGAGTCTCAATGTGTTGCTTATATTAAACCAGCTGTAATTCCTCTGTATACTAATTTGTGGGGAAGAGACCTTATGTCACAGTTTAATGCACAACTTACCCTCCACTAACCATGCTTCGCTTGCATTTGACTCACAATAACCCTGTGTGGATTGATCAGTGGCCTCTCCCTTCTATATAGCTTGAAGCCTTACATTCTCTTGTTCAAGAACAATTAGATAGAGGTCATCTAGAACCTTCATTGAGTCCATATAATACCCCAGTTTTTGTTATCAAAAAGAAAAACGGCGCTTGGTGCCTCCTTCAGGATTTAAGGGCTGTGAATTCGGTCCTCCTTCCAATGGGACCCCTGCAATGTGGTCTTCCAAATCCGAACATAATTCCTCAAGAGCATGACCTTATCATTATTGATTTAAAAGACTGTTTTTTCTCCATTCCATTATACCAGTTAGATAGAAAATTATTTGCTTTTACAGTACCAACCTTAAATAATCAGAGACCTACCAAACGATATCAATGGAAAGTCTTACCGCAAGGCATGTTAAACAGTCCAACTATGTGTCAATATTTTGTGGATTTAGCCTTGCAACCATACAGGGACAAATATCCTTATTTTTTAATCTATCATTAGATGGATGATATATTGGTATCTGCACCTGGCCCAAAGGGCACAGTATTAAAAACTCTGCCGTGCCTGACCTCCATTCTAGGTAAAGCAGGTCTCACAATAGCCCCAGAAAAAGTACAATCCAAACCACCTTTTTCCTATTTAGGTCACAAGTTACTTGCTTCAGCTGCTGTTCCTTCCCTTCCCCTCCCAACACTTCCCCCGAAACCCACACTTGTACAACAGTTCCTAGGAACCTTAAATTGGGCACGTCTTTATTTGGGTTTGACCACAGCTACATTAGCTCCTCTTTTTAATGCCCTCACACAAGGTAAAGCCCCGTCTGATGTTATCATTCTAAATAAAGAGCAGTTGCAGGCATTAAAAGACGTTTCCCATTCACTGGCTACTCGATGGGTGGATCGAGCAATAGAGAATTGCCCTTTATCAATTGCTTTACTAAATACTGTTCAGAGACCAACAGCTGTTATTATGCAATCTCATCAGACACAGGTTCTGATTTTAGAATGGCTGCATTTGTCTCACACCCCACGGACCACAATCACTAGTAAAACCTCTGCATATTCCCAGTTGATCTTTAAAGGTCGACAAAGATGTAAACAACTCATGGGATGTGAGCCTGTTTCAATATTCACTCCTTGCTCACTGGCCACGTGGGAAATGCTATGGTGTAATTCAGAAGAACTACAATACACTTTAGAAGAGTGGCCAGGGCAAACTTCTTGCCATTTTCCAGCGGACCCACGTTTCACTTTTCTTAAAACTCTCCCTTCTGAATGGCAATCCCCCCTCTCAATATCTCCATTAGTAGATGCACCTACGCTTTATGCTGATGGGGGGAAAATGTATGGTGCTTGTGCATGGTACCAGGAGGGAGAGTGGAAAACTAAAATTACCCCTCCGCAATCTTCTGCTCAACAGGCAGAACTTGCTGCATCTCTTATTGCGTTTCAACAGTTTCAAAAAGCTCCTTTTAATTTAATAGTAGATTCCTTATACATTTCTCAGATTTTGAAAAATATATATCAAGCCTATTTATCTCCTAGCATATCTGTTCCTTTGTTAAAATTGTTGCTTCCTCTACAACAATGTATCAATAGCCGTATGCATCCATTCTTTGTAGCACATATCAGGAGCCATCAACCTCTTCCTGGTATATTACACGAAAGAAACAAGGTGGCAGACGCAGCTGCAGCAGCTGCATCAGGTAAATCAATTTGTAATCTGACAGCAGCCCAAAGCCATGACTATTTTCACCAAAATAAAAAGGCATTACAAAAACAATTTTCTCTAACTCAGGCAGAAGCTGCTGCCATTATTCAACAATGCCCCACATGTAGTAAGCAAGGACATTCCATTCCCATAGGAGTTAATCCTAGAGGATTAAAAGCTTGTGAAATTTGGCCAATGGATGTAACTCAGTATCCACCTTTTGCCCCTTGGAAATATTTGCACGTTTCCATCGATACATATTCAGGGTTTATTCTGGCTACTCCTGAAAGGGGAGAAACTGTAAAACATGTCATCAATCATTCAATTCGTACCTTTGCCTCGCTGGGACGTCCAAAAGAAATCAAAACAGACAATGGACCTGCCTAAACGAGTTCTGCTTTCCAGGACTTCTGTAACAGATGGGATGTAACTCACAAGTTTGGGATTCCCTACAACAGCCAGGGGCAGGCTATTGTGGAACGAGCTCACTTATCTCTGAAACATGCTCTTGATCGATATTCGTTGCGGGAAAAACCCCCTAACCTCCCAGCATTGCAAAATTCTCTTAACATTTGTCTTTACACTTTAAATTTTCTTAATCTGACTGGCATTCCTCCCACTTCTACTGCTTCACGTCATTTTTCCTCCCCCTCACCCCCCCCTAACAGACCTCTGGTACATTATCGCAGATTGCCAGATCCCGCCTGGCAGGGTCCCGCTGAGCTTCTCACCTGGGGACGAGGCTACGCTGCGATTTTACTACCAGACAAAACCACTTGCTGGGTCCCTGGTCGGGCGGTAAGACCCTATCATGGGAATTCCTCCGCTACATCTACATCTTAAACTCTTCCTGATATTCTTGCCTATATCCTCTTTGCAATTTCTACCTTATTCATATCCTACTTATACTTTTGTTCAACATGGTCATTGGACCACATTAGAATTTCGCTTTATTAATCATGATAGTGACTGTCCTATTGTTTGTTGGCATAATAATCTTCCCATAAATCTATCTCCTTATATTCACACATACTTCAACAAAACCTATGCTTCCTGTCAAAAGATTATTCGTGTTAAAGCCACTTAATTAACAGAAGGCTATTATACTTGTTCCATGTGGGTACGTCATGAAAATGCTACCCATAGCTTTCACTCTTTCACTTCTATTTTGTTTACAGAACACTCTATCACTCACTCTTTTGTTCCTTCTTTACTCTTCCTATGGAAAAGAACCTTAAAATCTTTACCTCTATTCAAGCTAGATATAGGGGGACCTAAATGTCCTTCTCTTGTATTACGGGTTCCTCCAACCCAACTAACATCCTTGATGAATGACCAAATTAATCTTCATTGTCATTATTGTAATTATTATCCTTTTTCTACTAATTGCATTCCCTTCTCATCTCGTAAATGTTCTACAACTAACTTGTCCATAGTCCTCTCTCCTACTTGTGATGCTTTCATATACCCGAACTCTGATCCTGTCAACAAACAACGCTTCAAAAGAACTGTCCATGAGGATCCGCAGAAGCCTCATAGAAAATATAATATTACTTGGACTATAAAAGACTTTCAAGGCGTTTGTTTAAGCTCTACAACCAATTCTTCTCGCATAGAAGACTTCTACCCACCACTTCAATTCGATTTGGCAGAAATGCTTGTAGGCTCCACCGCCTACAACTCGCCTTCTCATCCAACGGAGCCTAGTCATAGAGTTGTAAATAAATATAGGTTTTATGTATGCCCCGGACAGCCTGTTTCCAACACTCAGTCCCCTGCCCAATGACTTCTCGACTGCGGGGGGTCGTCGGATTACTTTTGCAAAGCCTGGTCGTGTGTTTCAACTGGACATATTTATTGGGATCCGGGCACTAAGGGTGATCTCATTACTGTCACTTGCACCACATGGGATATTCCATGCAGTGATTAAAAATTGCCCAAATGCAACCCGGTAACCATAAGGTTCACGGACCAAGGCAAAAAAAGTACCCTATGGGACACTGGCTTGAAATGGGGTGCCCGCCTAAAAGGAGTCTGGCCAGAAAAGCATTATGGAAATATTTTTTACATTCAAAGTCACATTGAACTCCCTCGCTCTAACCCGGTGGGACCACATGAAAAGGTTATTTGTTGTAACTATGTATCATTTATGTGTTTGCAACTATGTATCAATGCAACTATGTATCATTCAGACATTTGCAACATTGTATCATTCACGTGTACTCATTAAGCTTCTGTCTTCTCAGTGACCTTTTACAGGGCACGTACAGAGACAAGGAGTCAAACATTTGCAGAAATGGTTTATTCACTTGGGATTACATTGTCTGGCATGCAGCTTTGTGAAGAAGAAATATCCTGATCAAATATAAATCTTGCCATCCTGTCTGTCCTGGTATCTTGCTTTTGTTTGAGCCATTGTTAATTCTGTATATTCCGTCTGACCTAGGCTTAACCTAGGTTCTGAATAAACAATCACCCCCTTTTGAATGAGCATAATAAAAGAGCGTGTACCCAGACATTCTGGGTGCACTCATCGTGAGGAACTTCGTCTCCTGTCATTTCTCTCTCCTTCGCTCCCTATCATGAGACGCCCATCTAATGCGGGATAGCAGATACCGCATTCTGGTGACCCCGACGTGATTCCCTAAGGGGGATACACCGCGACGCGCTCATATCTTACTCGCTCGATGGGAGCTGTGCTTCGCCAGGCCTGAAGCGAATTGCACATCATCGGATCTGAAACATGGTCTCGACTTTCGTAAGTATGGGCGGAAACTTTTCTCAACAACAGACAGAGCATCTGAAGGAATTGAGGGAGTTAGTCACCTCTTCTTCTAAATATTCTGCTAATTTAAAGGGCTCGCCTGTAAAAATTAAACCTATTGCTACATTATTGACTTATGTGTGGCAACATTGTCCCACTTATCCAGAGAAAGGGTCCTTAAAAATCTCCATTTGGCAAAAAATTGGTGACTATCTCCATAATCCTCCTCGTGCACCTATTGGCATTTTGGTCACTTGGAGGAAAATTATGGAGGCTTTAAAAGTCCATTATAAAATAGAAGCAGAGAGTGTATTTGAATCTCCTCCACCAAATTATGATAACTTTCCTGTCCTTCAACCCTCCACTCCCAATGATGTTAGTCATTACGAGAGCCTCCCTCCATCCAATCCACTTCTTTAAAAGGAGAGCTCTCGTGTCCTCCACCACCACCCCAAAAGGGGTGTGTGTGTTATAAAAGCCATTCAACAAGCCTTTTCTGAAGGAGAAATGGATGTGGACAATTTTTGGTCTGGGAATCAGAATTAGAAACGGGGCAGGCAGCCAGCCCCACAACAAAGGCTGCTGAAACTTGCAACTTTTCTTCTTTCGCTTACGATCTTGTTGCTAATGAAACTGTTGCTTATCTTCCTGGTGTCGCTGACTTTCTCTTTGTATTATACTTGTTCCATGTGGGTACGTCATGAAAATGCTACCCATAGCTTTCACTCTGTCACTTCTGTTTTGTTTACAGAACACTCTATCACTCGCTCTTTTGTTCCTTCTTTACTCTTCCTATGGAAAAGAACCTTAAAATCTTTCCCTCTATTCAAGCTAGATATAGGGGGACCTAAATGTCCTTCTCTTGTATTATGGGTTCCTCCAACCCAATTAACATCCTTGATGAATGACCAAATTAATCTTCATTGTCATTATTGTAATTATTATCCTTTTTCTACTAATTGCATTCCCTTTTCATCTCTTAAATGTTCCACAACTAACTTGTCCATAGTCCTCACTCCTACTTGTGATGCTTTTATATACCCAAACTCTGATCCTGCCAACAAACGACGCTTCAAAAGAACTGTCCATGATGATCCACAGAAGCCTCATAATAAATATAATATTACTTGGACTATAAAAGACTTTCAAGACATTCGTTTAAGCTCTACAACCAATTCTTCTCGCATAGAAGATCAAAGCTTCCTATGCTTTGCTGAACTCTTCAAACTCATCAATTTCCTCCACATGTTGGCTTTGTGTTTCTGCCTCTCCACCTTTTTACGAAGCCATCGCTTCCCAAGAATCCATTGCTAATTCCACATCAGACGAAAGTTGCCGTTGGAGGAACTCCACTATTACTGTTTCTTCCATCACTGGGGTTGGTTGTTGCTTAGGAAATATTCCATCCAATTACTCACAATATTCTCATAATGTTTCTAATGGCTATCATTGTAATGTATACCTTCCTAAGAACCGCCTTGGCCGCACCCACACCATCGGAGGATACTCTGCAGTCTACACCACCTCAGGAGGAAATTTAACATCACGCCTGAAAGGAATGTATTTTATCCCTGGCAATAACTCTGTCTGGGCTTGTTCCACCGGTCTCACAGCATGTGTCTATGGGGATGAACTTATTAAATCCAAATCATTTTGCATTCAAGTATGGCTTGTACCAAAAATTAACGTGTATAACTCTGATGATTTTAAAACAAAAGGTTAAACATGTATAATTGGTATCAAGGCTTGTTTTCTATTTCACCATGGCTTACAACCCTTATAACTGCATTGGCAGGACCATTAATAATCATTATATTGATATGTATTATAGGACCTTGTTGTTTTAATAGAATATTGCAATTTTTAAAAAATCAATTATCCTCCATAACTGCTAATGTTAATGTATTATTGCAAGCTCATGTTAAGTCCTTAACACCGGATGAAAAAATGTCATTGCTGAGTTACCGCTCCTTGGACAACCCTGACGCTGATGGATCGCACTGCTGCCTAGATGACTGGGACGGTGAACATTTCAGAAAAAAGGTTCCTGTCTTCTTGGACAAGGAAGAAGACTCATCATAAAAAATAAAAACAGAGGAGATGTTGTAACTATGTATCATTTATGTGTTTGCAACTATGTATCAATGCAACTATGCATCATTCAGACATTTGCAACATTGTATCATTCACGTGTAATCATTGAGCTTCTGTCTTCTCAGTGACCTTTTACAGGGCACGTACAGGGACAAGGAGCTAAACATCTGTAGAAATAGCTTATTTACATTGTGATTACGTTGTCTGGCATGCAGCTTTGTAAAGAAGGAATATCCTGATCGAATTATAAATCTTGCGATCCTGTCTGACCTGGTATCTTGCCTTATCTGAGCTATTGTAAATCCTGTATATCCTGTCTGACCTGGGCTTGACCTAGGCTCTGAATAAACAATCACCCCCTTTTGAATGAGCATAATAAAAGAGCGTGTACCCAGACATTCTGGGCGCACTCATCCCGAGGAACTTCATTTCCTGTCATTTCTTTCTCCTTTCGCTCCCTATCATGAGATGCCCATCTAATGCGGGATAGCAGATACCGCAAACAGGTATTTCAATCAATGCACTAATGCAAGAAAATATAAATAAAATAGCTATACCTATTTGAAATAATGCTAACATACTATCTGGTATAGCATATTATGGTACTAATTCAAAATCTACTGTCTTTTTAATATTTTGAATTAATTTGTACTCTTTTTAAAAATAGTATTCTGTGTATAATGTAGCAGATTTTCTAGAACAAAGAAAAATGATTTTACTTTGCCTTTTGCTTTTGAACGTCTCTGATATAAATAAATGTATCATTGAAATAATTTGTAAGTTTAAGAGCAGATAAAAGCATATTTTAAAATGTCCCATGATGCAAAAACTGCTTGGACTTGAACTGGAAGGTCCCTGGCCGTAAGACATTCAATATAAAATCTATTTTAGGTATGATTAAAATTAATATTACTAATACCTTGATGTGTTTGTGGGGCTTCTTTTCTGAGGAAGATTAGAGCCTTGCCAGAAATCTAATTACTGGACAGGTCTCATCAGAGAAACCAGATGAACAGCATTTATCCCACTTAAAATAAAGCAACTTAAAGGAAACTATATCAGATCAATAAGGACCATGCAAGATGTTGCAGTTCCTGGACATTTGGTGACAAGCTTGGGTTAGAAGATTGTTGTGAAACAGAAGTCATCAGCTGCAGGACTACTGGAAAAAAAATAACCTTATCTGTCACAAATATGCAAAGAATTAAGTTAAAGAAATATTTTTTAAAAATCATTTAAAATGAAGATCAGTGAGAAAAAGATATCTGAAAAGAATGTACCATTTCTGGAAATAACAATATTCAGAATCACAAGTAACAGAGCAGATCAATATTTATTTATGATGTCATCAAATATTAACAGTATTAACAGAAATAAAATTGGAGAAACTATAAAGATTTGTGTAAGGAATGGAAATTAAGCCTTGCAGAAGTACAGAAACAATAAGGAAATATTATCAGACAATAGAGAAATCAGTGGAACTTGGCAATATAGGAGGCTAGCATTGCTACTGAAGTATTCTTATTCAAGACACCTTCTTCTCTATGTTCCCCTCATTAAAAAAAGTCCTCTAAATGAAAAAAGAGAAACTGAAATGAAGGATAACTGAGTATCTAGAATAACACAAATGCAACATTACAAGATTGCCTGCACTGAAAGCTTGTTCCAAAGAACAGCTAGCATAAGTATTGAAACAGGGAACGCTGTGACATCAAACATAAGCACCAGCTCACTACAAGAATAAACTGATCTACAGCACAACTTAAGTTATAACTGAAGATCTTGGATACAAAATAATAAAAAAACAATAAAAATAATGCATCCTCAAAATGAAAGATCAGGTTGAAATTAGATCAACAGGCTGAGCTCAGAAGTGAATAGGCTACAACAGATAAAAGAAAAGCAGCTAAAGAACAAGAAACCAAGGAGTACCTCATCAACAAATATCATCTAAAGACATGGAACATCAAGGAAGCACGGGAAACAATAAGTAGCAAAGAAAAGACATAACCAAGAAAATTGAAAGTTTGAATTGCACACTAAAGTTAGAATCTCAAATTTCAGACAAATTAGAAATATTTCTACCAATTTATTAATCCATCAACAGAGAGATTGCATTGAACCAACCAACAATGAGAAATTGGGCACAGCTATGGTACAATAAACAAATGCAACAATAATGCAGTTTGGATAAAAGAAAAGGACAAGAATAAAAAAAGAAGTGAAATGAAAGAATTTGTAACAACAGCAGAAATGATGGAGAAAAGGACAAGGGAGATCAAGAATTCATCAGCACCAAATGAAGATAAACTTCTTGGTTTTAGTTAAACTTCTGATTGGTCTAGTACATTGACTCATTCTCAAAAAATGTATCAGCAAATAACAAGTACTTATAAACAACTTTCAAATTTCTAACTTAAATGGTAATTGTCAAACAGTATCTAATTGAAATCAAGCTTTTCAATCTGAGCAGAAAGGGAATTGTACCAAACAGCAGTGGAACAGAAAATTACCTCCAAATTGACAAGATGATTGGAAAATTGTAAGAGAATGGACACTAACTTAGTTGTATGTTGAATTGATTACAAAAATACATTTGACACACTGTCACATGACTGGAGAATCAAGTGTCTCTAAATAACAGAAATCATTAGAAACATCAGAAGCTTTGTACAAAGATTAATGGCACAGTAGTAGATACAGTTGGTGATCAATGGTGATAGACTGGGAGAATTTAACAGCAAGATCGGAATCTTTCAAAGATACTCATTATTGTCACTACTGTTTGTCATTGCACTGATTCCTCTTTTCAACAATACTAATTCAGGCAGGCGATTACTATCAAACATCAAAAGCATCTTCTAGACTATCACACCTCCTTTACATGGAGGTTCTGCAGCTATAATGAAAATTAATATCTGGTATGAATTGCTATGAAATCTGTTGAAAACTGAAGTGTCCCTATGGAACTTCAAAGGTCTGAAGCAGGCCTGGCTTGCTTTACTGGCAGCCCACAGGTCAGATACATCATATGTAGCTCATGGTCACCCCAGCTCCCAAAGGCAAAAAAAAATCATGATATTCATGATCCAGTCTGTGACGTGATTGAGTTTGACACCCATGGTCTGGGTGAGGAGGTTATTACAAATACCTGGGTATTCTTCTTGTTGATAATTTCAAGTTTACTTAAGCCCCTGTCACACTGCACCAACAGATGCAAAGAGGATGTAAAACGGACAAAAAAGCTTGAAATCCGTTCAAAAATGCGATGTACTCACTGCCTCCGTTTGGCTTCCTCTCTATCTGTCCAGCATCCGTTTATGGACGGTTCATCTGCTCCAAAAGTTTCAGGCTGCTTAAAACTTTTGCACGGAAAATGTATCCAGTTCATCTGTTCTGCATCCGCTATGCATCCGCTACGCTTCCGCTACGCATCTGCTATGCATCCGCTATATCCGCTGGGCATCTGCTGTGCATCCGCGCAACTCCATCCACCCAGACGCAGGGAGGAAGCGGAACGGACGCAGAACGGATGCAGAACGGATGCCTAGCGGATGCAGAATGGAAACTGTTAGGGATAACACTGTTCACCCTAACTGTTTTAGGTGAAATACTAACTATAAATCATAGTTAGTGTATGCAGCTTTAAATGTAAAATGGCAATTGTGGGTGTGGTTATGAAAACCATATAAAAGTAGCAAGGCTACAGCTTGCTCGCTCTCTCTCTGGATTTGATGATCACTGATTACTGCTTGGAAGCAAGACTGCATTGCTCGAACGGGAGAGACAACAACGGACTGATTTATATGAACTGACAATAGGATATTCTACATGGACTTTGCTAACTGAATATCCCTGAATGGACTGACTACATGGTAAATGAATATAGGACTGTTTTTGACTATGCTATAAACTTATACTGGAATAAAATATATTCTTGATAGCACAAGCGTATCTGTTATTTTTACTGTATGTTAATAAACATACAAGCTTAGCTCACTCATTTATCTGTGTGCCTATCTGACTAACGCTGCACATTCTGTTTAGCTTGTCTACCTAACCCTGGTTGGGGAACCCAGGCTTAACAGAAACAAAGTGTTTAAAACGGAAAAAACGTTCGCAGAGGGGACCTATGTAGGATATTAAGGATGTCTACAGGATGCCTAGAGGATGCCTAGAGGATGCCTAGCGGAAAACCTATACTGCCTATAAAAAGGGGGAGCAACTCATCTGCATCGCACTTTCAGCCCAGCAGCCCAGCGGTGCAGACCTCTGCAGCCTTCATCTGCCTCTTCCTCTTCCACAGCATCCAGTCATGTCCACCATGGATTGCGACAAAATCCTTTCGGCAGCCAACATCTTTCTGCAACACTGCAAAACCATCTACAGTCTCTGTGAACAGTACTACGGGAAGAAAAGGAGGCACCCCAAAAAAGTCTGGCTCCGAAGATGGTTCGCCAGAAGAGCACAGTACATACTTTACGACAAGCTGATGGTGGAGCTCAGGACCAAAGACCCTCGGGCGTTCCAGAACTTCATGAGGATGCCTCCAGCCATGTTTGACGAAGTTGTGCAGGGGCTGACACCCAGGTTGACAAAACAAACACCAACTTCCTGCCCAGCCTGAAACCTGGGCTCAGGGTGGCACTCACTCTGCGCCACGTGGCCTCAGGGACCACCTACAGGAGCATGCAGTATGGCTGGAGGGTGCCACCCAGCACCATCAGCTTTGTTGTCAGAGAAGTGGTGCAGGCCATCATCGAAGAATACAAGGAGGAGCTCCTCCAGTGCCCCTCCACTGAAGAAGGATGGAAGAAAGTTGCAGAGCAGTGGTATCAGAAGTGGAACTTCCCCCACACCGTTGGAGCCATCGATGGCAAGCATGTGACCTGCAAAGCTCCAGCCAAGTTGGGGTCCACTTATCAGAACTACAAGGGTTTCTTCAGCATCATCCTCTTCGCCATGGTCGATGCTGACTACAAGTTCATGTACATCGATGTTTCAGGCAACAGCTCATCTTCAGATGCCCAGGTATACAATGACAGTCACCTCAAGGAGGGGCTGGAAAGCAACCTCATGGTGGGCTTCCCAGATCCAGACCCGCTGCCCAACGACACGCAAGATGTGCCCTACTTCATCGTGGGGGATGACGCCTTCTCCCTCACAACCTACCTCATGAAGCCCTACACCTCCAGATGTCTCACCTGTGAAGAGAGGATCTTCAACTACAGGCTGTCCAGGGCAAGGCGGGTGGTGGAGAATGCCTTTGGCATCCTGGCCAACAGGTTCCAGGTACTTCTCACCAACATGCAGCATCACCCAGAGACCATGAGGAGGATCGTGGAAGCTTGCTGCATCATGCAAAATCTCATTCGCACCCGCTACCCAGTGTTGCAGAACAGGCTCATGGACCTCCAGCAAGGCAATGGGGACATGGAGCCTGGGGAATGGAGGCAAGGGCAAAACCTGATCGACACCGAGGATGTGCAAGGGCCCAACAGAGCCTCACATGAGGCGAAGAAGCAGTGCAACCTCCTGAAACACTGGTGCAACTCCCCAGCTGGAGTGGTGGAGTGGCAAGACAGGATGGTAGATGCTTAATGGATGCTTCCTTCAGCCTGTCTCATCACACGGATGAGATTGGGTTATGTATGTTTGCTTGGCCTACAATGAACATGGCATTTAATAAAGAGTTGTGTTTATGTTGACATGTGTGGATCAATGCTTACATTGTAATTGATAATGAAGGGCCATAGGGGTGGCACCTGGGAGGGTGGACCATACAGTCCCACTATTCTTGCACTGGAGGTTTATCTATCCCACAGCTATTACCCATCCCATAGGTATCCCTGCCCATCCCACAGGTATCCCTTCCCATCCCACAGGTATCCCTTCCCATCCCACAGCTATCTTAACCCATCCCACAGGTGTCCATTCCCATCCCACAGGTATCCCTTCCCATCCCACAGGTATCCCTGCCCATCCCACTGCTATCTTAACCCATCCCGCAAGCATGCAAAGGCTAAACCATTTCTAAAAGTTTCCACCCAGACTTTATAGAAAAAAATTAATGAAGCAAGTGTGTGAAACAAAGAGAAACTTTATTAATAACAAGCTGTAAAATAAACATGACCCAAGTCAAGTGTCCAAATAAAGTCCACAAATATCCAGGCAGCCAGTCTCTGGCACTCCTCTTGGTCACTCGGAGGTATGTGCCCTGGCTAAGGTGTTAGGGAGCAGGTGCTGTGGAGGTGGGTGCTGCTGCAGTGCTGGTCTGAGATGTTATTGGAGTGCCTACCCCGAGAGGACAACAGGGGATGGTGTGTTAAGGAAGGTGTCGGACAGCTGGCTCAGCCCCGTGATGCTGAGAGGTCCTTCCTCCATGCCATGGGGTGTCAGCCCCAGTACTGAGGACAAATGTACTGAGGCCGGGCTTGGCTGTGGGATGGAGGAAGGAGCAGTGTAGTGGAGATGCCTGCTCTGCAGCGGGGTGAGGACTGTTGTGGTTGGCATCGGTGGCATCATTGGAACCAGTGGCAGCCCGATGACTCTGTGCCTGCATCTGTAAGGGCTGCTGTCTGTGCTGCTGGACCTCCGGGTAGCTGTAGCCCTGGTAGGTGAGGGGCTGTGGGAAGCATTGTTATGGGAGGGACATCACCTGGGGTGGAGGAGCAGACCTGGACTGGGTGGGAGCAGGTGCCTCTGGGTCTGGAAGGTTGTTAAGCAGCGTGGTGATCCTCTCCTTCACCACCTGGTACTGGGGATCCGCCATCTCCTTGAGGGTCTGGTTCACATGATTGAGGAAGGGCTTGCAGTTGGAGGAGGAGGATTAGATGGGGACCAGCTGAGAGAGGAGACCTATGCTGGTGCGGATGGTGTCCCTGATCTCCACCAGGACCTTGTGGCTCTGCCCCTCCTGCGGTCCGGCTCTCTGCCTTACTGTGGAGGCGGAGGTGTGGGTGGATGCGGCTTTGGCAGCGGTGGACTCGATGTCTCCTTTCTCCCACCGCACCAGGGAGTCCTCATCGCTCTCCACCACGCTTTCAACACCTGCCCGGGGGTTCTCCGCCATGGCACGCTCCACAGATACCTGCATGGAGACAGGGACTGACTCTCGGCTGCCAGAGGACTGGCTCCCAGCAGGCTGCCGGAGAGAGAGGGTAGAGATTTGGGCTCCTTGTGCTCCTCGGTGGCAGACCTCACCCTCCAGGAAGCTGCACTTGGCCATGACATAGTTCTCTCTGTCTGTCAGCTTAACCCTGGCCTGGCCAGATTTTTTGCGGTGCAGCTTCCCGTACCAGGTGTGCATGTGCTTCCACCAACCGAGGAGCATCTCCGAAGTGTAGCCCAGACTCTCCGCCCTCTCTCTCCAAGCAGCCTGCTTCCGCTTGGTGTCCCTGTACAGCCGGTGTCCCTTCCGCCATAGATAGTCGTTCTCTCTCAGCCACTCCAGCACCTCATCCTCGTGTGCCTCCGCAATGTAGAACTGCCTCCTCTCCTGTTGTTGCATACGCCTCTTTCTCCCTTTGGCAGGACCAGATGGGCCCTCATCAGAGGAGCTTCCCGGTTGTAGGGGCTGCTCTTCCATACCAAGAGCATCATCATCATCATCAGCAGCAGCAGCAGCATCACCAGCAGGATCATAATCAGCATCATCATCATCAGCATAATCACCAGCAGGATCATAAGCAGCAGCAGCAGCGGCAGCAGCAGCAGCAGCAGCAGCAGCAAGACCAGGATGAGCAGCAGCAGAGTAAGCACCAGCAGCAGGGTCAGCAAGACCAGGAGCACGACAGAACGAGCAGGACTAGCAGGACCAGGAGCAGCTTCAGCAGAGTACGCAGCAGAAGCACCACTGCCAGGAGCAGCTACAGCAGAAGCTCCAGCAACAGAAGAGCGAGCGCAAGCAGCAGAAGCCCCAGCAGAAGCAGAGTCAGGGACATGGGGCGGGAGGGTGGCCCTGTCCCTCTTGCCAGGGATGGCGGCAGGTTGCTGAGACTTTCACTTCTTCCCCATGGTTGTGGTGTTGCTGGCTGGCAGGAAGGCTGGCAGGAAGGCTGGCAGGCACCAAGGCTGGCAGGAAGGCTGGCACCAAGGCTGGCAGGAAGCCTGGCAGGAAGCCTGTTAGGAAGCCTGGCAAGAAGGCTGGCAGGAAGGCAGGCACCAAGGCTGGCAGACAGACTGGCTGGCAGGGAGGCTGGAAGGCAGGCTGGCAGCAATGCTGGCAGGGAGGCTGGAAGGCAGGCTGGCAGCAAGGCTGGCAGGGAGGCTGGAAGGCAGGCTACCAGCAAGGCTGGAAGGGAGGCTGGAAGGCAGGCTGGCAGCAAGGCTGGCAGGGAGGCTGCCCAGGAGGCTGGGAGGCAGGCTGGGAGGCAGGCTTGGAGGCAGGCTGGCAGCAAGGGTTGCAGGCAGACATGCAGGCAAGAACTCGAGGTATCCAGCAGCAGGTCTTTCCTCGGAATGCTGGCCACGTGCGAGCTGCTTCCCTTTATATCTGGGGGGCTTGCGCAATGCATCCCCCCCGCATGCGCAATTAACGCTAGGCATCCGTTCGGCTTCCGCTGTGCATCCGCTAGGCTTCCGCTGTGCATCCGCTTCATCCGCTGTGCATCCATTCTGCATCCACTTTTTCCGTTCCGTGTCCGCTTCGCTGAGCCCCCCTGGAAGCCTAGCGGACACGCCATCCGCTTCCATCCGCTCGGCTTCCGTTCCACATCCGCTTTGCATCTGCCCTGCGTCCTCCCCGTGTCCGTGTTGTCCACTCCAATTATGCAAATTTTTGCCCCTTTTGAGCACGGATACAACGGATGTAACATTTTTCTCTTCCGTTGTCTCCTTTTTGCATCCGTTGGGCAGTGTGACACGGCCTTTACATCAAGAAGAAGGTTATAGTGAATACATCAGAAGAATGAAGATTTTTAAAAAGTTTAAACTTGGTGGTAGAAATACCATCAAGCTGATTAATACCTGGGCAATTATTCTCATGTACAGCTATCTCTATAGTGGATTTGACTCAACCCAAACAAGAAGCCCTGGATATCAAGACCAAACAAACAAACAAATAAATAAACAAATCCCATCTCTCATCCACACAGAAATGTTGACACACTTTACATACTAAAGAAAATAGGTGAGCATAGAATGTTGCAACACAATACAGTTGAAGAAGAAAAAAGAACATTAAAAATAATCTGAAGGAGAGTGAAGAAGATGCTTTGAAGTATAGCATAAAGGCTTCCTAAATTCAAGCTGCCTACAAGAAAGACCACATGAAAAAGAGAAAAGAGACTCAGCAACGCAAAGTATCCCATGCCAGAACGTAAAAAATAAATAAATGATAACTACTAATAAATGATAACTACAAGATATGGCAATGACTAAAGCAGAAAAGTTGAAGAAAAACACAGGGGTTAATTCTGTCTGTATAAGACCAAGCCTTAAGAACAAATGCAAACAAAAGTCAGAAATGAGAAGACAGCAATCTACCACAAATGCTGCCTTTGCAGGTTAGAGTCTGCTGCAATAGAATACTGCTCCTGACAGATAAATGCTCATTATCCACAGCATGAATGAGAGGGCTTGGTATAAGTAATTTCTCCTTACAATTCAGTAATTGCATTTACACAGCATTATAGAAATGCCTCTTGCTTTTACTTATGCATAGATAACAACTGAAATCAAACAGATCTTACTTAGATTATCAAATATGGAGCCATCATGCAAAACTTATATAGTAAAACCAAGTTGGCTTTCATGAATTAACATAAAATATTCAACATATGAAAACTAAATGTCATCTCATCAGTAGGAAGTGGGAGGACTAAAAATGTAGTCATCTGTACTTGCCAATTCTTTATTCAATTAGTTATCTTTGTTCTGAGCAAGCAAGAAATAAAAGCTATTAGTCACAAATTGGGAGATATTATACACTGTATCATATTTTTGAAGAACAGGAGGAGGCTCTAAAAAGGAGGGCTTCTGGAAATATTGATTTTGTGTGCTAATTGTGACTACGATGTTCTGGTCCCTATCACTCCAGCCTTAATCACCCTATAATTATTGCTACATGCCTTATATATGGCTGCTCTTGAAAAACACTTAGAAGCTTCAACTGAACCAGAATGCTCAAAAGCTTCATGCAACACTCCCACTGCATGACCTGCATGGGCTTCTAGAATGCTTTTTTCTACAGTTCAGGGAACTGGCAATCACCTGCATGGCAAGTGAATGGATAATTTGCAAGATCACTATCTCTTAGGGTTTTTGCAAGTTCCATCAAATCCAGCAGGATATTTTGGATTTGGAGCATGCTCCAAGTCTATTAAACATTAGCATATTGAGGGACTGAGGAGGTGTCATCTTTGTCACATTATCTGCCGTATCAATTCGCTCTCCTCCTGATTTTTAGAGGGCCTCCATCTTCTTGGCTTTCTGGAAGGCTATTAAGACAAACTGTTTCCCTAGTCATTATGGCCAGGATATTCGGGGAGCCTTGATAGATTTTGAAAATATATAAGTAATGGCAGAGGGGGGTGACTTTTTGTATACACAGTTTAGATAATGGAGTTTGCTACCTTAAGTAGTTTTGCCTGCACAAATACATAATTATAGGAGACAAAGAAACAAGTAATGAAGCAAATCTGCAATCTGGAATTGGCTAATTGCCCTGAAGCAACAGTGATGTACCTCATTGGCTATTGTTGCATACGTCTTTACTTAGCAACTGCAATACTATTTTTCAGGAATGAATTTATTTTATACATGTACTAGTGCTGCTGAGGATGAATTAGTAATAAAGTATCTGACAGATTCACTGGTCAACTTGGGAAGCAATTTTATGATGAGGTCGGTCATCAAGATTTATTTCTTGGGACATTTACTATGAATTATATTTCTTCCTCTTCTTTTCCTCTTCTTGATTCTTGTATCTTCACTAAGACATCAGACTTTTACTTGTGCAAATCATTTATTATCTAAATATTTGTACTTTATCACAGCTAGGTACATGGAAGTTAAAAAGCTAAATTTTTATACCACAGAAATGATAACAGTAATAGAAAGGTCATGGAATGTGAAGATCCAATATTACTTTGCCTCCAGGCATGAAAGTCTTGCTCATCTTAACTAGCTCACATAGCCATTGTCCTAATTCTGTAACTTGACAAAAGATTTTGTATAAGGGCTTCTGGCAAAGATAGCTATTTTTGCCGCTACTCTATTAATAATGCTTTGCTAGCAGCATGCTACTCTAGGATGATTGGCAATCACTGTGCACGATCAAAATCAGAATTCATGAGAATAAAAGAGATGTTGCACAGAAGGAAGCCTGGTTCTGTGGAAGAGTGGTTGGTTTGCATCATGAAGATACTGTACTAAATTTATGACCTATCTAAGAAGAGATGAGAAGGAAATCTATTTGAAACCTTAGGAAATATTGTACATGATAATGAGAACTCCTTTCAGTGGGAACCTATACTTTACTGAGGTTGAGAACACAGTGACATCACAAATTGGAAAATTAATAAAAGTCCATCAGTAGATGAACAAGGGAAATGAGCCACAATGTATAAAACATACGGACATACGTATGTTTGTATATAACATACATATATAACATATGAACTCAAAACAGAAGCCTGATGATGGCAGATGAGATTCTGCTGAAATGTTGCTACAACTTTAAAATCACTACAATGACGTGGGATAATACTCGAAGGAAGCTGAACTGCATTCATGTAAGTACGTATATGTGTGTGTGTGTGTGTGTGTGTGTGTGTGTTTTGAGGTTTTCGCAGGTATTTGTATGTGGATCTTTGGTTATTCGGGTTTTCTCCGGCGTAAAATTGGAAGTATCTAGGCAACGTTACGATGAATTCTCTTTCATCATCTTCAGGCTTGTTTCTTCAGCTCTGTGCTTCTCAGAGTAATGTGAGCTTGCAGCTGCTTCTTCCTTTTAACTGCTAGAGGGGGTGTGACTTGATTGGGTGGGGGCTTGACTGTGTTCTGATTGGCTGGGGGTGTGTTCTCATTGGATGGGGGTTTGGCTGTGTTCTGATTGGTAGGGGGGTTGGCTCTTTTCTGATTGGCTAGGGGTGTTCTGTTTAGGTGGGGGCTTGGTTGTGCTCAGGTTAGGCTTAGTTGCTGGGGGATTTGAGCTGGTGAGCTGTGATCCTGTTATTTGGCTTCGTGTTCGTGGTCGTGCCACATCTTCATGGTGCGGGTCAGTTTGCTTCTTGTATGGGTCAGAGAGTTTTGAAGCAGGTAGTGGTGCAGCTGCGGTACGGCTTCTGCTTCGTGGTCGTGTCTCATCTTCTGTGTGGTTGTTAGTCTTTTTTCTATGTGGAAATGTGGTGGTAGCATCTTGTGTGGCACTTGTGGGTGTGGGTCTGGTGTCATTCTTCATGTTAGACACTCATTTATTAATGAGGGCAGGTTTCCGAATGGTTGGTAGGCGGGAGGTATCATCTCGTTTATTCATGCTGTGTGGGCGTTTTTCTATCTCTATGGCTTCTCTGATTATTCTGTTGTTGAAGTGTTCAGTTTTGGTGATAGTTCTGGAATTTTTAAAGTCAATTTCATGTCCTGTGGCTTTGAGGTGTTGGAGCAGGGAAGAGGTCAGTTCTTCTTTTTTGATTGAGTTCTTGTGTTCTTCAATGCATGCAATAATTCTTCTCTTAGTTTGTTCTATGTATGTGGTGGGGGAGGCAGTGCAAGGGATTTCATATACTCCTTGGTTTTCTAACTCAATTTTGTCTTTAGGGTTTCTTAGGATGGTGGATATTTTTCTGTTTGTGCAGAATGCTGTTTTAATGTGTTTTTGGAGGATCTTGCTGATTTTGTATGTAGTGCCTTTTAAATATGGGAGGAGGGCTTTGCCATTCTCTAGTTCTCTATCTTGGCTTTTGGTTGGGGTTTCTTTTTGGATTAGGTGGGTAATCTTCTTTTTTGGGAATCCATTGGCTGTAAGTACATTAGTGAGAGTGTGTAGTTCGGTTTTTAAGTGTTGTTCATTGGCTAAGCATTTTGTTCTGGAGATGAGTGTCTTGGCTACGGAATTGATCTGTGCTGGGTGGTGGTGGGAGAGTGCATGTAGATAGCAGTTTGTATCTGTTTTCTTCGGGTAGATGGTGTGTCTTAAAGAGCCATTGGATTTTTTGTATACTAAGACATCTAGGAAGGGAAGTTGATTGTTAGCTTCTATTTCCATGGTGAATTGTACTTTGGGGTGTAGGCTGTTGAGGTGTGTGAGGAAGTTGTTCAGATCTAGGATTGCCCTTGTCCCCCCAACCACTGCCTATCCAATACATGCTTCACCTACAATGGACAAAAATACAAACAAATAGAAGGAGCACCCATGGGATCACCCCTCTCACCTGTCATTGCAAACCTCTACATGGAACACTTTGAAACACAAGCTCTAGAAAAATTTGACCACAAACCCAAACTCTGGCTCAGATACGTAGATGACACCTTCATAATCTGGCCACACGGGAAAGAAAAACTGAATAATTTCCTCACACAGCTCAACAGCCTACATCCCAAAATACAATTCACCATGGAAACAGAAGCCAACAATCAACTTCCCTTTCTAGATGTATTAGTATACAAAAAATGCAATGGCTCCCTAGGACACACCCTCTACCAGAAGAAAACAAATACAAACCGCTATCTTCATGCACTCTTCAAACCCTAAAGACAAAATCGAGTTAGAAAACCAAGGAGTATACGAAATCCCTTGCACTGCCTGCCCCACCACATACATAGGACAAACTAACAGAAGAATTAGTGCACGCATTGAAGAACACAAGAACTCAATCAAAAAAGAAGAACTGACCACTTACCTGGTCCAACACCTCAAAGCCACATGACATGAAATTGACTTTAAAAATACCAGAACTATCGCCAAAACCAAACACTTCAACAACAGAATAATCAGAGAAACCATAGAGATAGAAAAATGCCCACACAGCATGAATAAACAAGATGATACCTCCCGCCTACCAACCATTTGGAAACCTGCCCTCATTAATAAACGAGTACCTAACATGAAGAATGACACCAGACCCACACCCACAAGTGCCACACAAGATGCTACCACCACATTTCCACGTAGAAAAAAGACTCATACCCACACAGAAGATGAGACACGACCACGAACCAGAAGCCATACCGCAGCTGCACCACTACCCACTTCAAAACGCTCTGACCCATACAAGAAGCAAACTGACCCCCACCATGAAGATGTGGCATGACCACGAACACGAAGCCAAACAACAGGATCACAGCTCACCAGCCCAAGTCCCCCAGCAACTAAGCCCAACCAGAGCACAACCAAGCCCCCACCTAAACAGAACACACCCCCAACCAATCAGAACACAGCTAACCCCCCTACCAATCAGAACACAGCCAACCCCCCAACCAATGAGAACACACCCCCAGCCAATCAGAACACAGTCAAGCCCCCACCCAATCAAGTCACACCCCCACTAGCAGTTAAAAGGAAGAAGCAGCTGCAAGCTGAAATTACTCTGAGAAGCACAGAGCTGAAGAAACAAGCCTGAAGATGATGAATGAGACTTCATTGAAGCATTGCCTAGATATTTCCAATTTTACACGGGAGAAAACCTGAATAACCAAAGTTACACACACACACACACACACACACACACACACATGTGTATGTATGTATGTGTGTGTATATATATATATGCCGTTTAGCTTCCTTCGGGTATTATCCCACGTCATTGTAGTTCTGTTAAAGTTGTAGCAACATTTGAGCAGAATCTCATCTGCCATCCTCAGGCTTCTGTATAGAGTTAGTTCCTGGTTTCAAATTTGAGGCTGGTCCATTCTGATTGGCTGGGAGCCTGGATCTGTGTTCATTGGACTTGGAGTTTGATTGATTGGTGTTTCTGGTTTCTTCTGTCTGTTTTGTGACTTTGATTGGCTGGCAACACTCTGTTCTTGTGTTGGAGGCTTTCAGTACAGCTTGGCTCCGTGTGAAGGGACGGCTGCTCTTCATTAGCAAGCTGCTATTCATTAGCAAGCTGGGTTTCACCTGGGTTCCTGGTGGGGGGGTGTTTGGGTTGGAACTATCAGAGGAAGTCTGTTTTTGCCCAGGTGTTTGCCTGGCTTGTGGCATGGAGATCTTTCTATTTGAGAGTGAAGGCTTCCAAATGATTGACAGTTTGGTGGAATCTTTAAAAATTATTTCATTAAAGAGAATCCTCTCAAAACATAATTATAAACTCAGTGTGTGTTGATGTATGAAATGAAAATCAATATATACCCTATCTTGAGTATCTTTAATTGCAAAATCATAATACTACTGTCACTGTTTAATTATCAAAAACACTTATCCTTTTTCACCTTCATTTCCAATAATTTTGCTTCATAAAATAACCATAATCAAGCACATAGAAATAACTACATGTATATCTGCAAACAAAGAAATAATTCTGACCTAGACTTCCCAAGATTATGAAGCAGACTCCTTGTTCTGATACCCCCCCCTTTTTTTTTTAGGTAAATTCCTCTCCAGCAGTCCTGGCAAACAGTCTTTCATGAAATTTCACAACCACAGACCTTTATCAGGCTTGGAAAGTTGCCAGGCTGTTATCTTCTAAACACCACCATATAGCAGAAATTACTTGGCAAGAAGTCAGGAATAGATCTTCACTCTAATGACTTGAATTAATTGTCTCCTGCAAACACCACTCCCCTTTCACTCCTCTTTATTCCCCATGGGATGGACTATTCACCGTTCATCTGAGCTTTTACTCCTGAGTTGACTCTTATTCCCTAACTGTTCCCTTCTCCTGGCAGCTCTGTGCATACACACACTAGAAAGAGGCTCCAGCTGTTCTTCTGCTACACTGATCTCCGATTCCAGATAACTGTCAGACAGCCCTAGCCACATCTCTGCCTCTGATGTAGAGACTTGTCAGAGTCTTCCCCAGACTCCAGGGCTGGCCCATGTTCCTCCCCAACATCCTCACTGTCCAGTCTGCCACCAGCTCTGCTGGCTGCTGGTGGGCCACAACAGAAAGCATGAATAGGTATTCAAAAAATCCTTTCTTTTTGAGGTGTTCGTATTGGAATTTCTTGATCTTTCTTCTCATTGCATACAGGTAATGTTCCTCTTATGGTCATACTTGGAATGGAACTTCCATTGTAGGAAAAGTGGTTATTAATTGAGTTGTGTTAGATTTTATTACTTTTTGCCACAGTTATTAAATGAATCCATGTGGTTGTTCAGGAATCACACAGTTCTTAAGCAAATATGCTTGATCCATTGGCTTGGCTTCTGGGAAGATCAAAGATGGCAAACATGTGACCTTGGCACACTGCAACTATCATAAATATATGCTAATTGCCAAATTTTGAACATGTGAACATGGGGGTCCTGACTAGTCCTAAGCCACTTTTTTCAGCACCATTGTTACCTTGATATGTAATTAAATAAATGGCTGCATATCAATGATTACTCCTATGACATACCATATATAATAAAGAAAGCATAAATATACGTTTAAAAAATCCCAAACATTAAATTTCCTAATTATGCATTTATGCCAAATATGAACTCATATATTATTTATCTTATTCAGTCCAAATGTGTTTAAATATGACTTTAAGCCAAAATAATAATTTTGGATGGATGGTTTCATGGAAAGACAGGAAGAAAGGAAGGAAGGAAGGAAGGAAGGAAGGAAGGAAGGAAGGAAGGAAGGAAGGAAGGAAGGAAGGAA
>BLBF01000026.1:6142109-6174321 GCA_015471245.1 Laticauda colubrina | reverse complement strand
GAAGGAAGGAAGGAAGGAAGGAAGGAAGGAAGGAAGGAAGGAAGGAAAAGAGAACAATGAAAAGGTAATGCTACTGAGCAGTGATTGTATAAAATGATATAACTTATCTGCAAGTGATTTCTTGATTAACCAAATGTTGAAATAATAAATAATAATGTTGAGAATAGGAAGGAATTAAAAATTAAATATATAATCAGAAATTTTAAATTAATATTCTGAAATCCTGATTGCTGTGATCTCAGCAGTTTGGAGATAATCATAATCTACAATTTAGAAAGTGTGGTTATTTCAAGCATCTGATTCAAAATTCCTAAGGTTTAAATTTCTACACAATATTGTTTGGTAGTTCCTTTCACATTCAATTTATTTAGTTATCTACCATATTATTCAAAAGGCATTTTTTTTTCTTGTAGACATTCATGTGCTTAATGTGAATATGTGTAAAAACAAACATATTGACTTCTACATGAACCAATATTATCATAATGCAAGATCATGATACCAGGGAAGATAACTGACATATGCCTACCCATGAATATATACTTTTTGAGCATGTAGATAGATATATTCAAGACATCAGTAAGATGGTTGTTTAATGGTACTGTTCATATAGTCAGTGTTTTAATTAGCTTGAATGTACATATGTACTATATATGTATGCCTGTGTGTATATATAAATGTGTATATGTACAATATATGTATGCGTGTGTATGTATATATAAATGTGTGTGTGTATACATCTATCTGTCTGTCTATCTGTATTGTATGTGTGTGTATGCTGAAGTAGATTACATATGACAAACTCCAAATTATCAATTTGTTGTGACCTATTAGTATGTTTATATGTCATAAAATGTAAGTTGTGGAGATTTTAAGGCACAACTGGAAATTGGAAGACATATTTTTTTCAAATGAAATTTCTTCAGAAATACTAATAATTAATCATGTTCTCGTTATTTACTATTATAATCAGAAATTTCAGTACTTACAATAAAACAACAATGTTTTCTATTTTCCCCTATTTTAGTTAACTATAGTTAACTAAATAATTAATTATTATCTCTACTTTTTAATCTAATGCATTTATTTGCTTTTGCTTTGCTTTTCAATAAAGCAAATTTGTAATACAAACCAAACAAAAGGATCATCATAATGTCACATACCTTTCTATCTCAGAGATTGCAGCAAGGATCAGTATTACCTATATAAATGTTACTTGCACTGTATAATTTCATGTTGTTATTTGTAAAGTGAATTATCAAACTATACATACAAAGTAGTGATTTATGTCATTTTATAGAATGCTAAGCTCTATTATTTACAGTGAAAAGAAAAAGAGACATATTTTATCTCAATTATGGAAAGCAATATTTTTTTGGTTTAGTTTACTTTGGTTTTCAACCCTTTGCAAACCATGAAGAAAATGAGTCAGCAGTGGCAAATTCATATTGACACAAGTAAATAATTTTCCAACATAGCTTCACAAGAAATTGAATGTTTCTCAAACCTGATGAACACACATGCAAACACTTACACTTACATAAATGCATTGGTTCTGTTCATGAAAAATTAGATTTAATTTCAAAATTTGTTCCCTAAGCTCCTCACTAATAGAGGAAGTTCCATAGTATTTCTTGAAAAGAATATTGTTTACTACTTTGAGTGGTAAACTTTATTATGTTTATAAATTGTAGGCATTAATGGATCATTAATCTATATAATATTCTTGAGTTTTCAAAAAAGCAATTTAAAATTATCCTTGTGAACCTCACTGACACTTTCTACCAGAAAATTGGTTGCTTTTGTTTATCCTTAATCTTAGCACAGTTGCATGCTTCAACTAATTAGTAGTTCAATTTCTCAACTCAATTCTTCAGATCATAGTTTTTATGTTTAGATTGAATGGCTTGTCAAGTTTAAAGTAAAGGTGCTTTCTAAATTTTAATAGCTAAAATGGATAACCAAATGAAAATATATTTTAATAACCTAGTAAGTTATTGGGGAGGGGGAATACATTTCCTAGATAATGTTCACAGATTGCTATTATTATAATCCATGAAATTAATGTTTGAAATTATTACTAATGAATGCCACTATGAAAGATGGGTTCCTGCAGAATGAAAATCCAATTACATTATTTTCAGAAAATAAATTGTGTGTGTCAGTGTATGTAAACAGAAAGTCCAACAAGCCAATAATGCAAACCAATTGTCAAGTGACTAACTTGCTCTTCTTGTTATTTATCAACTCTTAATAACAATAAAATAATAATTAAAGAAAATATTTAGAACAAACAAAACCTGTTCAGTAAAACAGAAGGATAAACTATTTATAACATACATATTTATATTTGGCATAAAAAGGAATAAGGTTTTCTTACTTACCTCATGGTAAGTAAAATCAATCAATCAATAAATGTTAGTACTTTTTTTCCCATTGGTCAATTTTATTAAAAAGTGCCATCACAGTCCCCAGTTTTTAAGCATAAACTAATTCAGCTATCTAAAGCCCCTGTCACACTGCACCAACGGATGGAAAGAGGATGTAAAACGGAGAAAAACACTTGCTATCCATTGGTTAACACGATGCTTCCGTTCTGTACTCACTGCCTCCATTTTGCTTCCTCTCTATCCGTCCAGCATCCGTCTATTGACATTTCATCCGCTCAGAAGGTTTTGAGCTGCTCAAAACTTTTGAGCATAAAATGTATCCAATGCATCCGTTCTGCATCCTCTAGGCATACGGGGTACATCCATTCTGCATCCATTCTGCATCTGCTATATCCGCCAGGCATCCGCTGTGCATCCACGCAACTCAAATCCGTTCCAGCAGTAAATGGACGCAGGGAGGAAACGGAACGACGTGCAGTGTTAGTAGCACGGACGGAGAAAGGATGAAAGCGGATGCAGCTACACATCTGCGTCATCCACTACGCATCCGCTCTGCATCCTCTACGTATCCGCTCTGCATCCTCTACGCATCCGCTCTGCATCTGCTCTGCATCCTCTACGCATCCTCTACACATCCTCTACGCATCTGCTCTGCATCTGCTTCCATCCGCTTCCATCCGCTAGGCTTCCATTCCGCATCAACTTTCCATCCGCTCTGCGTCCTCCCCCCGTCCGTTCCTTTCCGTGTCATCCGCTCTGCTTATGCAAATTTTTGCCCCTTTTGAGAGCAGATAACAATGGATGGAACATTTTGCTCGTCCACTGTGTCCTTTTTACAAACGTTTTGCATCCGTTGGGCAGTGTGACAGGGCCTTAAGTAAAATGATTTCAGGAAATATTCCAAAAATTGTATTTTTTTATTTTATTTTAAAGTATTGTTACTGTGTTTTTAATTTCATAAGGGATGTAGCTTCTTGTAAATTGTTTCGTAGAATTATATTTTATTGGTTTTATTTTTTGCTAGAATGGAATTGTCTCTTTCCAAAGTAGTAAATGTGTGTGTGTGTATTTATTTGTGCATGTGTGTTGACCCTGTCTATATATTGTATGAACAAAACAACTTTTTTTAATAAAAGGGCCAAAATAAAGGGGAAGTACAGAATTATATGAACAATGTAAGAAAATTCAGAAAATCAGTGATATGGCATCATGCACCCATTTCTTCCCTTTAAGATCTATTGACATATCCAATATTTCTTATGTGCCATTCTGATAGGTTTGCTGAGTTACAAGATGTCTGTAATTTATAAAATATTTTAGATAACTCTTGTGACTGGGCTGTCACTATGGCAACTCAGTTGGTTCATGCAGAAACATCTGGTCGTATGATAGTTCTTTTCTACATACTTTTTTAAACGATCTGTGTGAAAGTGCATGTTGCTGTCATGTTAATTTGTGATTAATCTAGCTCTAAGAAAGGATATAATGTTTATGAAGTGTACATAGATTACATTTTTGTTCTGGTTTTGCTGAATAATTTAACACAACTAATAAACAAATTTAAAAAAAGCTTTAGCAATCATGTCTATTGAGATTCTCAGTCATCCAGGTCATGGTTGAAAAAGCACCTTTAGACTTTAGCAATCATATTTTCTTGAACTGTAAATGATATTTATTATTATTATTATTAGTAGTAGTAGTAATAGTAGTAGTATTCAGTAGATTAGTAGTATTATGTTACATAGATGTTCTCAATTTATCTTTCACAGTATTATTATTCATAAAATAAACTGTGTACATCAGTGTGAGATCAAAAGTAAATAAAATTTAATTAATATTGACTCATTCTTGTACAAAAGAATGCATTTTGAAAACTTTATTTCCCCTTTGGAAATATTTATTTATTCATCTATTTTTTTAGAAAAGCAATGATAAATTATGTTTCTTGTTTTAGTCATTGAGACCCACTCAAAAACTGCAACTCCAGTTATGGCTTTAAAAAAATACAAGCAAGCTAAATGTCTATGGACCATTCAGTCAGAACTGAAGAAGCTTTTAAATGAGAAGTAAAATGTTTTCAAGATAAAAAACCGAAGAATATCAGGTTGCTTTTTGAAAAAGCACCATTGGTAGAAGCACACTATGTTGAGGTTATTCCCCGCTAGGAGAATGAGCGCGTACAGGGAGATGTATTTGAGAGAAGTGTTTGAACAAAACACACACAGTACACAGATACACTCTACAGTAAATGTAGGTTTTACTTCCAGAAAGTTTAAGCAAAGTCCAATCACAGTCCAAAGTCTGTGGTAAAGTAAATCAGTCATTTTTCAATCCAGGGATAATCCAAATATCAATCCAGTGTCAAAAAACAGTTCAGTAACAGACTTACATTAAATCCAGGAATATCAGTCAATTAGGAAGAATTGACGGCAATATTTTCCAACAGAAGGAAACAGATACACTCACACTCTCTTCTGAGACTCAGATAAAAAAGAAAAAACCCCAGGTTTTTGGCTCCATCTTATGGCTGTTTGAGAAACCACACCTAATTACAGTTTTGCATTTTCTTAAAGATACAGTTTTAAGATATTTATCCTGGTTTATATATTTCTAACCCAAATAGCTGTTAGGTGACACATATACCTAACATCCTCCCCTTTTGGGTAAGACAATATGTACAACCTAACATTCTAATTCCATAATCTTCACAACTAGCCTTATGCTTTATAGAGCCTTGGGCCTTTGTAAAATGATCTGCTATATTATTTTCTGACATATAGTGTTCAAGCTTAATCATTTTACTTTGTACACATTGTCTCACATTTAAATATCTTAAATCTGTGTGTTTCATTCTTGTTTTAACAGCAATATTTGAAGTCATCTGTATTGCTGATTGATCATCTTCATAAACAACAATAGGCTTTTTTACATCAAATCCCATGTCAATTCGTAATTGTTTATACAAAACTAAATCTGTACATAGTAAAGACAAACATGAGAATTTAGTCTCCATTGTTGACAAACTTAGATGTTTCTGTCTAACAGATCTCCATCCAATCAATGCTTTTCCCAATAATACAGTAGTACCTGATGTAGATTTTCGTGTATTTATGTCTGTAGCAAAACTTGCATCAGCATATGCAGTCAAATTCTGTTCATCTTTTGGCTCTGAATACAATGCATAATGCATGGTTTGTTTCAGATATCTTAACACACGTTTAGCAGCTTGCCAGTACCTTTCAGATGGCTCAGCATTAAAACTCACTCATTGATTAACACTGTATGCAATGTCTGGCCTTGACCAATTAGTGAGATAAGATAAATCAGCAATCAAGACTGATAAATATTCTTATCAAAAACAGGACTTTGACCATCACTATGGCTAAACTCCTGGCTCATTGGTGTTTTAGCTGGCTTACAAAGTTCAATTTTAAAACTTTTTAGTAATTGGTTTTAGTAATCTGCTTGTGAGATCTTGTATCCTCCTCTAGTTCTATCTATCTTTAAACCAAGATATTGTTTGATTTCTAATTGTTTTATTTTAAATTTCTTTTTCAATCGTGAAATTATCTCAGTAGCTTCCTGTTCAGTTTTTGTGATAAATGCAATATCATCAGTAAATAATAACAATAATGATACTATATCATCACTTTCTCTTTTAAATAAACATGGATCAGCCATGCATGTACAAAGGCTATTTTAGTTAATTCTTTTACAATACATTGGTTTCACTCATATCCTGATTGCTTTAAACCATAAAGACTCTTTTTCAATATCCAGCAATCATTATTATCAGTATTGTCATTTTTGAGACCTAAAGGTTTCTTTAAATATACAGTGTGTTGCAACGGTGCATGCAGATATGCTGTTTCTACATCCAAATGATTTATAACATATTTCTCCTTAGCTGCCCACACTAATGCTGTCCTTAATGTAGTAGCCTTCAGACAAGGTGCAAACACTTCATCATATTCATTTGCTGTCTGATGAAACCCTTGTGCTACTAACCTAGCTTAATGAGTAACAGTCCCATCTACACCTGTCTTCAGTTTATATACCCATTTGCACCCTATGGCATGTTTACCTGGTGGTAACTTAACATTTTTGTATACCTCCAGTCTTTTTAATGATTCCAGTTCCTTATCCATTGCTTTCTGCCAAGCAGCTTGATCCTTAGCAGGATACAGTTTAAGTTCACTATATTTACTTGGAAGTGTATTCACTTGGCATACAACACTAGCCTGATATGTATCAGGTGGTCATGTTACTTGGGTTGAATGTCTTGGTAATACAGGGCTTACTGGTGAACTTTCCTGTGCCATCTGCCCCTGTCCTTCTATTTCTTCCTGTGCCTGTCCTCCGACTTCCTCCTGTTCCTCCTCTTTTATGACTGTTTGTGATTGACTGATTTTACCTTTAGGGACTATTTGGGTGTCAATAATAATATCATTGCTGGATTCCTGTTCCAGTTTATCCCACCCAACATGCTCTAGAAATTTTGCACTAGCACTATAATAAACATGAGTTGTGCTTTGATCCCAGAATCTAAATGATCTGTGGTTGGCCTCATAACCCACAAAAAATAACTTCTTAGCTCTATGTTGCCCTTTCAGTCTTACTAGTGAGGGAATATGCACCCATGCTAGAGTTCCGAATGTGTGTAAATAACTTAAATTTGGTTTTCTGCCATGCCAACGAGTGAATAGCAATTCTCCAGTTGCTGTATTAACTACATTATTTAAAACATGGTTATGACACATTATGGGCTCACCCCACAGTGTTTCAGGTAAACCTGAATCAGATAACATAGTACGAGCCATGGCTTGTAATGTTTGCCCTCTTCATTCCATAAACAAGTTATGTTGTGGTCTGTAAGGTGCAGAATGTTTCTGCTCAACACCAGCCAATTTTAACATAGTTTGGAATCTTTTGTTAACAAACTCAGTCCCATTATCAGTTACTAAAGTAATTACTTACTTTTCATTTTTCTCTCAGCAAACCTTAGCCAGTTAAAGAAATGTTGGAATGTTTCTGTTTTGTTCTTCAAAAGATAGCAGAAACCGTATCATGAGTAATGGTCCATAATACTCAAAATATAACAGGCACCTCCTAAACTTGGTTTTTTAGGACCAATTATGGCAGCAAAAACAACCTCTAAAGGTTCTTTGGTCTTTAACCCATGAAGTTTGTTTGCAGGAGTAACCTTACTCTTTTCTTGACGACAAGCAATACTTGCTTCAGGGTTTCAATTTTACTCCCTCTGACAATTCAACATTTTGTTTGAGCATTTTGAAATTAATGTGCCCTAGACGTCTTTGTAGTCAATGTATACATTCATCATGTTATAAACTGAGTTAACCATCTTCAACTGGTCATCATGTATCACATATAAGTCATTTTTTTTTAAGTAGCAGTGACACTTTTACCCTCTTTCTCTATTATACAGTTATCTCCCCTAAAGATTACTACAAAACTAAGATTACTAAAGCCTTTACTGACAGCAAATTAAATGTCAGCTTAGGTACATATAACATAGTTAAATATTCGTTTATACAAGAACAATATGAGTACCTTCACCTGATGTGCTCATCTTCCATCCATTTGCCAATGATACATGTTGTTTACTTGTGGACAACTTTACAAACCTGTTTCTATCTTTAGTAATGCATTGTGATGCTCCACTATGAACAACCCACAAATCATGGTTTTCAGTTGAATTGCTAGAGATAGCTAAACTAACATTCTTCTTAGCTTTCTGGTGTTTACTAGTATTCTGTTGTTTTCCTTTCTTACAGAATCTAGCTATATGTCCCCTTGCCGCACAAAAAAAACATTTCCTAACATTATAGGCAGTTGAAGATAAATCCTCTTCTTTTGGTTGTTCCTTCCTCAGTTGATACCGATCCAACCGTCTTCTTGCTTCTTCTAACAATCTACCAGTTATGTCAGTCAATGTCAGTTTATCTCTGGGCAGTACTTCCAGTGAAGATACATAATCATCATAACTTTCATCCAATGAGGAAAGAATGATGTAAATTGATGCAGCTCTGAAAATATCAGTTCTTTTTTATGTAGCTCTTGAAAAGTTCTTTTCATGAAGTTTAAATGAGCTAACATATCTCCACCTTTCAGAAGACATGTTCTAAGCAGTTTACGTGTAAGATGTATGTGTGCACCTACATTGTCACGAACATAAATCCTCTTCAAATTCTCCCAACACTCCCAAGAAAAATAATAGATAAATTAAATTGATGTAAAGGAGATTGCCTATGCATTCAAATGGAAAAAGAAATGAAAAAGCACACCATAAAATGAGTGTAAATTGATTAGAAGTCATTGATGAATGTGTAACAAGAAAAGAAAAAGTATCAGATGCAGCCAAATATTTTGACTGAATATCTTGTTTAATCAGCATTTTCCTTTTTCTACGAAAGTAACATAAATGATCAGGAGTGGGGCATTTGGTGGTTTAATGGATAGTTTATAGTGCTTTTATGCTGCAATTTTAAATGCATAGGATCATTTTTTTTCTGATATTCATAGGTCAGATGAAAACACCATAAATAGGTAAAACCTATTAAGCTGTTATGACAAAATTATTGTTATATATTTGTTAAGTTTTAAAAGCCACTCTACCTGAAAGAAAGATGCAAGGTAATTTAAAATTCAACTGTATAAAGCAATTAAATAAAGCTATAAAATACAGAATATGATATTAAATTAACACTGATCCCAATTCACTGTACCCAGGCTAAAAAAAAAAAACCAACACAAATAACACAACTCAAACACACCCCAACCAGGCACCCAGATGAAACTGAGCTTCCTAATAGATGATAGCCATCCTTTTACGCAAAGCCAAGTTGCACTGAAAGCCTCCAACAAAGGAACACAGTGTTGGCAGCCAATCAAAGCCACAAAACAGATAGAAGAAACCAGAAACACCAATCAAGCAAACTCCAAGACCAATAAACACAGACCAAGACTCCCAACCAATCAGGATGTAGAAAAAACCATCCTGGGACAACAGTAGACTAGCCTCAAATTTAAAACTAAGGTCTGTGATAGCCTGACCCACATACGAACTCAATACAGAAGTCTGATTATGGCAGATGAGATTCTGCTGAAACGTTGCTACAACTTTAAAAGCACTACAATGACGTGGGATAATACCCGAAGGAAGCTAAACAGCACACATGTAAGTACCCCCGAAAGCCTAAAAAACCATATATATATATATATATATATATATGTGTGTGTGTGTGTGTGTGTGTGTGTGTGTGTGTGTGTGTGATGTAAGTGATGTCTAGCTTCTAGATTACCATATCCTAATCCTTAGAGTCAGAAATAAAATATCTGGGAAGAAAGAGGCAGAAAGGAAGTATTTGATTTTTTCAAATCAAATACTTCCACATTTTTGAACTGCCCATCTCATACTAAGCTTAGCAATCTTTAGTTTTCATATTAGGAACAGGTTTTGTTTTGTTTGCTCATGCACGCTGGCCAGCTGAGCTTTACTCGCGCAAGTGCACCAGAAACCAGAAGACACATGCACGTGCTGGCCACCAGGTCTTCTGGTTTCTGTTTTGCATTCATGCATGAACACCAGCTGGCCGGCGCACATGCGCATGCCAGAACTGGAATTTTAGCATGCATGCCAGGGAGCTGCTCTTCCAGTTTCCAATGCTCCCACACACAGGAAGACCAGCTTGCCAGTATGCATAAGCACACCAGAACCTGGAAGAGCAATGGGAGAGAACTGGCAGGCCCTAAAAGATCGCTCTGCATGCCATTTCTGGCACATTTACCATATATTCACCAGCACGGTCATATACATTTGAATGTATGCTTACTATACTGTGGCCTGTCATATCTCTGAATGTTTACATTTCAATTTAATAATGAAATAATACTTTTACCTACTTTGTAATTAAGTGTTAAACTGTATGTGTTTTAAAATGTTTCTCATTTCTGTATATTTATAAATTTGTGCTTTAAATAAAATTCATCATTCAATGACTTTTAACCAGAATTTTAAGCATCTCTCTTCTAATATTTTTTTGTTTTGTTTTGTTTTTAAAAATCTACTGGTATTTCACAAACACATTCAATAAGGTCTCAAGGGAATTTTCTCATCATATTGTACTACCTTCTTAAACATTGTAATTCAGAATGCCATCCTCAGATAATTAGATGAGCAAAAAGTTCCAACTCTGTTACTACTTTGATGGCTCTTTGCCATAGAACATTCACCTGAATCCCTCATGCCTCCTCAAGAAAACAGAAAGTGGAAAATAGTTTTTGCTCCCTCAACTATTAAGAAGTTAACCTGCTGCATCTTGACTGTTTTATGACTTACAAAAAATTATTAATATTCTGGTAACATAATTTTAAACTGGTGCAGCAAAATCGTCTCACAATTGAGATTGCTGTGTTCTGATTGTCAAGAAAAAATCCTTGAGGGTATCAAAATAGATATAGATAAAGATATATAGAACAGTTCATATGGAATAAAGACACAGGAAGATTGTTCCTGTAAACCTGATATTCATTTTTACTACAAGCCTGATATTGTTTTGCATTTCCTACCTTCTATCTAGATACTTCTATCTAGAAGTATCTAGAATTCTATACTATACTATTTTTTGTTAGCTCACACAACAGGGTCATAGAAGCATATGAAAGCAGAAAAGACTTTCTCTGCTAATAAGATGGAGTCTCAATTTTCCTGCATTTTTATTTTTCTGAAAAAAGGGTATGTATGTCTATTTTAGAGCTTCATAGTTTATTCCAGGACTATGGCAGCCCTTTTTGTTTTGTATAATTGTTCATGTACAGCATCCTGTTTTAGACTCTATAGCTCCCAATTAAAAAGTATATGTTCTATATGAAACATACAACAAATGGCAACCACAGGCCTGTCTTTGGCTTCCTGAGAGCCTGATATGGGGATGAATGTTAAATCTAGGGCAGGTTATGTTATGATATGGTATTGGAAGATACTGCCATCAATTTGTAGTTGTGAATAGATTCACTTTATTCTCCTTCTCACTCATGAAACTCTGTGGAGAGACAATGCCTGTTCATTTATCCTATTCCAAGCAACTGATAAATACCAAAGGCCAGCCTACTCCTGGTAACTGTTAGATGTAACTGAGTCCTTGGACCACATAACTCCTAAGTGGCTTCTCTCTGTTTGTTGATCCTGAGGTTCATCTTAGTTTTCTGAGAAGCTCTCAAAAGTGAAGTGCCAGAAGTGATATCTAGAGCACTATTGGAGGAAGACAAAGAATGAATTGAGTCAAACAATTAAACATAGTACACAAAATTGTCTGCTACAATGTTTTGCCTGTCAATGACTTCTTCAGCTTCAACCACAATAATACATAGGCAAACAATCGATACAAACTGAAGGTAAACTGCTTCAAGCTCAATTGCAGAAAATATGACTTTAGCAACGGAGTGGTCAACACCTGGAATGCTTTACCTGATTCCATTGTTACAGCTCAAACCCTCACAACTTCAATGTTAAACTGTCTACCTTGGACTTCACCCCATTCCTAAGAGGTCTGTAAAAGAGGCATGTCTAAGCACACCAGCGTGCCTACCACCGCTGTCTTACTGTCCCCATTTATCAGAATTTACTCCCTTTGTTCATATTTATGTTCATACTTATACTTGTTATCTTGTATATGTTTGATAAATAAAACAAACAAACAAACAAACAAATAAATAAATAAATAAATAAATTAAAAAAAACATGAATAAGAGCACCTAGAAACCTACATCATAGTGATGAGGGAAAAAACACTCTGTGGTAATTTCTCCAACCTTAATGTGTTCACCATAGCTGCTTTGTTCGGGATGATTGTTTTTCGTAGAGAACGAAAAGACAGAAAAGGAAAAGACAGATTGGTGTACTAGTTAAAGCTCTAGAAAGACCCAAGAATATTAAGAGATCCAACTGTTAATTTTCAAAGCATTCCCTTTGGGTTTATGATATCCTGTTAAATCTCCCTCTTTTTAAAATTATTTAAAGTAGCTGTATTTCCAAAGTACTTGAATGCAATGCATTAATTATGCATTTTCATTATGACAGACCTAACATCAGCAGTAACTAAAACATAATTTGTTTAAGTAGCAAGGCAGGCTGTTCTCTGATCAAGTTGTGTTTCCTACAGAGAGACATCAGTTTTGAATTACACAGCAAGCAGGAAAGACAAAGGAATCAAGCAATAAAAACATCTCCAGTGGGGAAAGGAATGAAAATCTGGCTCTGGATATTCTATTAAATAAATAAAATCTATCACCAGAAGTATCTGGCTTTTAATTAAAATATTTTACTGTTTTATATTCTTTTATATCTTAAAATGCTATGTTATAATATTTGAAATTAAGTCACATTTCATGCTATCTTCTGATTACTATTTCAAATAGATAACAGATAATCCAATTGGTTCTGATGTTATGGATATAGCAGACATAAATGGCTATTATTTATTTAATAGGTAAGTATAGAAAAAGGTGCACTGCTGCTGACATTAAAAAAAATATTGAAAATAATTCCTTCATGATATCTTCTCTTGGGATTTTTGGAAGTATCAGAAGCCAGGAAAATCTACAGGTTTTCTCTTTATAATAATAATAAAAAAATAGTTCAGCCAATTTTCCTGCTACTCCTACCAGGAAGCTTTGGCAATAAGGAGAGCCAAAAAGAAAAACATGAGTATAATTCTTTCTGACCAGCTTTTACTAAGAATTGCTTTGTGAGATAAGAAATTTAGTGAATGATTTTTTTTCCATATATTTTGCCCTGGGGATGGGATGGTTGAGGTTTTTTTCCCTTAGTAATCACACAGAATTGAACTATGCAAATGGAAATTTGTTGGAAAAAGAATCAAATTTCTGCAGCCAGTAGCTGCCAACATTTTTGTGAAATGCTAGTAGGCTATGATGAAGAGGAACAATGAAGTAAGATTGAGTAATGTGACAGAAGTAAATACGTTCAGGGGAGAAGATATTACCCGAAATCAGTGATTGTGACCAAAGAGATGTCCAAAAGTAATTACTAAATTATTATTTAGCCAACAATTGCTGGGCTGGCCAGAAAGAGGACTTAAAACAACAGAAAAATAGCAGTATTACAGTTGCTGAGAATTTTGTAGGTAGCCTATCCCCTAAAATGATTTTATTTTAGATGATAGTGGGAGAGAAATATTAAATAAATGCATAAATGTACATGGATTAATTTAGCAGAATAACGAAGTTGGAAGGAACCTTGGAAGTCTCCTAATACAACCCTCTTTTCAGGCAACATACCCTATATTTTTTTTCAGACATATGGTGACATCCTCCAATGATAGAGCACTCACATCTGAAAGCAAGCCATTTCACTGATTAATTATTCTAATTGTCAGGAAATTTGTCCTTATTTCTAGAATGGTTCTTTCCTTGATTAGTTTCAATCCACTGCTTCTTGTTCTGCCTTCAGGTGCTTTGGAGAATGGATTTAACACATATATCCCTTCTTTCTGACAGCCCTTTTAGGCATTGGAACACTGCTATCATGTCACCCTAATCCCTTTTTTCATTAACCTATATATTGCCAATTCCTGCAATCATTCTTTACATGTTTACATTCCTATCCCCTAATTATCCCTGTTGCTCTTCTCTGCATTGTTTCTAGAGTCTCAGTTTGTTTTTTATATTGTGAAAAACCAAAACTAGATGCAATATTCCAAGTGTGATCTTACCAAGGCATTATAAAGTGTATTAACAGTTCACAAGATCTTGATTCTATCCCTTTGTTAATACTGCTTAGAACTGTTGGCATTTTTTGTTGACTGCATCACACTGCTGGCTCATATTTAAGTGATTGTCCACTAAGATTCCATAATCATTCTCATGGTTACTACTATTGAACCAAGTACCACCTATTTTATACCTGTGCATTTGTTTTTCCTTGCTAAATACCTTACTGTTCTCACCACTGAATTTAATTTTATTAGATAGGGCCCAGTGTTCAAGTCTGTTGAAATCCTTCACAAGTCTATCTTCTGGAGTATTGGTAATGCCTGCCAGCTTGGTGTTGTCTGAAAATTTGATAGATTCCATTTCTATCCCTGTTTCTAAACCATTTATTAAGATATTAAAGAGTACTGGTCCTAAAACAGAACCTACCTGATTACATACTTCCCTCCAAGTATATGCATTTCCATTGAGTGCAGTTGGTCAGCCAATTCCAAATACATTGGGTCATGATGCTGTCTAATCCACATTTTAGTAGGTTGTGGTCTACTTTATCAAATGCCTTACTGGAATCCAAATAAATTATGTTCACACCATTTTACTGGCCTACTAATTTTGTCACATCAAAAAATGAAATAACATTTGTCTGATGTGATCAGGCATGACTTTGAAAAACTCACATTGCTTCTGGTTATAACTTTGTTTACTTTTAGGTGTTTACAGATTCATTGCTTGATTTATCTTTTCCAGAATCTTCCCAGGTATTGATGTCAATAGGACTGGAGCTTCCTGGATCCATTTTTCCCTTGATTTGAACATGGCAAGAGCATCAGCCCTTTTTCAGTCATTTGGTAGTTTCCTGGTGCTCAAGGATATTTGTAAGATAATGGTTCAGTGGTTCTGAGATCAAGTCTGCCAACTCCTTCAGTACTTGATCCCTCTGGTCCTGGAGATTTATCATGCCTAGAGTGGATAGATGTTATCTTATAGTGGTCTTGCTTATTTTGACTTGTGTTCCTATTCTGCACTTTATAGAGTGAGTGTGTGTGTGTGTGTAGTAGGTTGGACTGTTTTTTTCCTTTTGTTGTAAAAACAGATTAAAAACATAAATGAGATAAATGGTCACCTTCTTGCCATTTTCTCACATTAATAGACTAATAGCTTCTTGAGTTTTTCTTGTTACATGTGGAAAGAAGCTTTTTTGTTATGTTATGATTTTATAAATTTTAAACGCAAATAAAATCCATGTTTGTTTCAGTTCTGGTTTTCTAGAATTTTTGTTTTGTGATGTCCCTTGTTTGTCACTCAAAGGTGAAAACAAAAATCAAGTCTATGGAAGTTTCATAGACCAACTGTTTTGTCTCCCAATATTTATCAGGTGGAGTTTGAAGCTAGTTTGTGATCATCACTGCTACTAGCCTTGAAAGACTGAAAACTCCTATTACTTCCATCTGACCAGATGGAAAATGCCAAATTATGGCATTTAGTGAGTACTCCAAACCTTTCACATCTTTATTTTTCACTGTATGTCTTTCTTTGATTATTTCACTCTAAAATCTGATTATATACTATAATGGAGGTTATGGGAACTGAACCTTAACATCATTCAGCAGTTAGAAAGTCACTTTTTAGATTATTTGAAATGTATGTCAGCTGAGCCAGAAACAGAGATGTTAATATAAAATTACATTGTAGCACTAGTTTCAGAATTACACAAAAGACTATATCCAGATAAATTGACAAACCTGAAAGAAAAATAGAACAAATATATTTATCTTTGTCAGAACAAAATGAGAACATAGGAGCTTTGTTTCCTATTTGGTTCACATGAACATTTTAAGAGGACAATTCCTAGATTTAATAATCTTTTTAGCATTGGTTTGAAAGGGTGACTATTATAAAATCTACCCAACAGAGTTTTAAAGACTTCTATGTCTAAAAATGGACAAACTTATTGTGTGGTAAGTTGTTCCAGGTCACTGTGGTTACAAACTATGGAAATAATTTGAACAGTAAAATTTTAAACAAGGATGTGTGATATAAACCCATGGAGATTACTAGCTAAAGTGGAATCTGCTGTTCAACATGCAACATTTTAAAAAAAATACGTTAACTTCTCATAATTTTAGTGATAATTAAGATTTCATCAGATGACATTAGATTTAGAATACTGAATATAAAATCCTCTTCCTACAGAAATTCCACTGTTTATGCAAAATGTCAAGATGGAGAAGAGATAAAGGAGATGGAGAGTGGGAACTGTTGAGAAATCATAAATGTTGACTAACAGCTTTAGCTTTGAGATTCAGTTTACATTACTAAAAATCATTTCTCTTTCTGGCCAGTTATTTGACAATGCTTTAAAAAATGATTAACTAGCTCATTGTTATATGTCTGAGAATCATTGAGGCCACTTGGAGATGAAAGTCACCTGAATCAGAATGTAAATGGGTGTCGTCTTGGGACTGTTGAAAGGATTCCATTGAAAATAGGAGATACCTAGATGATGTTATATCCTTCTCCTCTACTGATGGAGAGCTGTTTCAATTTTAAAATTGAACTGTCTTCAATTTGATATAAATCAGATAGAAATCAGTAAGAAAAATTAATTGAGAAAATTTAAATAGTATGGATTGTCTGGAAATTATTACATAAGTCTCAAATTCTTGAGAGAAATGAAAACTGAACATAGTCAAATATAGATTTTGGACTCTTTCTTATGTTGAACAATATTACATTTGATCAGCTTTTCTATAACTTTTTCAGGGAAAGAATCAAAAGTATATTATCCTTATATTTGTGATATTCTATTCCAAAATCCTTCAACTATTTTTCCATCAGTTTCACATAAATGCAGACTTATATTGTATATTATAGAACAAATGCCAACATAGCCTACCATCTTCTCCAAAAAATATGTGCAGATTACATCATAAAAAGATTGTAATCTTAATTTGATTTTGTGTTTATTTTATATTATTTTATTTTTCTTCAATATTCAATATTCCTTTAAAAATGTTAGCTCATTTTTTTTTCATAGCATAATATCATGAAGGTTTATAAGGGAGATAAGCAGAAGTTGATGCTATGTAGCTTCTAGGTATATATAAACGTAAAATGATAACAAGTGTTTTAAAATCAAACATATTAATTGATCAGATGAAGAACATAGAGTGCTAGACATAACTGAAAAATTTCATGTAGGAGACAAAGAAAATGGGGAAAATGAGTTGGGATGGGAGACAGAGAAAGAGGGAAGTAGAAAGTGTGTGTGTGTGTGTGTGTGTGGTTGTGTGTGTGTGTGTGTGAGAGAGAGAGAGAGAGATTATTGTGTATGTTCAGATATTTGTAGGAAATTTTATTTAAAGGTCACATTTTGATCCTGAAATAACTGTAAGACAGTTAAGGCCCTGTCCCACTGCACTTACAGATGCAAAGAGGATGTAAAATGTTAAAAAAAGCTTGCCATCCATTGGAAAATGCTATGCATCCGTTGTGTACTCATTGCATATATGTTTCATATGCTCTATCCATTGAGCATCTGTCCACTGCGATTTCATCTGCACAATAAGTTTTGAGCTGCACAAAACTTTGTGAATGGATGAACTTTCCACCGTGTACGATGTAAACCCATGACATATGAGCAACAAATGTTCTATGTCCGTTTATCATCCATTAGATGTCCGCTGTATCTTCACATCCACTGCAGCTGAAAACGGAAAGAGGGAGGAAACAAAAGGTACATGGAACGTCTACACAGTGTTAGTAGAACAAAAATAGAAAGGATGCACAGTGAACGGTTTGCATCCGATATACATCTGCATGGCATCCTCTTTCTTTCCTTTAGGCGTATGTGATGCATCTGCTTCATCCGCTATGCGTCCGCTTTGAAATTCTCCCCTGGAACCCCTTTGGAGGTGTCATCCGCTTCCACCTGCTTTCATCTGCTAGGCTTCCTATGAACATCTGTTTAACATCCCTGCTACATACTACCCATGTCCGTTCTTTTCCGTTCTGTTCCATTCTGTTTTTGCAAATTTTTGCCACTTTTTGGAGTGGATGACAATGAATGGAGCCACCCTCGAAATTTTGCTCGTCCGCTGTGTCCTTTATGCATACGTTTTGTATCTATCGGCCAGTGGGACCAGGCCTTTAGTTCCTGCATGTGCCAGTTAACATATTGACCTCATGGTGTAAGATCAAAAATTGATAAATATTTATTTGAAAAAAACAGTTAACAGTATCTTAACTGATTCTTAATTAGTTCTTCAACCACCATTTGCTATCCTAATCATGGGTATCATTTTTGATTGATTCTGAATGAATAGATGTCTTTTCTTTATTGGAAAATTTAACAAATTTACCTTTCTTCTGTTAAATAAATATGTACTGGTATAGCATTCCATCAATAATGTCAAATTTAATGCTCAACAATTCCAAGTTTTTAAGAAAGATCATTTGCAAAATAAACAGATTTATTTAATGTGAAATATAAACATACTGTAAATAAACCAGAATAATAAAAAACATTGTCAATACACAAGCTTCACTACTTTTGTACATGCACTGAAACATCACACAAACTTACAAAACCAGTTGAGCTTGCATTGTAATATACAGAACAAGTTCACAGTGCTGCTCCTTAGCATGAACTTGTACACTCTTTCTCAGAAATAAGAATGGTTGATACAAGTCAGATTTAATCACAAATTATTAAAGTTTTATACCATAGAGTTGAAGGAACAAAAAACAGTTTCGATAATGAAAATTATGAAAATTTTCTTAATTGTTGTGATTAAGAAACTAGGATTTGAAGTAAAGGTGTGGGGAATAGAATGTTAGTTCATCAAATAAATTTCCATTAGTGATTGTGTGGTACTCAGAGGAAAAAAAATTTGCTTCAGAACTGGAGTCTATGATCAATGTATTGAATTTTACAGCAAAGTAACCTACATTTTCATGATTGTTGATTGAAAACCATTGTCAATAAAGAAAGTAACTTTGTTCATGTTACTGATTGGTGAACCTGTCACTTTCAGTCTTACTCATTTTCTCTGTCTCTATCTTTCTTGGGGATTAGGCTTTTTTAATTATTTAGTTCCTAGCTGTAATCACATCATGATTTGATTTCTGAATCTTTTTTTCAAAAAATAGTTTGCATTTTTTTGGTAATTTATTTACTATTTTAAAATATTTATTGTATTTTAAAATAGTACATTTAAACATGTCTCCACAATTTATTATTTCATTTTTCAAGTTTACAAATTCAAGTTTGGAATTTGGAATCTAGTACATGATTGTGCCATTTACTGTATTTATATAATTATTATATATTTATATAATATTTTACTAGAATTGTTCTCAAATACACTTTTTGTTGGCAAACTGTCTTGAAAATTTGTATATTAAATTTCAAATAATAGCTATACTTTTAGTTTATATATTATTATAATACTATTTAAATGAGTGTCAACTGGTGCTCCATTCAAAATCCAAGAGAGAAATAGTTCGACTCCTTTAATCAGAGAAAAGATATCTTTTACTGGAAATCAAGTGGTAGCAACAAAAGAATTCTGAATCTGAGAAAAATGGGTGCATAAATTACATATACAAAGTAATGCCAATGTTCCCATCCCCAAAAGTTCAATTGGCTCATCCAATTAAAAGTTGTGTATATCATCATGTGGGCATCTCCAGGTGGTGATGAAGCTTCTGTCCGTTGACCTTGACATAGTTTGATAAAGAGTTGCAGCTTTTAACAGCATAGGAAAGAAACCTAAGCAAGAATGTATCCCCCCCCCCAAGTTTATACTGTTCTGGTTTGTAACACCTCCAGTTCAATTCCCATAACCATTCCCCCCTCCTCCCCCCATTACTTATAACAGTCAAAAGATGCAAAGCAAAGGGAGAAAATCTTGAAGGCTGACATTCAGCCCTCCTAGAAAGGAGACGTCAGTCCGAAAAAAAAAAAAAAGAAGGTAATAGACAATATACAGGTAACAGCAACATACTATTTTTTTAGGGTTTATCAGGCATTTAGTACAAAATGCCTTGATAAGTGGAGGAGCTCTAACATCCTTCTCATTCACCCACTCAGCCTGGGAAGGAGGAGAATGTTTCCAAGCAACCAAATACTGGAGTCGATCCCTTCGTTTTCGAGAATCCAAAATTTCTTTAACTTCAAAATGTTGTTCACCTTCAATTAGCAATGCTACAGGGGGATCAACCTGAGTTGGTCTCAAGTCAGAGGTATGTTCAGGTTTTAATAAACTAACGTGGAAAACAAGGTGAATCCGTCGAAGAGTTCTTGGTAATTTCAGTTGGACTGCCACAGGGTTGACAATCGTTCAATTGAGAAAGGTCCAACATATTTATGTCCAAGCTTTTTTGACTTTTGTGTGGTTTGCAGATATCTGGTGGATAAAAAGATCTTGTCACCCCCCTGATATGGTTTTGGGGGAGTTCTCTTTTTATCTGCAATTTTTTAATGAGTTTGATGAGTATCATCTAATGCTTTATTGGTAACCGGCCAGGTAAGCTGGAGCTGTGTTATCCATTCATCTAATGACTGGATGTTAGGTTTCTCCCATGGAAGCTTGGTATGGGTACAAAGTCTTGTCCTGAAGGCACTTTAAATGGAGTAAACCCAGTACTACCATGTACCGAATTATTACTTGCCACCTCAGTGAATGGCAATAGGTCAGCCCAATTATCTTGCTGATAATTTATATAACATCGAAGATATTGTCCCAATACCAAGTTAGTTCTCTCACAAGCCCCATTGGTTTGTGGATGGTGGGTGGAGCTTAAGCCCTGGGTGGAGCCCAACAACTTCAGGAACTCCTTCCAAAAGTTTGAGGTAAACTGGACACCCCGTCTGAGATTATGCGTTCATGTAACCTGTAGATATATAAAATAAACAGTTTGGCCAATGTTTTTGTAGATGGAATTTTCGGACAAGGTATGAAATGTACCTATTTGGAAAACAAATCAGTTACTACCCAAATAACTATATTCCCCCAACTTTCAGGTAATTCCACTATAAAATCCATAGAGATTTCCTTCCATTGAGCTGTTGGTCTGGCCACATATTGTAGTAAGTCTGCTGGTTTACCAGGAGGCCATTTGGCTGAGGCACAGAAAGGACAACTAGCTACATAAGTCTCAATGTCCTTTTTCAAGGTAGGCCACCAAAATTGCCTTTTATCCAAGTGTAACGTTTTCACGAATCCAAAATGACCAGTGGCTTTAGAGTCATGAGCTTGCTGTAATATTTGGTTTTTCAGCTTCGCTGGCACATATAATTTAGCCCCCACCCATGCCAATCCATCTCTAACCATACAGTTATTTGAGTGAGCAAGAAACCAATCATCAAGTTTTAGAGCATCTTTTAATTGTGCAGTCAAATCATTTGATAAATAAACCTCCTTCTTTTACTGGGCTCTGGTAACCACTGGAGCTGCCAAATGTTGGGACAATCAGCCGTACCACTTCTTGGCGAGCACTATTATATTGAGGTTATCTAGATAAAGCATCCGCCATGAAGTTCTTCCCCCCTGGGATGTACTTCAATGAAAAATTCAAGCACTTAAAGTACTGCACCGAGTGAACTTGCTTGGGAGACAGCTTCCGAGGCATTTTCATAGCCTCCAAATTGTTATGATCTGTTCACACCTCAAATGGGGGTTTTGCCCCTTCCAAGAAATGCTTCCAGGTTACCAGAGCCCAGCGAACTGCAAAAGCTTTTTTCCCAGATGGCCTATCTTCTTTTGGTTTCAGTTCATTTATGGAAAGTATATGCACACGGTTGCAAAGTCGCCATCTCATTTGCTTGTTGTAACACCGCCCTGACTGCTACGTCACTAGCATTGGTTTGGTTTACAAAAGGAGCATCCATGTCCGGGTGCTTGAGTACTGGTTCAGCAGCAAACAGTCATTTCAGCTTCTTAAAAGAGGCTTGACATTCCATGGACTACTCCAGTGGTTTACTAGCCTTCGGTTTCACCTCCCCTTTGGTTTTTAGGAGATTTGTGACAGGCATTGCAATCTTCGCAAAAGCAGGGATAAATTGACAGTAAAAATTAGCAAATCCCAAGAAACTTTGGAGTTGTTTCCTGGTGGGGGGAGGGGCCCATTCCAAAACGGCACGAACCTTCCAAGAATCCATTTCTATGCCATCATGTGAAATGTGATAACCTAAATAGTCAATTTTTTTCCTGGTGGAATTCATGCTTGGACAACTTTGCATACAGCTCAGCAACTCAAAGTTTTTCCAGAACTGACTGCATTAGTTTCACATGTTCATCACAAGTCTCCACGTAGATAAGGATATCATCAAGATAAACCAACACCCCTTTGTATAGATGTTCATGCAACACCTGATTGATCATTTGCATGAATACTGCAGGGGCCCCCTGTAGGCCAAATGGAAGAACGTTGAATTGGAAACAACCCACTGGCCAATTAAAAGCAGTTTTCTATTCATCCCCTTCCTTAATTTGAACCTGGTAGTATGCTTCTCTCAAGTCGAGTTTTGTAAAAATTTTCCCTTTGGTCAAGTGGGCCAACATGTCCTTCATCAAGGGGAGGGGGTACATGTTCTCCACTGAAATAGCATTTATGTAAAAACATAAACGAAGGCAGCCATCTTTCTTTTCACAGAACAATACTGGGGCTGCTACCCGGGGTCTAGTGGGTTGGATGAAAGCACATTCCAAATTCTTATCAATAAATGACTGCAGCTCTTCTAGCTCCCACGGTGTCATCGAGTACAATTTCGGTTTTGGGAGTTTCACACCGGGTAAAATTTCAATACTGCAATCTGTTGAATAATGGGGGCAAGCTCATCTGAGGCCTTTTCACTGAATACTTCTTTTAACACCCAATATTCCTCTGAAATTTTCTCCTCCCCCTTCAGGTTCTTGGTGCCAGTGGAGGCCAGTTCAGTGGGATTCTTGAGTTTCGGTTGAGATTGCCCCTCCCCTTCTGGGCGCTGGTCAGTACATATGCACAATGACCCTCTCTTCCAATCAACATGGGGGTTCCATTTCCAGAGCCAGGACAACCCCACTCCATCCCAAGAGCCACAATAAAACACAAAGTCTCTCAATGATTCCCCATCGTCATTTCTTTTGGTTCCATTATGAAATGGGCAGGGCCGTCCCCAGCTACTGATCCATCCAATTGGCAAAAGGCTATGGGCATTTTTAAAGTTTTTAGCCTTAAGCCCATTTTCTCCACTACCTCCGAGCTAATTACGCACCTTGTGTACCCAGAGTCTAATAAGGCCAGAATTTCCCCTTTGCTCCTGACGTGAGTACCCCTAATCTCACTGGAATGGTCATAGGGCCCTTGTTTGGACCTACAAGTGAGTCATCTTCCAATTTGGATTCACTCTCTTCAGAAGAGGTTGGAATTCCCAGCTTCTCTCCTTTCGGAGGAGCAACCTCTACAACCTCCTCTGCTTTAAGTGCCACTTCACAAGGCTTTGCTGGTTTTTTTTTCAGGCTTTCTTCCTCCTCCTGGCACCCCCTTTGGTTCTAGCTTGGCACGCCAATCTGCAGCCCGGTGACCTTCCTTCCCACATCAGAAGCAAGCAGTGGTCTTGGGTTTTGCTGCCATTCCTCCCTTTTGAAGTTTTAAGGCTTCTTGAGGGCTGGTGGGGGACGCCTTGCTCCAACCAACCCCCCCCCCCAGCATCTGTTTTGGGTCAGATAAATTTCCATCTCTGCTGCCAGCATGTCCCACAGCTGCAGCTCATTGGGATCTCTTCTGGCAATACAGCTTTGATATACATCTTCATTTATTCCATCTTTAAAAGCTTCTATCAGGGCTCCCAGGGACCAGCCTCGAATATGACACACCAGCTCTTTAAATTCCTGGGTGTAGTTGGGCTGCTGATCTCTGCCCCTGATTTATGGTCTTCATCCTAATTCTGGCCTTACATTCAACAAGTGGGCCTTCAAACCTGGCCTGCAGCACAGTCAGGAACAGGTCATAATTCAACAGCTTAGGGGCATTATCATTATGCAAAGTTACCATCCACTTTGCAGCTGTTCCCTGCAGAGCCTTGGCAACACATCTAACTTTGGCTGCTTCTGAAGAAAAATCCCCTCCATATTCCTCCATATGGCTCCAGACTTGTGCCAGGAAGAATCCTAACTCCTTGGGATCCCCCCCCCCCCATATTTTATTTCCAATGGATGCACCTTTGGATTTCTACATCTTCTGGCAATTACCCTTCCCGCTGGGGGACCCTGGGCTGCTGCTGCCTGTTGTGCTCGCCCAGGTTGATTTATGGGGGTGGCCTCTCTGATTCTTCTGGCTGGGGCTGCCTCCCCCTTCTCTCCCTCATACCTTTGATCAGTTTGAAATTCTCCGATAACTTCATTTAGAAGATGCATGGCTTGAGTTAGTAAAAAATTATTTCTTTCCTTCTCCTGCCATGGTCCCTCTCTTCCACGCCAATGGGTAGTGGTCACTCCTGGAGGAGGATTTTCGTCAGGATCCTCTGGGTTTTACAGCTGGTTTTTCCCCAAGATTTAGTTCTGCTGACAAGTTGGCTTCCCCTGCTCTCTCTAGCAGCACAGAATTTTGTCCTCCAGTTGCTCCCAGGTTTTCTTGGTCTCTGGCTGGATTTGACATTGTGTTCAGACCCTCTCAGAATAAGGTTTATTAATTATCCGGGTGGGCTGGTAATGTGGAGATTCAGAATAATGTCAGATGGTGCTCCATTCATAATACTTAGAAATACTTAGACTCCTTTAATCAGAGAAAATATATCTTTGACTGGAAATCAAGTGGTAGCAACAAAAGAATTCTAAATCTGAGAAAATGGGTGCATAAATCACATATACAAAGTTACAGCAACATTCCTACCCCCAATAGTGCAATTGGTTCATCCAATTAAAAGTTGTGTGTATCATCATGTGGGCATCTCCAGGTGGTGATGAGGTTTCTGTCCGTTGACCTTGATATAGTTTTATAAAGGTTTGCAGCTGCTCATAGCATAGGAAAGAAACCTAAGCAAGAATGTACCCCCCCCCACCTTATACAATTCTGGTTTGTAACACCTCCAGCTCACTTCCCATAACCATTCTCCCTTCCTCCCCCCGTTACTTATGACAGCCAAAAGATGCAAAGCAAAGGGAGAAAATCTTGAAGGCTGACAACTAGATTAATTATTTTATTATTATACATATAATCTTTTATTTCACCAATAGTCTTACTGTGTGTCTGATATGTCAGAAACTATTACAAAAAACTAAGAAATGCTGCAGTTGTTTTGACTGTCAATTTTTTTTATCTAAAGTTCTGGGAATTTCTATGAAAATAGGATCAGAATTGTATTCAAAGTACATCTATTGGAAGTGATGTCCTAGGAGGAAAATCATGTATTACTCAACTTTAAACAACAGTAAAAATGTATTAGAACAATTACATTCACTCTTTTCCCAAAATGTATTGGCTAGTACAATATTGACTTTGTGAAGTGCCCATTGGAAAAAAAGAAATTAAAAATGCTTAATTACTCAGTAAAAATGTCAAGGTGGGGAAAATATAAGTTTATTTCTCATTAAGTATAATGAAAAATAATTCTCTTTTTTTCTGCTTGTCTCCTTTTAAAAATAATGTACCATTCTACACATTTAGAACATATGTAATACAGTTTGCATTAATGTTTCCTTCAAGGTATGCTCTGCTGACATTAATACCATTGTTTGAAATAATGCTTCAGACTTACAACTCAAAATAAATGCTTCTGGGACCAATTGATATTAACTGTTTAATTGTAGGGATGAAAACAATAGGGAGGGTCTCATTCCCATAGGTCTCACTCCCCTCTCATAAGGGGAGTTTTTCTACAGTAAGCATTTCAGGGATTTGATTTTCAGCATATATGAAGAGAAGATTTTTAATTTTGCTTTATTAAAATCTATGATATAGTTATAGCATATTTTTAATTTTATTGAAAGGCATAATTACAGTTAATGCCTGAACTCCATGATGACCAGTTATTAGGTATATATCTGTGGACATTTTTTGGCCTTCTTTATGTTTAATCTTAGGCTTTTTTTTTTTTCTGTACTCCTTAACTTTCTTTCCTAGATTCTGTAGATAATTTGCATTTTCATCTATCAAATGCAAAGTATTATCAGACTCACTGAGGTTGCTGGTATTTCTTCCTTGAATTTCAAAGGCAATCACTATTAAGCCTATCTATGAGCACTTACCTACATTCAAACTACACCAGATAGGAGAACCTTTTACCTTTTCATTGAATAAGAAAGAAAAATAGTTTTGTATCACTCCTTTAATGACCTGCAGTCAATCTGATTCACTATGTTCTCTCCAGATTGTGGTCTCTTGTCATCTGTATAAGTTTTGCATGAGAACAAGAAGATGTTCAGGAATTTAAAGCTATTTCACAGTTTGACATGGCTGACACAATCAAATACATTTTTAAATGAAAACATATTGGTTTCTTTTGAATTGTTTAGCTTTCCCAATGATAATCAGTATACTTTGTTCCTTGGCTCTTTCTAAAACCTCCTTGAAATTTTCTTTCAATTGTGAAGCTCTAGTCTACATAATCATTATTTTGCTCATATATGAAATTAAGGATCTGTGCAATAGTTTGCATTGTGTTAAAACTGCTTTCTTTGGTATCATTATATATAGACTCTTAAAAATCTATTGGCCACTAAGTTGTTCTCTAGATGTATTAGCATCATTTGATCAAAACTTTACTGATTCTTCTATGGTTTATTTATTTGTGCATTCATTAAATGCTATTAAAAAAACACCTGTGTATATTTTAACCTTGAATGGTTACACCAATTTTATATTCCTTTTTTCCCTTTAAAAAGTTTCATGTTTATTTTTTTAAAAGTAGTATTCCAAAAAGCTGGAATTCTCAGGAATTCTCAGCAAATATAACACAACTCTTTTATGAATCTAAGATAAGAAAGTTGTCCAAGTCACTCTTGGACAGTTGATATCCAAGTTGATATCCAAGTCATTCTTCTGATTTATTACAGGTAATTCTTGCTTCATTTAGCAACCATTTGAAATTATATTGCTGGATGAAAGGATATACAATCAGCAACTCAACTTTCAGCTGTTGTGGCAGTCCTGCAATAACATGATCAAGAACTGGATACTTGTCAACCCATTTGCATTTATGATGGGTTATCAAGTGCCATTCAATCATGTGATTGTCATTTGCAATTTTCCCTGCTGGATCCCCCAGTAAATCATCTGAGAAGATGGCAAGGAATGTGACAAGCCTATTGCCTGGCTGGTTCCTGGAGGCTGGATGAAAAAGATCCATGCTGAAATAGAAACTTAGGTTCTGGCTTGGATTTTGGGATAGATCTGTTTTAGCCAGCCTCCTTGAGAGCAAAATCATTGGCTGGTGAAGAAAATCTGCCAAGTCTCTCTGGGAAGCAGCATTTTTTCTGCCAAAGATGCTGGATGAAAATTGATTTTTTTCACCCAGCTCCTTTGGAAACAAAAGCCCTTTCTGGAAATACTCTGCTCCACACAGGGTGGAATTTCTTTGGCAAGTCACACTTTTGCTGTTGCCAGAGAGGCTGGCTAAAAAAAAAAGTCTGTCCCAAGAAGAAATCAGAACTTGTATTTCAGGATGGTCCTTTTTCAATCTGTTCCCAGGCAGGCTTAGATTTCGGGATGGACTTTTTTCATCCAGGCTCCTTGAGAGCAAAGATGCTATTTCAGGAAAGGTTCTGTCCAACACTGTGTAGTAAAGTGTCACTTTCATTTTATGCTTTCAATAGATCTAAAATTTGTCAGCTCATAAGTGACAGAACATCTTTCAGACAATGAGTTAGATCTTTCAGGAGTCCCCCCCCTCCCCGAAACATATATAATGGACAGTAACACATACTTTAAATACATATGTTATTAATACACACAAAGACCTTTTGAATAACATTACATTTTTGTGAAAAATCACAGTTTTATCAGAGGGTTGATATATAAACTGAACATATTCATTTTGAAGAAAAAACAGAATTTGAGAGAAACATTCTTGAAAGATCTGTCTGCCTCTGTCTGTAGATTTACAAAGTATATATAATTTCCACAGTTAAACCTTCTACATCTCTAATTCTCCATTATAACTCTGTTCATATGTCTAGTACAATATTACATAGATATTTCTTCAGCTTGAAATTCTAGCTTCAAGCTAGTTGGAAGCAAGACAAATTGATTCTCATAGAAAACTGCCTAGAGTGCCAGTGGGAATAACTTCCTCAAATTATTCATATTTTCTTATAAGGGATATTCTATTGAGTTCAACAGACTGCTTTTTCCCAAATCTTAACAAGGAAATTGGACATATACAACTATAAAATAATGGCTGTACTTATTTTGTGATAATTGCAATGAGTCTAGTTAATTCTGGAAGATAAGAACGTTTGGAACAGAAGCTTGAATTCACTTTATGTTATTCAAAATTAGAATATATTTCCAGATTTTATATATTCAGTTTTCTCTGATATAAGGGCACAAGAGAAAGAAAAAAATATCTGCCACCAAATCATATTAATCACAATTATTTATGACTGTATTTACAGACTTATTTTGTGTAGTATATTTACCATTATTTTTCTCAAGAAAGCCTATATGTTAAAGCTCTTTGAATTTTTTTATTATTTATATAGTATAGAAATACTATATATAAAAAAAAATTAAACCACAAAAAAATGCATTGTGTATTTTGATATAAATAATTCATAATTATTGTATAAGGAATATTCAAAGGAAGAAGACAGCTCTTTCTATAATTTGGCTGTTATTGATTCTTTCACAGAAAAAAGGTATAGGCTATGATCAAAGACATGGCTAATCATCTGTACAAATATCTTTTATATTTCAAACAGCAACTGATTTCAGAAGTTTTCTTATTTTTTATAGACATAATACTTTGGAGTATTAAACATTGTTACAATGCTATTGCATATTTAATGAAATGATAAAATAAAATTTGAAACTATGTATCAATCATTTAACATCATTATCAGTCAGTATATTACTTTAAACAGTAGAGTGCTTATACTACTGAACATTACAGTTAGAAAGATTAATGCAATTAATATAATTGAAGCATCAAACACTAAAAGGAAATGATCATTGGTGGAAAAGCATTTGTATACCCTCTTACTTCTGAACACACCTAAATCAAATATTTCTGCACAGATTTCCATATTTTACATTGTATATACTTCCCTCACATGAATGCATTTTAATAAATCTATAAAAATGCTACCTTTCTTTCAACCTTGTACTTTCCATAGCTAACATAATCCTATGTCATTACAATATTTCAATTTTTATTAGTAGTAAATAATCCAGATAGCCACAGATATCACCTAACAGAGCATAAATAATAAAATATCTCATTTTATTTGTGTCTGTATTTTAATTAATAGCCAATAACTATTTTATATTATTCCTTTCTGACACCATGCAGTACTTATTATTATTTGTTTCCAGGAATTGCTGAGGAGAGGTCCGATATTCATTTGAAGAAAAATTTTGTTTCTACTTGGCTTATGGAACCTGCCTTATCAGATGAGGAGAAGAAAATGCTTCAACAAAAACATTCCAGCATACAAGATATTTCATTGCTCCTTTATATTTTAAACCATATTAATATGCTTTAGTTGTTCTCTGCTCTGAACAAGCTTTGAATTAAAATCAGTGAAAATGTTAGCATATTTCAGCCTATTAAGCATTATGTTTTAATGTAAGAACCTTTATAATGTGTTTGTTTAATACAATTTAAAGACATGCATTTTTCTATCATTGAACATGTCGTGTTCAGCTTTAACAAGTTTATTGATGTGAAACTGAGTCCATGACATTGGCTTGCAGGATAGGAAATTGAGCTTTCTAGATGCCATGTTTTTTCCATTCCATCTCTGAAGTTAAATTCTGAACAGAATATATATATGTTGGGAACCATGGTGAATACAATATGAATCATATGATGATTGGATCACATGATGATAGTCCAATTGTGTTTGGATTATCCACCAGTTTTTAAATAAGAAGAATTACATGCTGTCATTAAAAACTAATTCCCTTATTTGTAACTACTTTCTGTCACAGTAGTAAAGTTAATGAGTTCTGCTGTCCTTGACTGGGTAAAAAAATATACTCTAGTTAATGCGGGATGTGGTGGAGTGGATTTGGAGGCTTGCAATATTAAATATTTAAAAATTATCAACCAACCAGTTATAATCAGCCGCAGCAACCTTCAGTTATTTATTGAAACATTTAATTAACTAACTAGTGTTAGTAACCTTCAACATTTATTAGTTAGCTTTGAATTCAGTTCCATTCTGAAAATAGTGCTAATAGAATTAGTGCTTAATTCATGCTTCAAATAATTTGGCTGTTATGTTTCAAGTATGGGAAGAGGCACAAAGACAAGCTGAGGGGAAATTTTAGTAAGCGCTGCATGCCCAGCTTTCTGAACAAGTTCATAGATGACTATAGACCTGGAATATATGAAACCATACTACACTAGTTCAAAACAATTTATAAAAGGTATAACAACACAAGCAATTTGCTTTCAAAAGAAATAGGATAAAACACATATTGTACCCTATTGTGACAAAAACTCAACACTTCAGCTGGCAGAGACAGTCTTAATTTGTTAAATAAATTTTATATTGTATAGAACATAGAAATGGCACACTAGTCTTGTTTTTAAATAAGGTCTAACAAATAATGTATTAGTGCAGAATTCACCTTAGACATATCAAAATGCTGGGTTAGCTAGATGCTTCTGCAAAAGTTAAGCATCCAACTTCTTTTGTGAGCCCTACTCAAAATGGCCACAGTTGTCATTTGGCATACAAGAGATATGCATACAAAAGCCTAAAATGGCCAATGGGTTTCATCAGATTCTACCAACTGACCATATTAACAACAATCAACATTAAAATTAACAGTTAAACTCTGAAGAAAGTATAAATGTTGGGAACTGTGATTAACATAATATGAATGATATGATGAAATTATATACCACAGGAATTTTTGCCCATATTATTAAGATATGAGCCCCTTGATTCAGGCAAAGTACAGGAACATTATGATTACATTTGGTTTTAAATTACCCAGATATTTAGTTCAGATATGGTATTTTTATCCACCTATCAGATTCTTCTAATAACTTGGGATATGAATATGTTATTGTTTGATGGTGGTTAATGATATTATCACAGAATGTAAACTATCTGATCTTCTTGCAGCAGCTAACTATATTGTCAAATTCAAATTTTGCAGAGGTGGTATTTATTGTCTTGCTGCATTCTCAATTCTGTCTTTATATGCATTTGTACTCAGGTATTGGTCATTATTTTGCCATAGCCTCTAATTCAAATGAATTTTGGATGGCTTAAAAGTAAAGACTTCCTAGTCATGGTTGGCACTGCTCCTTTAGCAGAAATAAAGAGTTGAGAAAGATCCTGGTTACACAGGTTCTGGGCTGGAAGTGCCTCCCAATCCAAAAATAAAGATACAAAGTTCCTAGAATTATAGGGACATAAAATCCACACCCATTTGGTCTTAATCTCATCCTACCATATGGATCTCTGTGTGGAAGAAAACCTTCATTGCAAAATCTGATAAACTAGAGTAAATGTGCATAAATGATTGAAAGCTATTGAAAATCAAGGACATTTAGGATGAATTCATGACCAGCATCCTAGGTTCCCACAGATGTCATCTATTGATGGGATCAATATTCTGTCCAGGATTGAATCTTGACATATAAAAGTGGCCTGGTATAAAAGACACCCACCTCGTGAAGTTGCCAGATAATTCTTATTAGTGAGAAAAGACATAAATTAACTATACTATAGGTGACCTCACAAATTCAAAGACTGTCTTCTTTCCAAAAACAGGTTCAGACTCTGCCTGGGTAACATATCTAGGCTAGGTTTCAATAATCTTCATAGGATCTGGACAGCTAAATTCAATTAAGCAATTCTGAGCATCTTTATATTTAAGATATATCTCAAACACACAGACAGACACAC
>BLBF01000026.1:6055955-6142099 GCA_015471245.1 Laticauda colubrina | reverse complement strand
TATCTATCTATCTATCTATCTATCTATCTATCTATCTATCTATCTATCTGAGTGTGATGACCCGGAATGTTCCACAAATGTAACAAAAACCAAAATGTAAATAAATGTTCTTTAATGCCTTCAATTTGGCTTCACTTTTCAATTGTTCACAGTTGTTATTTTTCCAAAATAACATTCCTAATGAAAGAAAAGAAAAAAAAAATACAGTCCAACACAAAGAGCAGATAATGAAGCAATAAAAGCCAAAAACAAACCGCATTGAAGAAAGTTCCACGACAGACCAGGATAATTAATTACAAACTTCAAGAAGATAACCAGGTATAGTCTGTTGGAAGAAGCCAACCAAGATAAACCTTGTCGAGGAATAAAATACTCTTTCTTTCCAGCATTTGCTAGCACGCAGGTCCAAACACTTATGCAGTTCTCACACCTGTATCCCATGAAGAGGATCATGTCCCTCTCCTCCCGAGTATACCATGTTTTCCCCTGATCTTCTCCTCCCTGCGTTTCAGTTTTTAGGGTTGCTCTCTTAGCAGATGTTTTTATTTATAGCTTATTCTTGATAGTGCCGAAAGCTATTGCTATACAGAAGGCAAGTCCAGTTGAAGCAGAAAATATGATAGAAGATGAAATATAATGAGCCAAAAGTTGAGTACCATTATATCCTATGATAAGTTCAAGTGGGACACCTTAGATCTTGACCTCCAACTATGTTGTAAACAACTTGTCAAAAGTTCCAATGCTCAGATTTTTAAGCTGCAGAATATGTTGGCCCCTGAAGCTGTGCTATACTGCAGTCTTTTACCCCAGAAATATATTTGTTAGAATGTATGATTTACAGTAGATATTCTTGTAGTGTTATATAGTGTTATATTCTATGTTATTTATTTATAAAAATAAATGAAAATAAATAAATAGTTCCACAGTTACAAAAATACTATTAAAATTGTAATCATAAAAATATAGCCAAATCAAGAAAATATAAAGCATTAAGAAATTGAACCATAAATAAGAAAACATTGCATTAAAAAAATGTATACAATTGAAGTAGTGCAGAAAACTGCATTTTATTATTGGGCAGCTAAACCAAATACATAAATATAGAAAAAAAAAAAAAAAACCACCAAGAGCAATTTAGGAAAAGAGTAGCATCCAAAGCAATTATTCCCTTAAAGTCCCAACTTTCAATAAAGAGTTGTTTTGTAGCTATTTTTATACTACTCTGAGTAGCGAATGAAATTGGTACCAAAGTTTTAGCATGTCTGTGAAGATTCTGAATCATCCAGGGTGGTCAAACTCAGTTTCACTGAGGACCACATCAGGTTTGAGTTTGACCCCAGGGGGCTGGATTGGCATGGCCAGGGTAGGTGTGGCCAGCTTGATGTTACTTGTGTTGTAATGGCTCCAGCGCTCTGCCAACAGCTGTCCTGAGTTCCATTTTCATTGGCAGAAGCACAACAGGCTGGTCCTTTGCTGTTTCCAGAGCAGAATTGGTTGAGTGATAAGGCACTTTTTTTATGAAATGGTGTGGATGTCCATTTTCCTGGAAGATGTACTAATGATCTGTTTCCTTTTTCTGATATCCAGGGTTGCTGCGGTATTTGTGCTTATTTGAACAGTGTTCTTGCACAGCTTCTTTCATTGTGGGAAGTATTGTTGTAACTTTGATAGTGGAACAGTTTTATGATGCAGACAGTTTTATGATAAACTTTTATTTCTAATTTGCCATCACTGCATCTGCTGATTAAAATATCCAAGAAATATATTGCATAGTTGTTTTTCTTACCTAGTAAATTTTATTCCTTTGAAAATGTTGTTAATATCTGTGTCCCTAATTGGTCCTTTTCTATTGTGACAAAAGTGTCATCTATGTGTAATATCAATGCTTTGAGTTGTATGCATGGAAGTGCTATAGATTGCATTACAGGCTTTGCTATTAGCTATCAAAGTAGTGATCCCATGGACATTCCTTTTATTTGTTCATATATTTGTGAACTGAACATGCATTGAACTGAAAGTATGTGGTTAAACGGCCTGTCACATAGGCCGACGGATGCAAAACATATGTAAAAAGGACACAGCAGACGAGAAAATGTTCCATCCGTTGTTATCCGCTCTCAAAAGTGCCCCAAATTTGCATACGCAGAGCGGACAACAACGGAAAGGAATGGACGGGGGGAGGATGTAGCCAGGATGGAAAGTGGATGCTCCACGGAACCCTAGCGGATGGAAGTGGATGGGAGCGGATGACACATCCGCAGGGCTTCAGGGGGAGCACAGCGAAGCGGAAGCGCAATGGAAGGAGCGGATGCAGAGCAGATTCCTAGCAGATGAAGCGGATGCAGAGCGGAAGCCTAGCGGATGCCTAGCAGATGCAAAGCGTTAACTGCGCATGCGGGGAGGATGCATTGTGTCAGCCCCATGGATATAAAGGGAAGCAGCTCGCAAGCAGATCACCATTCAAAGGAAAGACCTGCTTCCTGACACAGCTCCAGCCAACAACCATGGGGAAGAAGAGGAAGCCTGTGCCTACTTCTGCTAGCCCTGGCAAGATGGACAGGGCCAACATCCCACCCCCTGGCCCTGACTCTGCTTCTGCTCAGGTTTCTGCTGCTCGGACTGACTCTTCTGGTGCTGGGGCTTCTGCTGGCGCTGCTCCTGGTGCTGGTGCTTCTGCTGGTGCTTACTCTGATGGCGCTGCTCCTGCTGCTTCTGCTGGCGCTTACTCTGCTGGCGCTGCTCCTGGTGCTGGTGATTCTGCTGGTGCTTACTCTGCTGGCGCTGCTCCTGGTCCTGCTGGTGCTCCTGGTGCTCCTGGTCCTGCTGCTGCTGCTGCTGCTTACTCTGCTGCTGCTGATCCTGGTCCTGCTGGTCCGGCTGGTGCTGCTGGTGCTTACTCTTCTGCTGCTGATCCTGGTGCTGCTGGTACTGCTGGAGCTGCTGGTGCTGCTTTTGCTGCTACTGTTGTTGTTGTTGCTGCTGGTGGTGGTGGTGTGGAGGAGCAGCCCATAGAACCTCGAAGCCCCTCTGATGAGGGCCCAGATGGCCCTGCCAGAGGGAGGAAGAGGCATACGCGTGAACAGGAGAGGAGACAATACTCCATCTAAGAGGAACATGAGGATGAGGTGCTCAAATGGCTGAGGGAGAATGAATATCTATGGCAGAAGGGATACAGGCTCTATCGAGACACCAAAAGGAAGCAGGCTGCTTGGAGAGAGAAGGCGGAGAGCCTGGGATACACTTCAGAGATTCTCCTTGGCTGGTGAAAGCACATGCACACCTGGTACGGGAAGCTACACCTCAAGAAATCTGGCCAGGCCGCGGTCAAGTTGACGGACAGAGAGACCTACGTGATAGCCAAGTGCAGCTTCTTGGAGGGTGAAATCCGCCACCGAGGAGCAGCCCCTCTGACAAACCTCTCTCTCCGGCAGCCCACAGAAAGCTAGTCCTCTTCTGGCCAAGAGTCAGCTCCTGTGTTCAGGCAGGTATCTGTGGAGCATCCCATGACGGAGACCCCCCGACAGCTGAACTCCCCGTGGCAGAGTGCGTGGAGGACCCCCTGATGCAGTGGGAGCAAGGAGAGGGCACTTCTACCAGAGACCAACCCACATCCACCCCCAGGTCCACCTCCACAGAAAGCAGGCAGAGAGCCAGACCAGAGGGCCAGAGCCACACTGTCCTGCTGGAGATCAGGGACACCATCAAAAGCAGCGTAGATCTCCTCTCTCAGCTGGTACACACCGACATACCATCCTCAAACCGCAAGCCCTTCCTCACCTACATCAACCAGACCCTGCTGGAAATGTCCGAATCCCAGTACCAGGTGATCAAGGACAGGATCACCGGTCTTCTTCACAACCCTCCAGACCCAGCTGAACCTGCTCCCACCCAGTCCAGCTCTGCTCCTTCACCCCAGGTGATGTCACTGCCCTTCCAAGGCTTTCCACAGGCCCTCACCTACCAAGGCTAGGGCTACCAGGAGCTCCAGCAGCACAGGCAGCCCTTCCCAGTACAGGCACAGGTACATCGTACGCCACTGATGCCACTGATGCCACTGATGCCACCGATGCCACTGAAGCCACTGATGCCACCCACACCACAGATGCCACCCACTCCACAGATGCCACCGATGCCTCACATCGCTCAGCTGCAGACCAGACATCCCCACTACAATCCTCTTTCCTCCACCCCACAGCCAAGCCCGGCCTCAGAACATCTGTCATTGGTCTTGGGACTGACATCCCATGTCATGGAGGAAGGGGCTCTCAACATCACAGGACTCAGCCAGCTCTCTGAGAGCTTCCTCCACACACCATCCCCTGTTGTCCTCTTGGGGCACCCCAATGGCACCTCAGACCAGCACTCCAGCAGCAGCCACCTCCACAGCACCTGGACCCTTCACCCCTGAGACTATGGGCACGCCTCAGAGTGACTGAGAAGAATGCCAGAGACTGGGTTGCTACCTGATGACTTTATCATTGCTTGGGACACTTGGGTCATTTTCTTTTACAGTTTGTTATTAATAAAGATTATCTTTGCTTCACACACTTGCTTCAGTTCTTTTAGTCAATAAAGTCTTGATGGAAATTTTTAGAAACGGTTTAAGCCTTTGCATGCTTGTGGGATAGGTTAAGATAGCAGTGGGATGGGCAGTGATATCTTTGGTATGGGTAATAGCTGTGGGATGGGCAGGGATACCTTTGGTATGGGTAATAGCTGTGAGATGGGCAGGGATACCTGTGGGATGGGCAGGGATACCTGTTGGATGGGTAATAGCTGTGGGATGGGTTAGGATACCTGTGGGATGGGTAATAGCTGTGGGATAGATAAACCTCCAGTGCAAGCATAGTGGGATTGTATGGTCCACCCTCCCAGGTGCCACACCTTTGGCCCTTAATTATCATGAACAATTTAATCATTGATCCACACATTTCAACATAAACACAACTCTTTATTAAATACCTTGTTCATTGTAGGGCCACTCAACATACATGGCACAATCTCATCCATGTGATAAGACGGAAGGAAGGAAGCATCCATTAAGCATCTATCATCCTGTCTTGCCACTCCACTGCTCTAGCTGGGGAGTTGCACCAGTGTTTCAGGAGGTTGAGCTGCTTCTTCCCTTCACGTGAAGCTCTGTTGGGGCCTTGCACATCCACAGTGTCTATCAGGTTTCGCCCTTGTATCCATTCACCAGCCTCCATGTCCCCATTGCCTTGTTGGAGGTCCGCGAGCCTGTTCTGCAACACTAGGTAGCGGGTGCGCATGAGATTGTGAAGGATGCAGCAAGCTTCCACGATCCTCCTCACGGTCTCTGGGCGATGCTGCATGGTGGTGAGATGCTGTTGGCCAGGATGCCAAAGGTGTTCTCCACCACCCGCCTTGCCCTGGACAGTTTGAACTTGTAGTCAGCATCGACCATGGCAAAGAGGATGATGCTGAAGAAGCCCTTGTAGTTGTGATAAGTGGACCCTGACTTAGCTGGAGCTTTGCAGGCCCCGTGCTTGCCATCTATGGCTCCAACGATGTGGGGGAAGTTCCACTTCTGATACCACTGCTCTGCAACTTTCTTCCAGCCTTCTTCAGTGGAGGGGCACTGGAGGAGCTCCTCCAGGTATTCTTCGATGATGGCCTGCACCACTTCTCTGACCACAATGCTGATGGTGTTGTGCGGCACCCTCCAGCCGTACTGCATGCTCCTGTATGTGGTGCTGGAGGCCAGGTGGTGCAGAGTCAGTGCCACCTTGAGCCCAGGGTCCAGGTTGGGCTGGAAGTTGGTTCTCTGCTTGGTCAACCTGGGTCTCAGCCACTCCACAACTTCGTCAAACATGGCTGGCGGCATCCTCATGAAGTTCTGTAATGCACGAGTGTCTTCGTTCCTCAGCTCCACGATCAGCTTATTATACATTCCATATTCTGCTCTTCTCATGATCCATCTTTGGACCCTGACACTTCTTGGCCGCCTCCTTTTCTTCACGTAGAACAGGTGAAAGAGCCTGTAGATGGCTTTGCACTGTTGTAGAACGATGGTGGCTACCAAAAGGAGTGTGTGATGATCCATGGTGGAGATGACTGGATGCTGTGGAAGAGCAAGAGCCAGATGAAGGCTGGAGAGGTCTGCACAGCAGGGCTGCTGGACTGAAAGTGAGATCCAGGTGAGTTCCTCCCCCTTTTTATAGGAAATATAGGTTTTCCACTTGGTGTCCTTTTGCATCCTCTAGACATCCTGCAGACATCCTAAATATCCGAGATACGTCCCCTATGTAAACGTTTTTTCCGTTTTAATGCTTTGTATGTGAGCTGCATCCGCTTTCATCCTTTCTCCATCCGTGCTACTAATGCTTCATGTCCATTCCGCGTCCATTTCGCTTCCTCCCTGTGTCCGTTTTCCGCTGGAGCGGATGCAAGTTGCGCGGATGCACAGCGGATGCCTCGCGGATATAGCGGACATGTAACGGATGACGACGGCCATCTAACGGATATCCCCCGTATGCGTAGCAGATGTCTAACGGACGCATTGGATACATTTTCTGCTCAAAAACTTTTGTGCAGCTCAAAACTTTTTGAGCGGATGAAATGTCAGTAGACGGATGCTGGACAGATAGAGAGGATGAAAAACGGATGCAGTGAGTACAGAACGGATGCATCGCGTTAACCAACGGATGGAAATTGTTTCTCTCCATTTTACATCCTCTTTCCATCCGTTGGTGCTGTGTGACCGGGGTTTAAGCAAAGGTCCATGATAGCAATAGCAATTAGACTTATGTCCTGCTTCATGGTGCTTTAAAACCCTGTCTAAGTGGTATATAGAGTCAGCATATTGCTCCCAACAATTGAATCTTCATTTTACCCATCTTGGTAGGATCGAAGGCTGAGTCAATCTTGAACCTGGTGAGATTTGAACACCAAATTTTAGGCAACCAGCAGTCAGCAGAAGTAGCCTGCAGTACTGCACTCTAACCATTGCAACATCCTGGATCATTCTGGCTTTTCAATGTTGGTGTATTTGATAAGGCCTTGTGTGTTGTGTACTTGGGCATGATATTGGCTGTAATGGTGCTCAGTTATACTTTTGTACAGAGTAGTATTATGACATAAGTATGATTAATTTCTTTTTAATTTTGATGTGTTTTTGAGTGCATAAATGTTAATTGGCTTGTATTCAGCACCTTCCATGTATAAGATATAGGAATTGTCATGCATGTATCTCACTAATGTTAAAATGTCCACAAAATACACCATGACATATTTTAGTATGTCTTTGTTCACTAGAAAATTATAGATTATTAGATTGATTGATTGATTGATTGATTGATTTTTATTTGTTAACCATTTATTAGATAACAAATATAATTGGAACATGATTATGATTACATGAAATAGGTACGAATAAAACTGGACATTAGGACTGGGATGGTAGACGTATGCATGACCCTTACAGGCCTCTTAGGAATGGGCTAAGGTCAACAGTAGACAATCTAAGGTTAAAATTTTGGGGGTTTGGGAAAGAAACCACAGACTCAGGTAGTGCATTCCAGGCACTGACAACTCTGTTGCTGAAGTTGTATTTTCTGCAGTTGAATTTGGAGCAGTTTACCTTAAGTTTGTATCTATTTTGTGCTCGTTATTGTTCTGGCTGAAGCTGAAGTAGTCATGTACATGGATATGAGTGTTGCTATCCATTTGAACTTTCATAGTCTCCCATGATAGACATCTTCAGGTATCAAGCACAGTTGCACAGATTTATACAGAGTCTGGAAATTATAATATAAAAAGACATTCAAATACGGATGTTGTTCTTTAAGTACACTCTTCGGAATGCTCCAAATAATAGTTTTAGCATATTAATTTGTAGCAGACAATACCTTATACCCAGGGGTAGGATTCAATTTTTTTAACAACCGGTTCTGTGAGTGTGGCTTAATTGGTGGGTGTTGCTTGGTGGTAATGTGACTGGCTGGGCATGGCCAACTTAACATCAAGGCACGCATCTCCTCACCTGGCCTCTCGTAACTGTGTGGATGCTGCAATAGTTGTAAGTGTGAAAAATGGTTATAAGTCACTTTTTTTCAATGCCATTGTAACTTTGAATGGTCACTTCACACAAGCAAAGTACTAGCCAAGGTACCAGCAAACTCCAGAAAAGTTCCAGAGACAGGAAGTCTAGTCCTGCCAAGAATGTAATAAGGGTTAATGAAGAGGCAATTTCTGTAAGCAACACCAGAATGTTTCCTTCCTGACTTCCTTACAGGATTAGGACAGTAATTTCTTCTTACAACAGGTTCTCCGAACTGCTTAGAATGTTAACAACCAGTTCAAGCAAATAGGTGTGAACCTGTAGAATCCCAACCCTGCATATACCCTGCATTCTGCTTTTAAAGCAGACTTCTCAAAAATGGCACCCTAGGCTGTGCTGTAACTCTTCAGAATTCCCAAACACAGAGGTTGCTGGTACCTAAGCTGGGGGAATGTTTCTTTGGTCAGCACTGGAGTTCACAATTTTATATAACTATATATATAATATGGCATTAATTGTATAATATGGAATGTTTATGGGTACAACTTAAAGCAGCCAAAGTATTTGCATTTGTTTTAGTTAGGTGGGGAAATCCCTCATTCATACGGCTAATTCCTTCTTTTTAATATATGCAAGCAACAAAAATTTATTGCAGCAACTATTTTATAATTAATTATTGATTAGACATTACAACCCTCTATTGAATCTCATCTGAAACTCAGACTGATTCTTTGATCATTGTGCTAGCATTTATTAAATATGCATTATTAATCTGAATTATATTCTGCTTAACTATAAGCCCTTAGAGCAAAATTAACGATTACTGCATTAGTGTTTCTAAAATGGAACCAATTTTCCAACTTTACCAAATTAGTAGTAAGAGGGGCTGATGATATTGATAAATGTTACCTCAGAATCTCCAGCACAATAGTTTTTTGTTTTTTGTTTTTTTTTTAAAAAAACCTTTTTGAGCCAGAGATCTCTTTCTCTTTTACAACTGAGTTTTTTCTACCTTTCAGGCTTTCTGTGCTTTAAGTGTCATTATAAATATATGTTTATTGTTAAATTACTAGGTATAGCAATAGGAGATTCTTCCATGTCAATATTTTTCATGGGAAAGACAATGCAAATACACCATAAAGTGTTACAGCAAGCACAACCTGTCTTAAACAAGAACTTCAATCATGTGTATTGTACAAATGAAGAAACCACTTTTATTCATAAAAACGATAATAGCATTATAGAAATCATAGAGAATTATAGAAAATTGCATATACAATACAGACTAACATGAAGCATGTTTCCTCTAATGCAATGATATTCTAGTTCAGGTTAGAAATGCACAATGAGCAAAAAGAACACACATACACACACACACACACACACATCAATGATGGGATTCAAAATTTTTTACTACTGGTTCTGTGGGCATGGCTTGGTGGGCGTGGCCGGGGAAGGATACTGTAAAATCTCCAGTCAGAGGTGGTATTTGCTGGTTCTCCAACCTCCTCAAAATTTCCACTACCAATTTTCCAGAACTGGTCAGAACCTGCTGAATACCATCTCTGACACATACACACATATATATATTCGAGAACACAATACTGTAAAATACAGAATTTTGAAGAATTGATTACAGACTGGATACAGAGACTACAGCAGAAATTATATTGCCCTACAAGTTGGTGAATTAAGATGATTGACAACAGTATATAGAATTAAAGAAATATCTAGGATCTTGTGCATAAGAGAAAAGTTCATTTGAACTTCTTTCATTCTCTGTCAAGTAAATTTACTGAATGAATTATCACTAGAGAAATAGTAAAGATACAAATACAATATTATTTTTCCCAAGTATTTTAATGGGTAGTATTTCCAAAAGCAGTAAAACATATTGACTGTTTAATGATGTCAAAATTTATTATAGCAGCAATAATATTGTAAACTCAAAAGTCCATAAAAACAATACAGAGTCTGCAAAAACATAGAGAATGGAAAAAGGATTAACTTCAGGGGTATTTTTTAATTATTACTGTGGTATTCTTGTAACTAGAGTAAGATCTTAACTAAGTTCTAGATCTAGAACAATAGTTCTTTGGAGCATATGATTCAAGATAGCATGACCAAAAGTTACTGGGGGGAAAAGAAATAATAAAAAAGGAAGTTAGTTCATATTACAATATTCAAGTATTGAATATTGTTTAAAATATCCTTGCATAATACTTATTCCTGTGAATTTAACTATGGATGCTTTTGTAAGAATTATTTGTACCCACTTCACATAATCATAATCATGTTCCTAATTATATCTGTTATCTAAAGCATGACTGACTAACTAAATAAAAATAAATAAATAAAATAAATATTTGTACATTTAGATGTTTGATTAAGTAATGGAACTGAATAAGCATGCTCAACACAGAATATATTTGAAGGACTTGCTTATATTTTAATTATTTAATTTAATTTAATTCCTGAGGATTTTATGCTGTTCCATTTTAGACTGGCTTGCAAAAGCTTACACTGATATAAAGAAGAAAAAGGAAAACACTGAACCAGAGGGCAGATTAGGAAGAGCCCTTTGGTGCTGTGGGTAGGTGTGTGTGCATTTGTGTCTGCATGCACATGTATTTAACAATGTGATTCTCAGCAATCTTTTTTTCTGAAATAAGACCACTGAATTTGGATATCAACCTTAACATTTGCTTTCAATGGCTTGGCTTTTTTTTCAAAAGTTTCTCAGTTTATCATCATTGCATTGAATGCATTTAGCTCATAAGATTTCATTACATTTAACCACTTACAAGAAATACTCTTTTTAATCTTGTATTTCCTTTAGGATGCTTGAGAAACCAATAATTAATGTCAAATTCAACTATCAGGAAACAAAAAAATTCACAAATCACGATGGTATTGGTAGAACTATGCGACATGCAGTCATGTGACCATTAAGTTGATACACCTGAAATACAATCATGTGACCATAGGGGGCATGACCATTTAGAACATGGGGGTGCTTTACTTCCATATAACTTTGATTGTAAAATGACTAGTCCCAAAATCAGGATTACCTGAATAGTCTATTAAAGAACAATACATTTGTGTTTACTGCTGCAAAGTCTTCTGTTATATTTAAAACAAATTTCATGATTTAAAAAGTTAAAAACTGAATTGAGTTTTTTTTATCACAAGCCCAAAGTTTTTATAAAAGACTAAAAATTAAATAGACAATTCAGAAGACATAAAAAGAAAAGTATATAAAAATATATTTTGCAAACAACCATAAGAACTACTTCATCTGCATTAATAAAAATAAGATAGCAGAAGTTAATGTGAAAGTACCATGGATCAGAAGGCACACAGAAAACACTGTTCCATAAATGCTTCTTGGTTTGCATTAATTTTGCTGCATTTCTAATATTTTCATATATTTATGGAGTTATATAAGCAAAACAGGAACTTTCTTTTCTTTCTTTTATTTCACTATTCCTCAATTTTATGATCACAAAATTGAGGTGTTGGGATTGCAGTTGACAACATTCCCATCCAATCTGAGTATTTGCAATGTTATGGAAATTTATCCAGGGTATTGCTTTGTACAAGACAGCCTTAAGAATTTCTAAAAATGTTTCAGTTAAGAAAACACCACCTGTGCATTAATTCTCACACAAAATTCATGGGTAAGCATAGTTAATAGCTCAGCTGTCTTCCTTTTTTTCTGCAAGATTTTGTATACATTATTACTGAATAATAGATTAAATATCTAGCATAGTTTAAATAAGGTATTCTAGGTTTCAGGTTGTTTATGACTGTGACTATGTGTTATGTTTGATCTTTGTTCATTTTTCAAAGACGAATTTGTAAATTTGTAAAGGTCTCTGATACTGACAGCTCAGGTAAATGTTACTAACACAAGCGTCAAGCTGGAAAAATCTGACAACTATAGACAAGCAAAATCATACAGAAACACAAGTGTCATCTCCTTGCTTCAGAACCTTCTCTCTCAAGAGATTCAGGTGTTATTTCCACTTGAAATAACAAATGTTAAGGTGGAAAAAGGAGTAAAGAGGCTAATGGGTATCTTGTCAATGCCTGGCATGTTTTGTACTTTCTGGAAAAAGAACAGAGAAAGAGACAGTGTACAATTTTAAAATATAATTAAAAAAATATAATTCTATAATTGTGATAATGAGTAATGTAGGATTTTCATGCCTTTACAAATTTAAACCATTACTACAGTGATAGTTACAACATCCAGACATTTTATAGTTTCTGTTATAGTTACATACTAACAGAGTTTATCACTATTTTCCAGTTTTTTAGATTATAAAGTTAGGTGAAGTATACAATAAAAAATATATTCAATTTGAAGTAAAATTCATTACATTCAGGAATATTTATTTCTCAATACAAAATGAAGAAAGCTTTGTTTGTTTTCTGTAAGAACAGCAATTGGTCTGGTTACCAGAGAAATCTATATTTGGATTTGTTGATTTAATGAAGCCACTGACTTTGATTTAATGAAGCCACTGACAAAACTATATATAGTATAGGTTATATTTTACAATATATAGATAATAATATTAACAATTGCCAGTCCAACAAAGGATGAGAAATAAAATGAATATTATAGCATACAATTTGATTCAAAATAATGGGACTTATTTTCAGTAAGGTTCAACTGCAGTTCTGAACAAAGCAATCATTTTATTCCAGAGCAGTATGTAAATTTAGGCACTCTACCACTCAGATAATTTATAGTAGAGATACTCAGGGACCATTCAGTCTTGTTTCACATACCTTATCTTTGAATAGCTCACTATGGTGCAGGATATTTCCCAGGTTGTCCATTCCAAGAGTCTACTAGATCTGAAAGGAGATTTGGAAAACAAGAGACAAACCTAGGAAACTAAACATTTTTATTTATAGTCAAGCTAGAATACTGACAACAATATTTTTATAGACATGATCATTTGATTTCCAAGCTGGGAAAAATAAGTCTCTATGAGTCTCATGAAAAAATTATTTGACATTAAATAAATAACACTGACCACTCACCTTTCCTATTCAAATATAACGGATAAACATGATACAAATATAGTCAGCTTTTTTAAACAGGGCAGATGATGGATGGGTTTACCAATAATTATTCTTTTTCTGATTCCAGCATAATTTTCTTGCCTTCTGCTTTCTATCTCTTGGACTCATAAGATGGATAACCAACCAGCTAAATATGAGCCAGCAGTGTGCAGCAGCAATCAAACTACAACCATGTGACCATAGGGGGAATTAGGGTCTTTTAATCACAAGCCCAAAGCTTTTATAAAAGACTAAAATTTAAATAGACAATACAGAAGACATAAAAAGAAAAGTATATAAAAATAACTTTTGCAAATAACCATAAGAACTACTTCATCTGTATTAACAGAAATAAGATAGCAGGAGATAATTTGAAAGAACCATGGATCAGAAGGCACACAGAAAAAACTACTGCATAAATGTTTGTTGGTTTGCACTAATTTTGCTGCATTTCTAATACTTTCATATATTCTTTCTTTTTCTTTCAAAATGAAACGTATACAATTGCCTTAAAATCTATTTCACTATTCCTCAATTTTGTGATCACAAAATTGATGTGTTGGGATTGCAATTGACAACATTCCCATCCATTCTGAGTATTTGCAATGTTATAGAAATTTATCCAAGGTATTGCTTTGTACAAGACAGCCTTAAGAATTTCTAAAAATGTTTCAGTTAAGAGAACACCACCTGTGAATTCTCTCTCCCCACAGTTGGATTGGAGGAATGGCAGTGTTTTTTTTTTTTTTAATTAATTAATTAATTTATTTATTTATTTAGTCAAGCGATTATAATATTACAGGTATCAGTATAGACATAGTCATGAGTAGTAAGAGGAGAAATTCAGGTATTTTATTTACAAGACTTCTTGCATTGAGTAACCCTTTTGAAAAAGAAAAGTAATTATTTCCCTCCCTTCCCTTGACATGCCACCTAGTGTGCCAGAGGAGTCAGGTGAGCCCCACCCATACCAGGTGAAGCCCCATTCTTACCCCAACCTTACTAGTCACTGCAGCACTGTCAGCAGGACTGAAAAACCTCCCAGCCATGGTGTATGAGGTGCTCAGAGCACTGAAAAATCCTAGGGATCCAAGCCAAGCCAAGAACTACAATCAACCTCACCCTGACATCTCCTAGTGATCTCCCACCTCTGTTTAAATCCAGGCCTGTTGCTGCATCCTTAAGGTAGTCTTCGACTTATGACCAGAATTGGAACCAGTATTGCCACTGCTAAGCTAGATGGTCATTAAATCCTAGGGATCTAAGCCAAGAATGAGGGTGGAGTTGATAGCCATGGCAATGGTGAGGTTGAGAGATGCATCCACAGCAGACGTGATATTCAGCAGGTTCTGACCAGTTCTGGAGAACTGGTAGCAGAAATTTTGAGTAGTTCAGAGAATCAGTAAATACCATCTCTCACTGGAGATTTTACAGTATCCTTCCCCTGTCACACTCACCAAACCATGCCCACAGAACTGGTAGTAAAAAAAAATTGAATCCCACCACTGATCCACAGGCCAACTCCAAGCCTAGGAGTGCCACCTGAGGATAAGGGGCAGTAGAGATGAGGGAGAGGGCTCTACTGTAGGAAGAGCAGAGAGTCTGGCAAGATCCAGATGTGGGAGTCAAAAAAAAAAGCAGCCAAACAACCTGAGCAGTTGGGATCCGGGCAGTCCAGAGGAGAGGAGAAGAGAGGAGAGGAGAGGAGAGGAGAGGAGAGGAGAGGAGAGGAGAGGAGAGGAGAGGAGAGGAGAGGAGAGGAGAGGAGAGGAGAGGAGCTAGAAGCTGAACTAGGAACTGAAGGGTCTGCAGGAAATGCATCGAAGTAGCAGAGACCTTCAGAGGCAGCAAGACTAATGGAGCTGGTGGCAGAATTGGAAGACAGGGCTGGGTTGAGGTTCGTGGGGGGTATGCAGAAACTCCTGCTACTTCAGAGCCTGCAAGAGAGAAGCAACAGAAGGGAGAAGATGGGAAACACCAAGGCCAACTAGAGTTGGTCAGTGACCTCTGGGTGGTGAAGGAGTCTTAGGGATGGTAGAACATAGAATAGATTGATAGGGCTGGAAGGGACTTTGGAGGTCTTCTAGTCCAACCCTCTGCTCAAGGCAGGAACTTTATACCATCCCAGTGAAATGGTTCTCTTGTTCATTTCTGAGAACTCACAATTTTCAGAGGCAAGCTATTCCATTGCTTTATAGTTCCTCTAGTCCAGAAATTTCTCCTGACTGAACCCTGAGATACAAGCCAGCTAGTCTACATGATTTGTACTTCTCTTACTAATTTCATGCATATTTGGAATTATATACCAATTCTATCTCACTCAGTGCTGCTTTCCATACATTTTTTCCTTTTGCATCAAAAGGGATGCAAAGAAGGAATTAAGCATTACTGGGTTCACCCTGCTGCTTATCTCCTTCTTTTCTGGTCCCATTAGTGGACCTCTTGTTTTCTTGACTTCCTTCTGGTTTCCTACATTTCTTTTCTTATTGTTGGCATTAGTTGCCCATTCTGGACCTTTGCTATCCTGACTCCCTGTTTGCAAATTCAGTCTCGTTGGTATTCTATATTAGTTCTGTGCCCCTTTCCATTTTTTCTATGTGACCTTTTGGTCCTCCACTTGTCAGAGAGCTCTTTGCCCAAACATGCTGGAATCACATGGTATCTTTAATTTTTCTGTGTCATATTATTTTTGTTAGTTCCTTAAGAGCTTCATTTTTCAGGGTTTCCCATCATCTTCAGTTGTTTTTCCTTTTTGGACATCCACTCATGGAATCCTTCCTAGTCTCTGTTAGCTTGTTGAAGTCAGCTCTTTTAAAGGCTAAATTATTAGGCTGCTCGGCAGCGACTGGACGAGAAGACCTCCAAGGTTCCTTTCAACTCCCTTATACTGTTATTGTTGCTTGATTAACTTCTCTGTCCTGGATTAAGTATTAAGTTTTGGGGGGCTCCCCCTGAGGTGAGAGCCAGAAAGGTTGAATGGGATATTGGCCAATTTCTTTGCTGGGGGAGAGTAAGCTCTGGGGTTTCAGTTTATACAGATAGCAGAAGGTTTTTTTTTGTTTTTTTTTAGCAACTAGAGGATTTTTTAAATCAAACTGGACACATTAGAATACAGTACAGGTATAGAATTTAACTATCTGTTACAGCTTGTTAAGTCACTTGAGTTTTTATCAATCAAAAATGGTTTTCAAAAAGTGGACCCATATAACAGAGAAGGGAAATGGAGTATAGACATATATTAGGATTTTTTAGTTACTGGAACTATTTTTAAGTTATATCTTTGTTAAGCATTTGACATAAATAACACATTAAAAAAATAGAGTATAGCTATATATCAGAGCTTTTTGGGTTATTGAAGGTTTGTTTTTACAATCTTCTTTTCAAAAGTGGGCATATATAAATCAGGAAAGAAGGAGAATACAAGTAGATGTTAGGCATGGCCTCCTCCTTCTCTTGCTTCCCCTGAGAGGCTCTGGAGCAGCAGGAGCATCTCCCTGCCCCCGAGACCCTCCACTCAGCCTTGCCCTCCCATCCCATCATCTGCTCCCTCAGCCTTGCTGCCTCAGGACTCTCTGCTCCCCCAAGGTCTCTCCTGGTGATCCCTCAACTTCCCTTCATCTTCTGGCTGCTCTCCTCTCTTTGGCTCTTTTGTGGGCTGCTTGGAACTCAATTGCTCGGCCCATTTGGTTACTCTGTTCCAGTTCCCAGATCCAACTCTGGCCAGGCTTTCCTGGCACAGATGGTACCAAGTCCCCCACCCCCTCCTTTCTTCCATCTTCAACGATCCATCAATGAGGCCTAGAGAAGAGTTCTTTGATGAAACACACAGCAAAACTCCAGAAAGATCTGTGCAAGTTATTATCCAAGTGGCTTTCCTCATGGAAAGGATGCCTTAGAACAAAGGGAACATGGGAAGGCTGCTTTAGAACAAAGGGAACATGGGAAAACCACCTTAGAACAAAGTCCTAGAAGAGGTCTGGAAACTTCTTAAGAATATAAGAAGCACCTCTACAGTCTACAGCAAGAACTGGCAAAAATAAATCAAACTTCCTATTTTGAGAAAAGCATCTCCAGCCAACTAAGGAGAAAATTACCCCAATTCAGAATGTGAAGGAAAACAAGAAGAACCACATCAACAATCTGCAGCAGAAGCAGTTAGAACATATGTGATTTTAATATATATTTTATCTGTTATTTATTATTTTATTATAGAATTTTAACTGGATATTCCTTGAGTATTTTTTATTTGTTCTGGTCTCTGCTCTTTGACTGTAATAAACGTGATTGCATTGGATTGGAATGGATGCAATTCTATTTACTAAAAATTATACCTAAAAAAAACACATGATACAGTTGACTTTTCCTCAGGTAGTGACCACTTTCTTCAGGTAAAGGAACAATAAATCTGTGTTAAATAAATGCACAATTGCACTGTGGTTGCAGTTATTAAATTTGAAAATATAGAACTGACAATTACTGGATAGGTGTCTGCCACCTGTTAATTCATTGTTGTTAAGTCTTTTTTAGTTGTTGCTAAAGATTCCACGATGTGCAATATGATGCATAATAAACTATTTAGACGAAGAAATAGACAGGGAACTTACCAAATTTGCAGATGATACTAAGCTGACAGGAATAGCCAACACCCAAGGTTGATAGGTTTGAATAGACTTGAATATTGGGCCGTATCTAACAAAATGAAATTCAATGTAGAGAAAAGACAAGTCTAGGTCTTTTCTAGAAAATACACCTAGGCAAGAAAAGCCATGTCTATATTTCACCATATCTAACTGTTTGTTCCTTTTTATATATTATAGGATAAGAAAATGCTTCAATAGTCGATAGCCAGAGTGGAATTTTCAAATAACATTGTATTTTAATCTTCTCCCAGTTTAACCACAGAGACTCCCACATATAATGTCTTCTAAAATACCCCTGTATTTTAGTTCCTTTGTACCATAAAAAAGCATGCCACCCCAACAACAGATCATGTCCTTCTAATCTCAACAATCTAGTATTTCTTAATGTTATCCTTTCCTTAACCCACATCAAATTTGTAGCTTAGAAATACAACTCCCCATTAGGCAAACCAAATCCACCTCTTATTTTAGTATCTTGCAAAAGTTTAAACTTTATTCTCACTTTCTTACCTTGTCAAAAATATTTCAACACAATTTTATTCAAATCTTCAAAGTAATCTTTTCCACGCCTAATTGGAATTGTCTGAAACACATATAAAATTCTGGGTAATATATTCATCTTGATTGTTGATATTCTCCCTCTTAATGACAGTTGTAAATTTTCCCATTTTGCCAGATCTAGTGCAATCTGCCATTTGAGTTTGATATAATTATTCTCTTTTAATATACTGCATCTTGCTGTCAAATATATCCATAAGTACTTGATCTTATTCATGACCTGAATTTTCAATAAGTCTGCCAGTTCTTCCTTTTGTATAGATAGCATATTCTTTGTCAAAATCTTTGTCTTATCTTTGTTTATTTTCAAACCTTACCACCTTACCCAGCCACCTTACCACCTTACCAAGCCATCTTTTCTATCAATTTTGGTGCTGTTTCTAGTGGGTCTTCTAAGATAAAAACCAGGTCATCTGCAAATGCTTGCAACTTAAATTCTTTCTTTTTAATTTTTATCCCTTTTATATTCTTTTCATCTCAAATATTTCTATTTAGCACTTCCAAAGTTAACACAAACAACAAAGTGACAGTGGGCACTCTTGTCTTGTTCCTGATGTCAATAGAGTCTGTCAGGTCTCCCTCTATCATTACCTTTGCCGTTTGCTCATGATATATAGCTTCTATTTCTTGGATAAATTTTCTAGTAAAGCCCATCTGTTCCAACAGTAATAACATGAATCTCCAATTCACATTATCAAATGCTTTCTGTGCATCTAGAAATATCAAAGCCATCTGTTTTTCAGGATGAGCCTCATAGTATTCCAAAGTGTCCAAAATTACTCTCATATTGTCTGTTTTTCTTCATTCAAGGTATGAAAAAGACTTCAAAACAGAAGGTTTCTATAATAAATTGACTGATTTAGAAAAAAAAATTACTGATGAAAAGGTGATTAAAAATTGTATGGACATTTGTGAGAAATTAAACTAGAAGAAGAACATGATTGTTTGGGGGAAACTATGAAACTATGATTGTTTGGGGGAAGAATTTTGGATATGGGATTGATCTGGAGAAATGGCAAAAATTGTGGTTTCAAAATTATAAAATGACAATGTCAACAACATTTTTAAAAAATTTGTACAAGATGTTTTACAGGTGGCAGTTTCCCCCGACAAGAATAGCAAGAATGTTCAAGAATTAATCTGAAAGATGTTGGAAATTTCATCAGATACTAGGCTTATATTACCATATGTGGTGGACTTGTGCGGCTGCAAAAAAATATTGGACTAAAATCCACATGTGGTTGGAAAAAATGAGTAAAAAGCATATTGATTTAAAACCAGAAATATTTTTATTGGGAATTCTACCTGATACATACAGCAAAGATTTAAAATATTTGATTGTAAACGTATTAACAGCAGCTAGGATTGTATTTGCTAAAAATTGGAAAAATGAGAAAAAACCATTGCAGGAGGAAATTATTAAGAAAATACTGGAATGTGCTGAAATGAGTAGATTGACATTTGAAATTAGAGAACAAGAGGATAAACAATATTAGAAAATTTGGGACCATTTCTATCAATGGTTAGACAATAAAATATAGTAATAGAATATGTAGAATTATTGAAAATAATGAATATATAAAGATGTATTTTTTTTAATTATTATTATTACATATATAAAATGTTTTTAAGATAGATTTGGAAGGACTATATGAATTATTATAAAATAAACTAAGTATAGCTATCTCGGAAAGTATGAATGAATAAAATTATAGTCAAATGATTGATTAATAATAATACTCAGAAATTGAATATCCTAGTATTATTATAAATCAATGCACAAAAAATTTGTAAACCAACCAACACACTGTTTGTATACTTATGGAAGAAAGCTGGATGTTTTTATGTTTTTTTTGTTTTTGTTTGTCCTTAAAAATCAATAAAACTTTAAAAAAAAGAAAGAAAAGAAAAATGTTCAAGAATAAATCCAAAAAATGTTGGAAATGTCATCAGACGCCTCATATTACCATATGTGGTGGACCTGTGTGGATGCTAAAAAATACTGGACTAAAATTCACAGGTGGCTGTAAAAAATGACAAAAAAACATATAGATTTGAAACCAGAGGTATTTTTATTGGGAATTTTACCTGATATATATAGTAAGGACTTGAAATACCTGATTGTAAATTTATTAACAGCAGCTAGGATTATATTTGCTAAAAACTGGAAAAATGAAAAAATACCAGCACAGGAGGAAAAAAATATCAAGAAAATATTGGAATGTGCTGAAATGAGTAGATTGACATTTGAAATTAGCAAGAAGCAAGAAGATAAACAATTTTATAAAATTTGGGATCTATTCTATCAATGGTTAGATAATAAAATATAGTAACGAAATATGTAGACTTTTTGAAAATACTAAATATATAAAGATGTATTTTTTTTCTTATTATATCTACAAAATGATTTTAGGATAGATTTAGGATGATAATATGAATTGTCACAAAATAAATTGAGTCAAATATGATTATTTCTTAAAGCATGAATGAATAATAAGTATAGTCAAATGATTGATTAATGATGATATTAATGCATTTAATATTGGATCGAAAATACAAGATCATATATAATATAATTGTAATTGAAGACTACCAAATGGAAGCATAAAAAAATTTGTAAACCAACCGACGCACTGTATGTACATATATGGAAGATGGCTTGATGTTTTTACGTTTTGTTTGTTTATGTTTGTTTTAAAAACCAATAAAAATTCTTTAAAAAAAAAAAAAAGAAAGCCATGTCTATATGTATACTTTTGGTTTTTCTTGCCTAAATCTAAGACTTTACTGAAACCAGGCTTAATGGCAGTAACTGTGAGAGTGATCTTGAAGTCTTAGTGGACAACCAGTTGAATATGAGCCAGCAGTGTGCAGCAGCAGCCAAAAAAGCCAATGCAAACCTAAGTTCCATTAACAGAGGAATACAATCAAGATCAGAAAGATACTAATACCAATCTTTAAAGCCTTAGTAAGACCATACCTAGAGTACTGCATCCAGTTTTGGTCACCACACAGTAAAAAGATGTTGAGACTCTAGAAAAAGTGCAGAGAAGAGAAACTAGGATGAAGATAAAACATATGATGAATGGTTGCAGAAACTGGACATGGCTTGTCTAGTGAAAAGAAAGATCAGGGAAGACATGACAGCAGTGTTCCAATATTGAAGGGTTGCCACAGAGACGAGCAGGTCAAACTATTTTCCAGGACACCCAAAGGCCAGACAAGGAATAATGGATAGAAACTGAACAAAGAGAGATTCAAACTAGAAATAAGGAGACATTTTCTGAAAATGCGAACCATCAACCCATGGAACAGAATTTGCCACCAGACGTTGTGGAAGCTTCATCACTGGAAGAGTGATTTCAAGAAGAGTCTGGACTGCCATCTGTCCAAAATGATGTAGGGTCCCTGCTTGGGCATGGAGTTGGACTAGATGACCTGCAATATCCTCAGAGGGGATCTGTTACCTATCAGCACCACTCTCTGTCAGTAGCCTATCCTCCCCTGTTTCTAGAGGGCAGGAAGATGGTTAACCACTTCCCCCAATTCTAGAATTAAAGCCAGATCAGCCCCATTAATTAGATGGCTGCCTCCAGGTGGTTTTCTTCAGAGCAGGATTGCTTGGGCACAGTCTTTCTCTCTCTCTCTCCCCCTCTTTTTTATTGGTTTATTAAAGTTGCAGTGTTCCAATATTTGATAGGCTGCCAAAGAGAGGAAGTGGTCAAGCTATTTCTAAACACCCAAAGGCCAGACAAAGACTAATGGATGGAAACTGAACAAGGAGAGATTTAACCTAGATATAAGGAGAATATTTCTGACAGTGAGAACAATCAATCAATTGAACAGCTTGCCCTCAGAAGTTGTGGGAGCACCATCACTTGAAACTTTCAAGAAGAGATTGGACTCCATTTGTCAGAAATGGTGTAGAAATGGTCTCTTGCTTGGCCAGGGGGTTGGACTAGATGACCTACAAGGTCCCTTCCAACTCTGATTATCTGTTATCTGTTTTCTGATAAACAGGGAGACATAAGAAAATAAATGGATAGGAAGTACTAATTACCTGTTTTGTTGCCAGTAGTCCATTCCTTTATATTATTCCTATATTCTTCAAACAGCTAAGTGTTTAATTCAATTTAAATATACCTGGCTTTTTGACAAAGCAACTTTCCTTCAAAAGTCCCTGTGAAAGACATGTTTCATAATTATGCAATTATGTTGCATAAGGGAAATATCAATTTTCTTGTAAAGTGTTGACTTTATTTTATTCAATATATATCACAAACATATATATCCAAGACCCTAAACAAAGTTTGATTTTTATTTGCAATACAATAAATTAATTATTTATAAATTATACTATATCCTTTTTTGACAGGTTTGCAATAGTCTTGCAATCCACATTTAATAGTATTGTTTGCAGTCCACATTTAAGAACATATTTGAATAGAATTTGCACTGAGAAAATTATATTTTAGACTTTTATCTCAACTTTGTTAAAAAGTTCAGGCTCAAGCAGTTATGGGAATGAAAAATTTTTACTACTGGTTCTGTGGGCATGGCTTGGGTGGTGTGGTAGGGGAAGGATATTGTAAAATCTCCATTCCCTCCCCATTCCTGGGAGGTAACTTCAAAATCCCATTTCCTCCCCACCCCATTAACCTGCTTTCTGTTCTCCTGTGCAGGGCAGCAAAAGAAGACCCAGCTGGGACTCAGGAGGCAGATAAATAATGAAAAAAAATCAAAGTAAGCTGTATATAGATCAACTTTCTCTTCTTCAAATAATTTTGAGACTCTCTTAAAGGGGCTTTTAAAAGAACTAGAACAGCACCAGAACAGGAGCTTTCCTGTTCTCTCAGTGATCATTTAACTGAGTGATGTAACTGCATCTCAGCCTTATGCTATTTCATTCCTCTTTTCTAATTTAGCTATCATTTCTACACAATATAAGGCTATGCAGAGACAGGTCTGGGAGAAGTTGTTCCCTTGGTGTGGCTAAATTTATAGCTAAGAATGTCTCTTACAGCTCCAAGGTCATCTTGATGTTTGAACAATTGGCCTCCATAAATGAGAGCCTGGACTAATTAAAAAGTGACTTGGAGGCTTTTGTCTGAAAGCACTCTAAAAGACTGCTTTTATCAAAGCCCAATTTGACAGATTCAGTTAAGCAACATTTCCTGGAAAAGAGAGTCAAGCAATTCTGATAAAGCTGTAAAGGCTGACACTAAATCCCAAGCTAAACACTATTCCTCTAATGCTAAGACAAGTGATTCCATGTCTGTTTGTCTGAAAACTTCTTCAAAATCAGTGAAATCAGTGATTTCAGTGAAATCAATCACTTCAGCAAAATCAGTGATTTATGGAGACTTATTTTTTCTGGAAAAATAGTGCTTGAATGGAAAAGATTAACCTCACAATTGATCAGAATTTCAGAAAAAAATATTAAAATTATTCTCGACAAATTATCAAAAGTTTATCTATTTTTCTGAAAGACCAAGATCCTTTTCAAAAACAGGAAAAGATTTGGAACTCAAAAAAAGCATGGTTCTAAGGTTTATGAAGTAGAGATATTAACAAAAAAAATTTCAGTTCATAATCCTGTGGGTTTGGTTTATAAAACAGAATCTAATTATTTTAGATGGACACTAAGAAAATGCTGGTACAGAAAGAAGCAATATGATGATTATGAAATTGATTTTTTTTTTAAAAAAATAGATAATGGTATTGATTTAAAAATTGTGATTCAAGTAGAGTTCCTTTTAGTGGTTATTTTATACAACATAATCGTGAACTTAAAAAGAATTGTCAAAAGAAAAGACAAGCTATTTTTGATGAAATGAAAACAGAAGAAGAAAAAATAAATTGCCATTGGAAACAAGTATTCTCAACAAAATAAGCTTTTGCAGTGAAAATTATCTATATTAAGAAAGGTATAAGAAAAATGAAAATAAAAATGAAATGTAAAAGCAATGTAAATCAGGGCTCTTAAATTCCCAGCCCACTGGCTGGATGCGTCATGCACTGGCCACACCCACGCCTGATTTAGCAAACAGGAAAAAAGTCCCAGTAAATCATATGACTCTGCTGTGACAATGTGAGTTTGACACCCTACTGTACATGAATAAATAAATTTGAAAATAAACCAGGAAATTGGCTAGCATATAAATTATAAAAGAAAAAAAAAAGAAAATGATATTGACATTACAAGAAGATACTTTGTAATGGACATTAAAAATCAATAGCATTGCAATTTGTATGAAGTAGGTGACATCTTTCTATAGATCACAGGTGTCAAACTTGATCAAGTTATTTGATGCCACATGCTATATCATGACATTATTTGCCTTTATTGATCTGGAATGGGCATGGCCAGTGTGTGATGCATCTGGCCCATGGCCACCAGTTTGACATTCCTGCTGTAGATAATAGATGAATATCTGAAAGAAAAAAATACTGACAGAATCTTTGCACAGATTCGTCTGGTGTGTCCTTCCTAAATAAAGAAGCTGTGACCTACATGAGCTTTCCAGGAAGACCATTTGGATGATAGTATCTCCATCTCTACTGGAGCCTCTAGTGGTCCCTGTGTATCTTGGCTTCTGTTTTCCATCTTGTATTCGTACAGTTCTTTGCACTCTGGGGGAGAAGTTAGAGGTTCAATTATTGGGAAGACCAGATCTATAAGTGATTCAGCAGTGTCCATTGTGACCAACAAGGATTTCTTTAAATTTTCTAGCTTGAATAATATGTTATCTTGTTCTTTTCTTGGGAGCTCCAAAAGCATTAATGAGGCCTGTTTCTGTGCTGTTAAGTAGATCTTCACCGACCAAGGCTGGCTGACTCCCACTTTCTTTCTCCCTTTTTTTCAAGGTTGAGAATGCAGAAGAGACAGCAGCCATGGGAGCTCTCGTGTTAATTAAAGGTTTAACCTTTTCCTCACAGAAAACTTTAATGGAAAAAATTTGGAAGGAAGCTAGATGTGCTTTCATCTAAAACAGCATCAGTGGTATGGTGGGCTGCTTGAAAGTCAGGAGTATCTGCTTCCAAATTGGACCTCAGGAAGCCATTCAACATCATGAAGATCAATCTGCCCCCGATTGCAATGAAGAAGCTGACTTAGGGAATTTAGTATAGCACTCTTAGTAATCCAGCATCTGTAATTAAGTCTATAATTAATTAAATCATATGGTTTCTCAAAGCAATCTGTTGTGTTTGCAATGAGCAATGTAGGGGAGATGCTTTCCTGGCTTCCAATGAAACTTCTCTATCAAAACCTCCTCCTCTTGTTGCCTTGTCTGGAGAAGGACTGTTTTTCTGAGAGGGCTGCCACTTTTTAACAGGTTTTTGAACTGTTTCCCTGGGTCTTTGCTCTTTTTCTTCTTCTATATCCTGAGTATGGGATTTAACCAGGTCTGCTGTAAGCATGTTGGTGGTGGGGTCTGTAGCCCAATGCTGTGCTTGCAGAAAGACACTGATATCTTTTCTTAATGTCTCTACGTCATGTTAGATGGTTATTAATTGTTCAGATATTGAGACAACTCATAATTAGTGCTGTGAGAAGGCATTGTTTTGCCATAAACTCTGTTGTATTCTCCCAGGGTAAGCTCTCCTCACTTTGAGTTAAATTATTGTTAATCTTTTTAGTCTATCACAGTCTCCATATCAGCTGTAACTGACTTAGTTGTTTGTGAAAAAATCTGGCAGTCATTTTGTTCCTCTCCCACTAGATCAGGAAAGTTTAGTATCTGCTGTTTTGTCTCTTTGCAGGTCCTGTTCTAACTTCTCAAGATTGTTGGAAATGGAGGGGGGGTTAGTTTACCTACAGATCTCTTGCCAGCAAAGTTTTCCTCAATTCTTGGTTGTTTTGCAGTCTTCGCTGGAGAGATCCTGGGCTAGTGCCATGGCGGTTCTTTCTTTTCCCCATGCCTTGTTAGTCCACAGCAAAACAAAACCTTTTGTCTGTTTTGTGGTCTGTAATCTTCTCTGGAAAATATTATTTAATAAAAAGGATCCAGTGGGATAAAATAAAATAAAACCAAGAGGAGCTGCTGTAGCACACTCCAGCAGCTGGCTTCCAGACCATTTGGAAGCTATAACTTATTTAAAAAAATGATAGCACAGGCATAATGGATGTTCCTTGACTCATCCATGTAACACCTCTCTTGCATTGGATGCCACTTTTCTTCCAGCTGCAATTCAAGGTACTAGTTATTACCTCTAAAACCCTATATGGCATAGGACCAGGTCATTCTGACCCATTTTTATGTAAGGACATCTATCAATCAATCCAATCAGATAGGTGAGCATTCTTCTAGACATTTCCATTAAACGTTGCCACATTCATTGCCACCTTATGAGAGCTGGAAAGTTTACCTTTCCTATGGTTATCCCCATTTGTATGGAATATTTTTCCCCTGAGGTTTAGCAGATCTCTACCCTCCTAGCCTTACAAAAAAACTGAAAACTTGATTTTTTTCCCAGGTCCTGGACAGAATGAGATCTTTTAACTTGATGCCAATTTTTAATTTTTATTGTTTTAATAATTTAGTATGATTATTACATTATTTTATTATTAATATTGTTTTAATTCTTGATTGCAAACTTTGGTAAATAAATAAATAAATAAAACAAAGAAACAGAGGCAGGTTATGAATAAATCTATAACATTAAAGAAAATTACTGAAAATTACTGAAAATTACTGAATGATTAAACTAAGAAAGGTACTTGGACCAGATGAATTATCAAGTTTTTATTATAAATATTTTGAAGATGAATCGTTACAATCTTTTCAAAAGACAATTAAATATCCTACAAGAAGAAAAGATGCCAGAGAGTTGGAAAGAGATTAATGTATCAAGGATACCCAAACAAACTTCAAGATTTTCAACAACTTCAGAATTATTTTGAGAATACAAATTGGGACATCTTTTACCACCCTAACCTAGAGGAGCACACTGCAACTGTTCTGTGCTATATCAACCAATGCACATATATTATCACTGTGGATAAATATATCAGGATCTGTCCCAATCAGAAACTCTGGATAACCAAGGAAATCCAGGCCTTTAAGTCCGCTGATAGGGCAAGATACAGAACTAATCTGAAGAAAGTTATTCAGAAGGCCAAGACTGATTATAAGAGAAAAATTGAGGATATTTTTTATTGCAATAACATAAGGAGGTGTAGCGAGGGATTCAACAAATTACAAACTGTTGAGTATGAAATTGGAAGACTCCAAATACCTAAAACTGACTGGCCGAAAAGGCCGCTCTTGGATTGGGCAATTACGCACCAATCTGATTGGCCCGCTGGATGGCAGGAATCCTAAAGAACTGTCATTGCTCGCAAGCCGTGAGCAGCCGCTATAAGAAGGGCTGTCGTGGCTTCGGTAAATGTTCTACTACAAGTCACTATATGATTTAATAAAGAATTGTTTGTTGAGATACCGGTCTCGCGTACCTTATTGACCAAATGGAACACTGGCAACAAAGGTGGGATCGTCCTAGAAAAGTGAGACCAAAGTACGCGGCAACCAGAACCAAGCAACCAAGATGACCGGTAACAATGCACCGCCCGCACCGTTCAACCCAGCTGAAGAAGATTGGGAGTCATACATTGACCATTTTCTGATGTTCTTGGAAAGCAATGAGCTACAAAAATAACTGACCAGAGGAAGAGATCTGTATTCCTCACACACTGTGGCCCTGCCATTTTCAAAATGGCAAAAGCATTAGCCAAACCACAGGATGTGAAACAGATGGCATGGCCAGAATTAAACTGCATGCTACAAGCCCATTACGCGCCTGTGGTCTCCAATCTGATCAAAAGGCATGAATTTTATAAACGATACCAACGGGAAGACGAGAGCATCGGAGATTTCGTAGCAGCCCTAAGAAATATTGGGGGAGTCTGTGAGTTTCAGAACATGGACGAATCCATGAGAAACCGCGTGGTCCTGGGATTGAAGGACACTACACTCCAAAGCAGGCTGTTAAACAGACCAAACATCACAGTGGCTGAGGCCATCGCAGAAGCCCCCACTGCCGAAGCAGCCAAGAAATTCGCAGCCACCATGTGCCAGATGAATTCAACAAATGCAGAACCACCAAACCAAAACCGAGAAAAGAAGGCAGAAGGAAACCAAAAACATCCCACAACGACTCCCCACCATGAAGACCTCAACTTCCCGAGTGACACCTATGATGAAAATGAAGACATACATAGGCTTCAGCCAGAAAGAAATTGGTGGGAAAAAAGAGGAAGGAGCTGAGAATTCCAGTGTGCTGAATGTGGAGGCGATCACCCGTGTTCCGAATGCAGATTCCTGGATTCCTTTTGCAGATTCTGTGAGAAATGGGGGAACATTGCTAGGGTCTGCCGAAACAAAAAGAGCTATAGTTGAAAGAGACGCTGCAACACCCCCTCCCCCCCAGAAACAGAGAGAAACAAGCTGGAAACCGATGAAGTGAGAGAACAGGAACCAGCGAATGAATGACAGAGAAGAAACACATCAAACAATAATCATCAGAAATGCCAGGGCAGCAAACACAAAAAAGGTCTGAATAAATGTGAAAATCGAAGGAAAGCCCTGTGAGATGGAAGTAGACTCTGGATCATACCTGTCAGTGGTATCCTGGAACACTATCAGAAACCTGATACAAGACATCAAGCAAAGAGAACTGGAACAGCAAAAGCTAATACTTAAAGATTACCAGGGAAACTGAATCCCAGTAGTAGGTCTTGGACATTTCTTAATAGAGTTCAAAAACCATGCTGAGGTACTTTCTCTGACAATCGTTGACCGGGATCATCCTAGCCTGCTGGGAATCGAATGGTTCAAGCCCCTGGGAATCAGAGTGACCAGGATCAACAGCATCGCTGAGACCAATTGGGAGGAGAGCCTGCTGGAAGAATTCTGGGATGTATTCGACGGGACCCTAGGCAAGTACAAGGGGACCCCAATAACATTCAGCCTAGACCCTGAGATAGCTCCCATCAGACTCAAAGCCAGATGCCTTCCCTTTGCCTTAAAACCGAAAATAGATGAGCAGCTTAACAAACTCATCGCACAAGGGGTGTTAGAGCCAATTGACCATGCCAGGTGGGAAACTCCCATCGTGACTCCTGTCAAACCAGATGGGTCAGTGCGCATCTGTGGTGACTATAAGGCTACCTTAAATCACACACTCCAGCAAACTACCCTGTCCCGGTAGTTCAACACCTGTTACATTCATTAGGGGAGGAAATTTTTTTGCGAAGCTCGATCTAGCACAAGCATATCAACAGCTGTCGGTTGACCCCAATACTGCAGAGTCACAGACTATAGTCACGCACAGAGGGGCATTCAAATGTAACAGACTTCAATTTGGGGTTAGCGTTGCCCAAGCGTTTTCCAAAACTTCATGGAGCGCCTCCTAAATGGAATAAAAGGAGTCATTCACTATTTTGATGACGTATTAGTATCAGCAAAAAGTAAACACCAATTGGAAAATAGACTAAGAGAAGTCTTGCAAAGATTCAGGGAAGCAGGGCTTAAGGTCAAAAGAGAAAAATGTAAACTAGCCACCAATCAAGTTGAATTCTTAGGCTACCTTATAGATGAGCAAGGGATACACCCCACTGAAAAGAAAATAAAGGCAATGAAAGAAGCACCCAGGCCTAAGAACAAAACAGAATTACAGGCATTCTTAGGTCTCATTAATTTCTACAATGTCTTCCTGCCTCAAAAGGCAACCATAGCAGAGCTATCACATCGACTATTAGATAAAAAAACTGTCTGGAATTGGGGCCACTGAGAACAAACAGCTTTCCAAAACATTAAGGACTTATTAACATCCAACACCATTCTAATACAATATAGCAACACCCTGCCACTGATGGTCACCTGTGATGCATCGCCTTTTGGAATTGGCACCATACTGAGCCACAAGCTACCAGATGGCAGAGAAGCACCAATCGCCTTCTATTCCAAAACGCTGTCTAAATCTGAAAGAAACTACAGCCAACTTGACCGAGAAGCCCTCGCAATTATAGCAGGCATCAAAAGATTCCACTAACACCTATATGGTAGGACATTTTCCATTATCACAGACCATAAACCCCTGCTAGGGATCCTGGCAGGTAACAAACCAACCTCGAACATCCTGTCACCAAGAATGACGAGGTGGTCAGAATTCCTCGTTGCATACAATTACACACTCATCAATTGCCCTGGAAAGACCATCACCCATGCGGATGCCTTGAGCCGTTCCCCACTACCCGACAAGGAAGGTGACCTAACTCCTACTGTCTCCACTCTTCAGATCGAGACATGGCCAAACCTGCCACTAATCGCAGAAGACGTCGCTAAAGCCACCACGAAAGACCTGCTGTCAGCTCAAATCCTGCATTGGGTAGGTAAGGGCTGGCCGGATGAGGATAGAGGCGAGACTTTTAAACCTTTTTGCACCTGGCAGACTGAACTGTCCATTGAAAGGAGTTGTATACTGTGGGGAGACAGGGTGGTAATCCCAAAAAAGTTGCAGGAGGAAGTGTTGCGCATGTTGCACGAGGGACACCCGGGCATTGTAAAAATGAAAGCCCTGGCCAGGAGTTACGTCTGGTGGCCAGAGCTGGACAAAGACATTGAAAAATGGGTGGCTACATGCCATGACTGCCAGAAATCTAGGCCTACCCCACCTCTTGCACCAGTCCTGGAATGGGAAACTCCCAGAGGCCCATGGTCGAGACTGCATATTGACTTTGCTGGGCCAACGAAAGGGAACACATATCTTGTAATTGTTGATGCTTATTCAAATTGAGGTTTTTCCTTATGACGTCCACTGCTACTGAAATAGTCGTAAAACAATTGAACAGACTTTTTGCTACTCATGGACTGCCAGATGTAGTAGTATCTGACAATGGCCCCCAGTTTACTGCTTGACAATGGCCAAGCAGTTTACTGCTTTACCCTTCGAGCAATACCTGGCTGCGCATGGCATCCAACATGCCCTAACAGCGCCGGCTCCTCCGGCATCAAATGGACAAGCTGAACACATGGTTTGTTATACCAAAGAGGCCCTAGACAAAATGGCCACGGTGGACGTCCAGGATAAACTTAACAAACTGTTAACAATTCATCATATTAACCCTAGCACAACCACCACCAAAAGCCCAGCTGAACTCCTCATGGGTAGAAAACTGTGTTCCTTCCTTGATAGACTGCAGCCCACTTATACCTGTGAAAAAACCCCTGACTCCTCAAGTAAATATTGCTCCTTTGCTATAGGCGACTTAGTCTACGCGAAAAACCTTACTGGGGACCCATTATGGCTTCTAGCCACAGTTACTCAAATCATAGGGCCCCGGTCATACCGACTCGCACTAGATGGCAGAACATGGAAGCGGCACATCGACCAGCTTCACTCTAGGACATTGGAACGAAATACTACACCACCGCCACCAACACCAATAAACACTCCAAAAACAACCGAGGGGGGGGGAAACATAAAATAATAAAAAAGGGAGAGATGAACCACCAATAACATGACAAAAAACACAGCACAAACCTGAATTGGAAACTCTGATAAAACAAAAAGAGCACTTACCCATAGACAACCTCCAGAGAAGAGAACCGGTAGCAAACGAGGCCTTCCTGGAAGGAGACATCCAGGCCAGCTCGATCAACCCGGACAAACCAGGAGGGAGCGGCAGAGCCACCTCAACCAGCCTGAGAAACCCAGGCGTGAGCGGCAAGGCTGACTCACCCTTCCAGGAGGTTCCATGGAGAAGAAAAGGCGATCCTGTCTGAACCGATGGAAGACCATGATGAGACTGAGCTGCACAGGTCAAGTAGGATCCAAAAAAGCCCCACCTACCTGTGTGACTACGTTACGCACGTTGGACGAAACCAAAGGGGGAGGGGTATTGTGTATGGAAATTGGAAGACTCCAAATAGCTAAAACTGATTGGCCGAAAAGGCCGCTTTTGGATTAGGCAATTACACACCAATCTGATTGGCCTGCCGGATCGCGGGAATCCTAAAGAACTGTCATTGGCTGCAAGCCGCGAGCAGCCGCTATTAGAAGGGCTGCCACGGCTTTGGCAAATGTTCTGCTACAAGTCACAATACGATTTAATAAAGAATTGTTTGTTGAGATACTGGTCTCGCGTACCTTATTGGCCAAACAGAACACAAACCAATGTCATCCCTGCTGAGAGGGATGCTTCATTGGCAGAGGAAAACAAATCATGTATTTGCTCGCTTTGAAGTAGAGACATCAGAGACAGATAAAATACAACCACCAACCAAATGTAGCCTCTACATCATTGTGGAGAAAGAGGAGGTGAGGAGCATTCTGAGGGCTGTGGACCCTAGAAAGGCTGCCAGTCCTGACAGTATCTCTGGCCGAGTGTTTAAAGACTGCTGATCAGTTGGCTGGAATCTTTACCAGGATCTTCAATTGGTCTTTATCCCAGTCCACTATTCCAACTTGTTTGAAGTCTTCCACCATTGTTCTGCTGCCAAAGAAGTCCCTATCAATAACTTCAATGATTACAGACTGGTGACACTCACTCCTATCATCATGAATTGCTTTGAGAAATTGGTCTGCTGGCACATCGTTTCTGAAATTCTGCATATATTTGATAAACACCAGTTTCCATACAGAAGATATAGATACACAGAGGACTCGATAGCCATCATTCTTCACACTGTTCTGACTCATGTGGCTATGTCAGGATACTTTTTGTAGATTTTAGTTCTGCATTTAACACAATTCTTCCACATAGACTAGTGTCTAAACTTGTGGACCTTGGCCTTTCTTATTCAATCTGCCTTTGGATTATGGATTTCCTGTTTGGCCACTCACAGAGGGTAAGGTTAGGTAATCATACCTCTTCAGCCTTTATTCTTAACACTGATACACCACAGGGCTGCATGTTAAGTCCCTTACTTTATACTCATTATGTGCATGACTGCATTCCTATTCATGCTAGTAATACTATTGCTAAATTTGCAGATGATATAACAGTGGTGGGACTCACCTCCAGGGGGGATGAGCCTGCCTTTTTTAAAAATAATGTTTATTGAAAGTTTCAAAAAAAAAAAAAATTTTTTTTTTAAAAAAAGAGAAACGTTCTCACATTTTTGCAATGTTTTCATAGTAGTGTACATTTCTATTAGTGTCAAAGTCATTTGTTACAAGTAAATCTATACCTTATTTCTTAAATCCTTACTTTTTGTTATGTTATCATTACAATTATAATACAATATTTATTTAATCAGCCTACCTATTGAAGTGGACTGGTTGCTTTCATGGTGTGGAGACAACAACTTGGTCGTCAACACCAAGAAGAACAAGGAGCTTTTATTGGATTATAGAAGGAACAGATCAGACATCCAGCCCTTGCCTATCAATGGAGACTGAGTGGAGCAAGTGGCCAGTTTTGAGTTTCTGGGTGTTAAGCCCATGTCACACTGGCCAACGGATGCAAAAAGGAAACAGCAGACGAGCAAAATGTTCCATCCGTTGTTATCCACTCTCAAAAGGGGCAAAAATTTGCATAACTGGAGCGGATAACACGGACGCGGGGAGGACGCAGGGCAGATGGAAAGCGGATGCGGAACGGAAGCCCATGAGAGCAGATGGCACATCCGCTAGGCTTCCGAGGGGCCTCAGCAAAGTGGACACAGAATGGATACAGCGGATGCAGTGCGGATGCACAGCGGATGAAGTGGATGCATAGCGGAAGCCTAACGGATGCACAGTGGAAGCGGAACAGATGCCGAGCGTTAATTGCACATGCGGGGGGGATGCATTGCATAAGCCCCCCGGATATAAAGGGAAGCATCTCGCACGTGGCCAGCATTCTGAGGAAAGACCTGCTGCTGGACACTTCGAGTTCCTTGCTTGCCCTGCCTGCATGCCTGCCTGCCAGCCTTGCTACCAGCCTGCCTTCCAGCCAGCCTTGGTGCCTGCCTTGGTGCCTACCTTTCTGCCAGGCTTCCTGCCAGCCTACCTGCCAGGCTTCCTGCTAGCCTTGGTGCCTGCCTGCCAGCCTTCATGCCTGGCTTCCTGCCAGCCTTCCTGCCAGCCTTCCTGCCAGCCTTGGTGCTTGCCAGCCTCCCTGCCAGCCAGCAACCCCACAACCATGGGGAGGAAGTGAAAGCCTCAGCAGCCTGCCGCAATCCCTGGCAAGAGGGACAGGGCCAACCTCCTGCCCCCTGCCCCTGACTCTGCTTCTGCTGGGGCTTCTGCTGAAACTGCTCCTGGCGATGGTGCTTCTGCTGGTGCTTACTCTGTGGAAGCTGCTCCTGGTCCTGCTCATCCTGCTCGTGCTCCTGGACTTGCTCGTCCTGCTCGTGCTCCTGGTCTTGCTCGTCCTGCTCGTCCTGCTCATGTTCCTGATCCTGCTTGTGCTCCTGGGCTTGCTGTCCCTGCTGGTGCTTACTCTACTGCTGCTGATCCTGGTCCTGCTGGTCCTGCTGCTGATGATCCTGCTGTTGCTGCGGCTGCGGCTGCGGCTGCTGCTGCTGCTCCTGATGATGATCCTGCTGCTGCTGCTGATGCTGATGATCATGATTATGATCCTGCTGGTGAGGATGATGATGATGATGATTATGATGATGATGATGATGATCCTGCTGGTGCTGCTGGTGGTGTGGAGGAGCAGCCCCTACTACCTGGGAGCCCCTCTGATGAGGGCCCATCTGGTCCTGCCAAAGGGAGGAAGAGGCATATGCAACAACAGGAGAGGAGGAAATACTATATTGAGGAGGCGCACGAGGATGAGGTGCTGGAGTAGCTGAGAGAGAACAACTATCTGTGGCGGAAGGGACACTGGCTGTACAGGGAAACCAAACGGAAGCAGGCTGCTTGGAGAGAGAGGGCGGAGAGTATGGGTTACACTTCAGAGGTGCTCCTCGGCTGGTGGAAGCACATGCACACCTGCTATGGAAAGCTGCACCTGAAGAAATCTGGCCAGGTCACTGTGAAGCTGACAGACAGAGAGACCTATGTCATGGCCAGGTGCAGCTTCCTGGAGGGTGAGGTCCGCCACCGAGGTGCACCAGCAGCCCCTCTCACAACCCTCTCTCTCCGGCAGCCTGCTGAGAGCCAGTCCTCTTCCGGCTGAGAGTCAGTCCCTGTTTCCAGGCAGGTTTCTGTGGAGCGTGCCATGGCGGAGAATCCACAGACAGGTGTGGTAAGCATGGTGGAGTGCGTGGAGGACTCCCTGGTGCAGTGGAAGAAAGGAGACATCGAGTCCACCACAGTCCTAGCCGCATCCACCACCACCCCCAGCTCCGCCTCCACAGAAAGGCAGAGATCCGGACAACAGGAGGGGCAGAGCCACACTGTCCTGCTGGAGATCAGGGACACCATCCACACCAGCATAGATCTCCTCTCTCAGCTGGTCCACACCAACTCCTCCTCCTCCAACCGCAAGCCCTTCCTCACCCATGTGAACCATACCCTCAAGGAAATGGCGGATCCACAGTACCAGCTGGTGAAGGACCGGATCACCGAGCTGCTTCACAACCCTCCAGACCCAGAGGAACCTCCCACCCAGTCCAGGTCTGCTCCTCCACCCCAGGTGACGTCCCACCCATTCCAAGGCTTCCCACAGCCTCTCACCTACCAGGGCTAGGGCTACCAGGAGGTTCAGAAGCATAGGAAGCAGTCCTTCCCAGTCCAGGCACAGAGTCATCGGGCGACACCGTTGCCATGGGTTCCACTGATGCCACTGATGCCACCCACGACAATGATGCCACCGACGACAGCGATGCCACCCACGCCAATGATGCCACCCACGACAGTCCTCACCCAGCTGCAGAGCAGACAGCCCCACTACACTGCTCCTTCCTGCACCCCACAGACAAGCCCGGCCTCAGTATATCTGTCATCAGTACTGGGGCTGACACCCCATGGCATGGAGGAAGGACCTCTCAGCATCACGGGGATGAGCCAGCTGTCCGACACCTTCCTCAACACGCCGTCCCCTGTTGTCCTCTCGAGGCCAGGCACTCCAGCACCACCCACCACCACAGCACCTGGACCTTTCACCCCTGAGACTGGGCACACCTCCGAGTGACCAATAAGAGTGCCAGAGACCGGGTAGCTGGCTACCTGCGGACTATATTTGGACACTTGACTTGGGTCATTTTTCTGTTACAGCTTATTGTTCAATAAAGTTTATCTTTGATTCACACAATTGCTTCATTTCTTTTTTTCAATAAAGTCTTGGTGGAAACTTTTAGAAATGGTTTAAGCCTTTGCATGCTTGTGGGATGGGTTAAGATAGCAGTGGGGTGGGCAGGGATACCTGTGGAATGAGCAGGGATACCTTTGGGATGGCTAATAGCTGTGGGATAGATAAACCTCCAGTGCAAGCATAGTAGGACTGTATGGTCTACCCTCCCAGGTGCCACACCTATGGCCCTTTTTTATCAATAACAATGTAAGCATTGATCCACACATGGCACACAAACACAACTCTTTATTAAACGCCCTGTTCATTGTAGGCCCACCCAACATACATGGCCCAATCTCATCCGTGTGATGAGACAGGCTGAAGGAAGCATCCATTAAGCATCTACCATCCTGTCTTGCCACTCCACTGCTCCAGCTGTGGAGTTGCACCAGTGTTTCTGGAGGTTCCGCTGCTTCTTCCCTTCCCGTAAGGCTCTGTTGGGGCCTTGCACATCCTGAGTGTCAATCAGGTTTCGCCCTTGCCTCCATTCCCCAGGCTCCATGTCCCCATTGCCTTGTTGTCAGTCCACGAGCCTGTTCTGCAAGACTGGGTAGCGGGTGCGCATGAGATTGTGCAGGATGCAGCAAGCTTCCACGATCCTCCTCACGGTCTCTGGGTGATGCTGCATGGTGGTGAGAAGTACCTGGAACCTGTTGGCCAGGATGCCAAAGGCGTTCTCCACCACCCGCCTGTAGTTGAAGATCCTCTCTTCATGAGTGAGGCATCTGGAGGTGTAGGGCTTCATGAGGTAGGTTCTGTGGGAGAATGCGTCATCCCCCACGATGAAGTAGGGCACATCTTGCATGTCTTTGGGCAGGGGGTCTGGATCTGGGAAGCCCATGATGAGGTTGCCTTCCAGCCCCTCCTTGAGGTGACTGGCGTTGTATACCTGGGCATCTGAAGCTGACCCGTTGCCTGAAACATCGATGTACATGAACTTGTAGTCAGCATCAATCATGGTGAAGAGGACTATGCTGAAGAAGCCCTTGTATTTGAAATAAGTGGATCCTGACTTGGCTGGAGCTTTTCAGGCTACGTGCTTCCCATCTATGGCTCAACGGTGTGGGGGAAGTTCCACTTCTGATACCAGTGCTCTGCAACTTTCTTCCATCCTTCTTCAGTGGAGGGGCACTGGAGGAGCTCCTCCTTGTATTCTTCGATGATGGCCTGCACCACTTCTCTGACCACAATGCTGATGGTGTTGGGTGGCACCCTCCAGCCGTACTGCATGCTTTTGTAGGTGGTCCCTGAGGCCAGGTGGCGCAGAGTGAGTGCCACCTTGAGCCCAGGTTCCAGGCTGGGCCGGAAGTTGGTGCTCTGCTTGGTCAACCTGGGTGTCAGCCGCTGCACAACTTCGTCAAACATGGCTGGAGGCATCCTCATGAAGTTCTGGAATGCCCGAGTGTCTTCGTTCCTGAGCTCCACCATCAGCTTGTTGTACAGCTTGTACTCTGCTCTTCTCCTGATCCATCTTCGTACCCAGACACTTCTTAGCCACCTCTTTTTCTTTCCGTAGTAGAGTTCACAGAGCCTGTAGATCGCTTCGTACTGTTGCAGAAGGATGGAGGCTGCCAAAAGGACTTTGTTACGATCCACGGTGGACATGACTGGATGATGTGGAAGAGGAAGAGTCAGATGAAGGCTGCAGAGGTCTGCACAGGTGGGCTGTTGGTCTGAAAGTGAGATGCAGACGAGTTGCTCCCCCTTTTTATAGGCATATAAAAGTATAGGTGTCCCTTTGCATCCTCTAGGCATCCTCTAGACATCCTTAATATCCGAGATAGGTCCCCTCTGCGAACCTTTTTTCCATTTTAAACGCTTTGTTTCCATGCTGCATCCGCTAGGCATCCGTTCTGCATCCGTTCTGCGTCTGTTCCGCTTCCTCCCTGCATCCGAGCGGATGTGAGTTGCGCTGATACAGAACAGATGCCTCGCGGATATAGCAGATGCATAACAGATGCGTAACGGATGCGTAGCGGATGCAGAACGGATGAACCAGATACATTTTCTGCGCAAAAGTTTTGGGCAGCCCAAAACTTTTGGAGCGGATGAAACATCAATAAACGGATGCTGGACGGATAGAGAGGAAGCAAAACGGAGTCACTGAGTACATCGCATTTTCGAACGGATGGCAAGCTTTTTTGTCCATTTTACATCCTCTTTGCATCCGTTGGTTCAGTGTGACATGGGCTTTACAAGAAAAGAGGACTGATCTGAGGTGCTCGCATTGCAGCACTGGTAAAAAGGGCCCAGCAGAGATTAAACTACCTGAGACTTCTCAGAAAACAACAACTGAATGAAAAACTGCTGGTGACCTTCTACTGCTGCACCATAGAGAGCATTTTAACTTACTGCACCTCTGTATGGTTTGCCAATTGCACACTGGCAGATAGAAAAGCACTCCAGAGGGTTAACATTATTACCCAGAAGATCATTGGTTGCCCTCTCCCTTCTTTGGAAGAGCTTTATACCTCCCGCTGCCTTAAAAATGTTCAAAACATTCTCAAGGATCCATTTCAGCCTGGGAACACTTTTTTTGAACTATTACCATCTGGCAGACAGTACAGAATAATAAAAACAAGAACAAATAGGCTGAAAAACAGCTTCTATTCCCTTTTAAATTCTGCTGCATAGTGCAGTGCTGGTGTGGTGTCAGAGGTTTTCAGTTCAATGTGTGGAGGGTAAAGGAGGTGTGTTTGTGTTTATTTTCATGGTCATGATATGCACTGAAGATGGTGTTTGATTTCATTGTATGAGGTGCAATGACAATAAAATAAAATAAACTGAAACTAAAAAAAAGAAGACAAGATTTGTCTATAACAAGAAATGATAGGCTGATATCATTATTGAGTAATAACTACTAGTTCAGAATGATTTTCGATGATAAACAATATAATTTTGCAAAATGTATTCATGAACATTAATGCGAGTTTTTGCCAAAAAGACAGTTAAAGGACAATTTTAGAAATGTGTTAGATATTTTGGAATATTTGGAGCAACATAATGAAAAACAAGTCTTGTTCATCTCAAATGCTGAAAAGGCCTTTGAGAATTTATTTATTTATTTATTTATTTTATTTGTCAATTGCTTACAAGATAATAGATATTAGTATAAACATAGTTATTGATACATGGATACATATAAGAAAAATAAAAGAAACAATAGCACAGGGACAGGAGGCACATTGATGTGCTTATGCACTTCCCCTACAGACCTCTTAGGAAAGGGGTGAGATCAACAGTAGACAGTCTAAGGTTAAAGTTTTTGGGGTTTGGGGAAGAAACCACAGAGTTGGGTAGAGTTTAAACTTAAACTGAGCTTTCATTTTCAAGGTTTTGAAAGGTATGAATTTTTGAGAGAATTTTATAAAATGGATAAGATCAATTTACACTTCAGAAGAAGCACCAATAATTGTAAATGGAGATCAAATCTTTTGTGATATAAAAACAAACAGAAAATGAAAGCCTATATGTCCACTCTCTTGCTTATTTTGGTTTTTGAAACAGTGAATAAAGACATAAATAAACAAATAAACAGTGAATAAACAGTGAATAATAAACAGTTGTGGGAAGGAAAATAAAAATGAAATTTATAATTTATGGGCTGTTGCAGATAACTTAGTTCTATCAGATTATTTTAAGGCAATTGAAATTATTAAAATATTTCTCATTTCTCAAAAAAAAGTATGCGAGAAAAATGAATGATTTGCCTTGAATAATGGTTTTGTTTCATGCAATATGTTTTGATAACTGATACACTATTTAAACACTAATAGACTGATATCTCTGAATTTTTGTGGCAGAGTGAAAAGGACATCAAATATAAGGTTTTATAGATACAAAGAAAAGAAAGATATTGTGTTTTACCTGATTTAAAATTGTATTTATGTATTGTTTTTTTTTTAGCTTCCATCTCCAATTTCCCAGAAGTCTGAAATGAATAGGAACAATTTCACATATTTTTAGTTGTCATAATATAATCTACAGTCTCTGCTTGCCAGATAGCAGAACTTGAAACACTGAATGAATAAATGAAATAGACAGCCTGGTCAATGACACTCTTTCTTGCAGCCTTGTTACTTATCATTTCCATCCAATCAACCCACATTGTTATTCATTAATCATTCAGTCCTATTAGTATCAAAACAGGTCTTTAGCCTTATATCTTAGTCACCACATTCAAAGAAGATACCTAGCAATTGGTGAAGTGAAGGACAATACAGTCATTTAAATATCATGATTTCTTTTTCCTACTAGTATGTATTTTGGTTTAGAATCCATGTAAAAATACAGAAGCCTAGAAAACCAGCTTTTTAACATAGCAAAATAGCATTCACAATTTGAGAGATTTAGCAGTATAAGACATAAGGATTTTCCTAATTGGAATTTTGATTATTCATATGATTCTCCACCTTCATGATGATCTTTCTGTATTATATGGTAGCAAATCGTAATAAATGATTCTGAAAAACATCCCTCTAAACATTCTCAGAAAGGAAGTCAACATAATGCTCTCTATTTTTGTCAGCTTAAAGTCAGATGTATTGACTTGACCTTCAGTTCTAAACTCAATGGGCACATATAGGTGACATAAACAATTCCACCTGAAAAGGTCAGGTAAGCTGCTAGTGAACTTTTCCTCTTGAGACACTTGTAGGAAACAGCTAAATAGTTTTATTTTGCCAAGAGTCAAATGCCTTATGAGATGAATGGCTTCACAGGAAGATGGACATTTTAAAATTTGTGATATGTCATTTCTGAATCTCTGATAAGCAGACATGATTTCTTTTTGGAAATTTACCTGAAATTAGTACTTTGCCAAAACTTTGAGGAATTTTTTTTTCAATTCAGGAAGTATGATAGATTTCAGAACTCAGTAAAAGGTAAGTCTTCCCAGAGTTTAATTTGATTCCTGATAAATATATGAACAAATCCACATAGTTTTCTTGGAAATTAGCAGCAAATTACTTATAATAACAACAGTAATAATAAACAATATCCCGATCAAGTAACTGCAAAACAAGCTAACAGTAAAACAGCCCAACAAAGAACCTCCAAGACCATTCCCATCAACACTGACAGGGCAAACTACTAGAATATTATCTGAAAGCAAACTCTATTCAGGGATGGGATTCTCCTGGTTCAGACCGGTTGTGATTTTATATGATTATCTGCCTTCTACATTTCTCTTATTATGTCAAAGACTAATCTACATTAAAATATCTGCTTCATACTATCAACTTCATACTTACAATACTAGACAACACAGTATCAATAGTAGAAACCTTCTAATTTCTGGGTTCTACGATATCACATGACCTAAAATGGACACCTAATGTCAAAAACATCATCAAAAAAGCACAACAAAGAATGTTCTTTCTGAGCCAACTCAGAAAGCTCAAACTGCCCAAGGAGCTGCTGATAAAGTTCTACAGAGGAATTATTGAATCTATTATCTGCACCTCTATAACTATCTGGTTTAGTTCTGCAACCCAACAGGACAGAGACTTCAGAAGATAATTAGGACTGTAGAAAAAAAAAAAATACTACCAATCTGCCTTCAATCGAGGACCTGTATACTGCATGAGTCAAAAAGAGGGCTGTGAAAATATTTACAGACCCCTCACAACCTGGACATAAACTGTTTCAACTCCTTCCCTCAAAACAACGCTACAGAGCACTGCACCCCAGAACAACTACTGTGTTTCTCATAAAATAAGGTCGGGTCTTTTTTTTTTTTTTGAGCCCCCCCAAAATGGCTAGGATGTCTTTTCAGGGGTGACTTAATTTCCTGCCCCACATGCACCCCCACCTACAGCATCCCATGCGCACTCACCTCTCCACAAGGCTGCTTCAGTCCATGATGGAAGCTCTCCAAAGGCAGAGTCACCAGCCACTTCTATTGTCCGGTAGAAGCGGCCTCAGGGTGAGCGATCATGCCCACACCCCTCACCACAAAGCAATTTCTATTGGCCAATGGAAGCTCCCCAAAGGCTGTGCTCAATAGTCAGAGATGGGGGGGCAGAATCAGTCCTTGGATTCCCAGAGCGCACCTGGGGGGAGGGTTGTCTAGGCTGGAAGCTAAGCAGGGTTGGAGCTGGGATGGAATCCCCAGTAGAGGATTTCCAAGGCTGAAGAGAGAAGTTTAAAAAACAGGAACAGGAGAAGAAAACAGCTTCTTTAGCGACCCTCCTGCAATCCAAGTAGTTGCAGTGGGAAATCGGGGGCAGGGGGAAACAGGGCTAAATGAAGAGCAAACAAAGAAGAGCAGCTGGCTCGGGAAGCAGAAATGCAGCGGGAATCTTGGGGTATATTTACTCTGACAACAGCATATGTACGTGATTGAGTTTGCAGTTGGGAACCTGATGCATAGCCACGCCTCACCCTAAAATGGCTAGTGACTCTGCCTTCCATCGGGACCTTCCATCGACAGATAAAAATGGGTGGTGACTCTGCCTTTGGGGAGCTTCCATCATCAGCCAATAGAAATGGCCTCTTGGTGAGGGGAGTGTGCATGAGCGCTCGCCCCAAAGCCGCTTCTATCAGCCAATAGAAATGGCTGGTGACTCTGCCTTGGGGAGCTTCTATCAGCGAATGTTCTATCTGTAGTAGATTGGGGTATTTTAGCCTAGGCTACCTTCAGGGTGCTCCTAAAGGCAAGTTTTCTCTCCCATGCCCTTCCCCCTCATTTCTCTTCACCTCATGTAGTTCTAACAAACAATGTGACAAATAGTGGGGAAATGCATGGTTTAAATAGGCCTAAATTTTGAGGGTGGGGCTTAATTTCACCTCATGCCTAGAAATCATGCTGGGCCTTCCTATTGGTGGAGGGCATATTGTTGGAGAAACATAGTAGACACAAGAACAGTTTTTTTCCCAAACGCCATCACTCTGCTAAACAAATAAGTCCCTCAACATTGTCCAACTATTTACAAAGTATGCACTACTATTACTATTAATCTTCTCATCATTCTTTATCACCCATCCTCTCCCACTTGTGACTGTATGACTGCAACTTTGTCGCTTGTATCTTTATGATTTATATTGACTGTTTCCTAATATGATTTGATTATTCATTGTAACCTATGATTCTTGATGAATGTGTCTTTTCTTGTGTGTCCAATCACACTTGGCCAATAAATGAATTCGAATGTTATGTAGTTTACAGCTGGTATAATTTTAAAATATGTATTTACTTATACACAATGTTTGTAGGCTGCACATTCTAAATAACTCTTACAATTGTTGTTGCTATTGTTATAAACACAGAGAAACCATAAGTGACTTAAATACAACATGGAAACCAAAACAAACTACTCCAAACAATCTCTTTGATTATTATACTAATATGTGCAACAAAAAACTGCACCCTTTTTTCTGTACAAGCAGCTCTATTTCAAAGGAAAGGGTGGAAAAGAGAAGAGGAGACTTAATATAATGTCTAATTTGGGATACAAATCTCAAATTGTGGTGCTTCTGGCTGCATTTCATTTCAAATGTGATATATGATGAGAATAAGTGGAAGAATTAAAAGGAAGAAAGGCATTCCACAATATAAGTGTCCATTAGAAATGTGGATTTTAACACCAGAAATATATTTAAAAAGTCAATTTTATTGATAATTTGAAGGGGTTAAGTCAACATTTAATATGCATATGTACTTGTCTCTCATAATATAAATTTTATTTGTGGATATTTTTGTAATGTAACCATTTTCTAATGCTCTGTAACATTGTAGCCATATTTTTGCTTAATCTCTACATTCAATGAGTAATCATTTTACAGCTTGCCAATAAATGTTTATTGTATGATCTGTAACTATTACATAATATTCAGGTACTCTGTCTTATAAGAGACAAAAGACAAAAGAAAGTGTAATTGTACACTACTAATAATCCCAGCAATTGAGGATGGCTATCTAACTGTGACTAGGTAGGTGATTTTTGAAAGTTCATATGATTGGAAATAGATTTCCATATATGCAGTGTTTATATTGGGTATATGTTCTTTGATACCAGTTTCCATTGTCCAAAACAATGAACTGTTTCTTTATTGTTGCAAAGAAAAAATGTATGAATATGACCATAAAGACATAAAGAATCAAGTCTGACTCAAGAAAGCTATTCTTTCTTTTGACACTGAAATCAACAGTCTTAATTGAATGTTTTGGGGTTGATAATGTGTTTTAATAAAATTAATTGGACGTGATAAGGATTTGATGTTAACTTCAGAAAGTAAATGTTGGAGGTTGAAGTGTTCTGTATAAATTTAGGCTTTCTGGAGACAAGGAATTTAATCTTAGTGAGGATTAATAAATCACATTCTAAAATTATACAAAAGAAGATATATTTCCTGGAAATATATTATCAGGATACACAATTAACTATATTCTATATCAATCAAAAGAGCATATTCCCTGTGACTTTGTATAAGGCAAAAAGGCAGGTGGAAGTAACTTGAGTTCAGCAATCTCTGAGACAATCAGGCAGGCAGAATAATAAAGAGAGAAAACAGACTAAATCCTTAAATCCCTTATCAATACTGTCTTTTGTAGGTCATAAGGTTCCAAAGGATCACTCCTGGTGGATTTATACTTTCAGTGGTGCAAACAATTTGCATTTTATGTGATTTAAAGAAGTAATGATTCTTTAATTATTCATCACAGATATTTTTTTTTCTAAGCAGAAATTGAGAAGAAACTAGTTTATCTGATTTACCTATCCTAAATCAAGAAAATAATTACCTGTCCATTTTCATCCAGGAAGCTGCCTGCCTAAAAATAGACTAAAATACATATTGATCTGCACATTCATTCCATGTGCTAAATAGTGCTCTAAATAATTTTCATCTTAATTTATATAAATCTGATAGATCAAAGATCATGAAGTAAAATTGTATCAGTCTAAATTCTTTGAGATCTTGCATATGTAGGATGGATTTAAACTAGATTATATCTTAATTGGGTTTGAAAATGATTAAAAATGTACAATAAAATGTTTTAGATATTTCCAATTTTTCCTCTTATGCTTATTTTTTTACAATGATTTTGCAATATATTTGTATAGTTTATAAGTCTAGTTTTCACTGTACTTAGCAAATATCTATAATCGTGATAATTATCTTCAAGTATTTTTAAAAATATATAGAAATGGGGAAGAACTGTTCTAGAAGACAGGATATAAAATAATGCATTTAAATTTTAAGAAGTGAAAAAACATTAGATTGTCTTCGGGTTTTTTGCTGGATAAATTTAAACAGAGATTTAAACCATCTTTACAGAAATCAACAACACTGAATTCCTAAACTGGAGAAGGGATTGAAATAGATTATCCCCAAATTTTAACCCAATCCTTATATTGTATGATTCTATAAGAATATTACAAATAAAAAGAAGGCTTTTATGATGGCTTTGGCCTCAGTACATAATATTTATAACATAAAAGACATGGTGGCAGTTGTCACTGTCACAATTTAGTTTAGGAATAGAGAATAAAAAAAGAATATTTTTTTTACAGAAAAAAAAAAGTTCTGGACTGATGAAGGAGAGAAAGCAAAGTGAAAAGCATATTTTCAGTGCCCCATTTACTTTATGTTACTGATATAATATAGGTTGACTTAGCTGGTTGAAAATAAAAGCATGGAGAGAGAGAGAAAGATTCTAGGAAACTTTGTTGTCTTCTATGTGGGTCTGAGGGAAGTTTTTATTCTTTCCTTACTTTGTGTTTTGGGAAATCAGAACGAATCAGACAAAAGGAAGAAAGGGAAAATATGCATGTTTCAGTAGAATGTGGCATATTCAAGATTGTACAATGTACAGCACACAAATGCCTTTGTGTGAACCAGTTTGATTTGTATTAAGTACTAATATGCTTTATCAGGCTGTTATTAATTAACTCAATTTTAACTTGCTTGCTAATCATATTTTGCCCTCTTATTTTCTCACTTCAGCAACCACTATTCTGCTGCTAGCTTTGTAACTAACTAAATATCCTTTCTCGCCTTTATTATGTATCTGAAAAAAAGAACAAACTTTTTCTCCAAGTTCTTTTTCTTCCTCAGGTTTTTTATTATAAGTATTGTCAGTGTGTCTGGAAAATCACTTGACAGTTTGGCAGATACCATTTACTTTATTTATTTATTTTTGTTTGGTTGAGAAAGAGAAGTGTTCTAATATAATTTTATTCAGGATGCTGCAACATAAATGTTGTTGCAGTGGCAACCAACCAGTTCAAAATTTCAGGGGGTGCTTCAACCTTTCTCACCCAACTTATCTCTCTCATTGTTGCACTCCCATATTGCTACTGAGATAATCTTTGCCAACTTTTTTTTCCTGCTGCTGATAAGGTGTACCTTGTCTGGCCCTTTATGGGGCAGCTGCTGGCATCATGATGCCTTCATGAGGGTGTGTATGGCCTTTTCAAAGCCTTAGAATGCCATCCTGAAGAAAGCATGACTAGCAGCTGACTCAGAAAACCCAGGCTGGACATGACTCAGCAGCAGCAAAGAAATAAGATGGAAAGGTCAGGTTTCATGACAGACCAGGTAGGGACCACAGGGTGGTTAAGTTCAGGGCAACCAAAAAAGACAGAAATGATGCAGAAATGGGGGAAGTTGAAACTTGACTGAATCGGCTTTAGATAAACATCCAGAATGTTTTGTAGCTGTAGCACAACCACTTTTTTTACACCTCTCTTTCTTTAAAAAAACAATTATTTATTTCATTATCTATTTCATTGCCTGAATCTCAACCAGTGGTGAGATTTAGCTGGTTCTCACTCGTTTACCAGAACCGGTATCAAACTTTTTGTGAAGTTTGATAAAAATGAAGTGCAAGACAGGTTTTTCTTTCCCTTCTCTTTCCCTTCATTTAAGAGCTCCACGCAGACAGACAAGAACCACTTAAGGGCCTGTCACATTGGCCGATGGATGCAAAACGTTTGTAAAAAGGACACAGCGGATGAGAAAATGTTCCATCCGTTGTTATCCGCTCTCAAAAGTGCCCCAAATTTGCATAACCAGAGCAGACAACAATGGAAAGGAACGGACGGGGGGAGGACGTAGCCAGGATGGAAAGTGGATGCTCCACAGAAGCCTAGCGGAGGGAAGCGGATGGGAGCAGATGACACATCTGCAGGGCTTCCGGGGGAGCACAGCGAAGCAGAAGCACAGCGGAAGGAGCGGATGCCGAGCGGATGCCGAGTGGATGAAGCGAATGCAAAGCGGAAGCCTAGCGGATGCCTAGCGGATGCCTTGCGGATGCCTAGCAGATGCCTAGCAGATGCAAAGCGTTCACTGCGCATGCAGGGAGGATGCATTGCGTCAGCCCCGCGGATATAAAGGGAAGCAGCTCGCAAGCAGGTCACAATTCAGAGGAAAGACCTGCTGCCAGACACAGCTCCAGCCAGCCGGCCAGCCAGCCAGCCAGCCAGCCAGCCAACAACCATGGGGAAGAAGAGAAAGCCTCTGCCATCTGCTGGCAGCCCTGGCAAGAGGGACAGGGCCACCATCCCACCCCCTGGCCCTGACTCTGCTTCTGCTAGGGCTTCTGCTGCTGGGGTTGACTCTTCTGGTGCTGGAGCTTCTGCTGGCGCTGCTCCTGGTGCTGGTGCTTCTGCTGGTGCTTACTCTGCTGGCACTGCTCCTGGTGCTGGTGCTTCTGCTGGTGCTTACTCTGCTGGTGCTGCTCCTGGTGCTGGGACTTCTGCTGGGGCTTACTCTGCTGGCGCTGCTCCTGGTGCTGGTGCTTCTGCTGGGGCTTACTCTGCTGGCATTGCTCCTCATCCTGCTGGTCCTGCTGGTGCTCCTGCTCATGCTCATGTTCCTGGTCCTGCTGGTGCTCCTGGTCCTGCTGGTGCTGCTGGTGCTCCTGGTCCTGCTGGTGCTTACTCTGCTCCTGATGATCCTGGTGCTGCTGGTGCTGCTGGCGCTGCTGGTGCTTACTCTGCTGCTGCTGATCCTGGTCCTGCTGGTGCTGCTGGCACTGCTGGTGCTGCTGGTGCTGCTGGTGCTGCCGGTCCTGCTGGTCCTGCTGGTCCTGCTTTTGCTGCTACTGTTGTTGTTGCTGCTGCTGGTGGTGGTGGTGTGGTGGAATAGCCCCTACAACCTCGAAGCCCCTCTGATGAGGGCCCAGATGTCCCTGCCAGAGGGAAGAAGAGGCATACGCGTGAACGGGAGAGGAGGCAATACTCCATTGAAGAGGAACATGAGGATGAGGTGCTGGAATGGCTGAGGGAGAACGAATATCTATGGCAGAAGGGACACAGGCGCTATCAAGACACCAAAAGGAAGCAGGCTGCTTGGAGAGAGAAGGCCGAGAGCCTGGGCTACACTTCGGAGGTCCTCCTCGGCTGGTGGAAGCACATGCACACCTGGTACGGGAAGCTGCACCTCAAGAAATCTGGCCAGGCCACGGTCAAGCTGATGGACCAAGAGACCTACGTGATGGCCAAGTGCAGCTTCTTGGAGGGTGAGATCCGCCACCGAGGAGCAGCCCCTCTGACAACCATCTCTCTCAGGCAGCCCGCAGTGAGCCAGTCCTATTCTGGCCAAGAATCAGCTCCTGTGTCCAGGCAGGTATCTGCGGAGTGTGCCACAATGGAGACCCCCTGACAGCTGCACTCCCCATGGTGGGACGTGTGGAGGACCCCCTGCACAGTGGGAGCAAGGAGAGGGCACTTCCACCAGAGAACAACCCACATCCACCCCCAGCTCCACCTCCACAGAAAGCAGGCAGAGAGGCAGACTGGAGGGACAGAGCAACACTGTCCTGCTGGAGATCAGGGACACCATCAAAAGCAGCGTAGATCTCCTCTCTCAGCTGGTACACACCGACGTCCCATTCTCCAACCACAAGCCCTTCCTCACCTACGTCAACCAGACCCTCATTAACATGTCGGAATCACAGTACCAGGTGATAAAGAACAGGATCACCGGTATTCTTCACAACCCTCCAGACCCAGCTGAACCTGCTCCCACCCAGTCCAGGTCTGCTCCTCCACCCCAGGTGATGTCACTGCCCTTCCAACGCTTTCCACAGCCACTCACCTCCCAAGGCTATGGCTACCAGGAAGTCCAGCAGCACAGGCAGCCCTTCCCAGTCCAGGCACAGGTACATTGAATGCCACCGATGCCACCGATGCCACTGATGCCACTGATGCCACCCATGCCACCCATGCCACAGATGCCACTGATGGCACAGATGCCACCGACGCCACAGATGCCACCCATGCCACAGATGCCACCCAAGTCTCAACTCGCTCAGCTGCAGACCAGACATCCCCACTACACTGCTCCTTCCTCCACCCCACAGCCAAGCCCGATCTCAGAACATCTGTCATCGGTATTGGGGCTGACACCACATGTCCTGGAGGAAGGGGCTCTCAACATCACAGGAGTGAGCCAGCTCTCTGAGAGCTTCCTCCACACACCGTGTCCTGTTGTCCTCTCGGGGCCAGGCACCCCAATGATGCCTCAGACCAACACTCCAGCAGCAGCCACCTCCACAGCACCTGGACCCTTCACCCATGAGATTGGGCACCCCTCAGAGTGACTAAGAAGAGTGCCAGAGACTGGGTGGCTACCTGTTGACTTTATCTTTGCTTGAGACACTTGGGTCATTTTGCTTTTACAGCTTGTTATTAATAAAGATTATCTTTGCTTCACACGCTTGCTTCATTTATTTTTGTAAATAAAGTCTTGGTGGAAACTTTTAGAAATGGTTTAAGCCTTTGCATGCTTGTGGGATGGGTAAGGATAGCAGTGGGAGCGGCAGGGATACCTTTAGGATGGGTTGAGATAGCTGTGGGATGGGCAGGGATACCTTGGGATGGGTAATAGCTGTGGGATGGGCAGGGATACCTTTGGGATGGGTCATAGCTGTGGGATGTCTGTCAGGTTTCACCCTTGCCTCCATTCACCAGGCTCCATGTCCCCATTGCCTTGTTGGAGGTCCATGAGCCTGTTCTGCAACACTGGGTAGTGGGTGTGCATGAGATTGTGCAGGATGCAGCAAGCTTCCACGATGCTCCTCACGGTCTCTGGGCGATGCTGCATGGTGGTGAGAAGTATCTGGAACCTGTTGGCCAGGATGCCAAAGGTGTTCTCCAACACCCGCCATGCCCTGGACAGCCTGTAGTTGAAGATCCTCTCTTCACGGGTGAGGCATCTGGAAGTGTAGGGCTTCATGAGGTAGGTTCTGAGGGAGAAGGCGTCATCCCCCACGATGAAGTAGGGCATATCTTGTGTGTAGTTGGGCAGGGGTTCTGGATCTGGGAAGCCCATGATGAGGTTGTGTTCCATCCCCTCCTTGCGGTGACTGGCGTTGTATACCTGGGCATCTGAAGCTGACCCGTTGCCTGAAGCATCGATGTACATGAACTTGTAGTCAGCATCGACTATGGCGAAGAGGATGATGCTGAAGAAGCCCTTGTAGTTGAAGTAAGTGGACCCTGAGTTGGTGCTTTGCAGGCCACGTGCTTCCCATCTATGCTCCAACGGTGTGGGGGAAGTTCCACTTCTGATACCACTGCTCTGCAACTTTCTTCCAGCCGTCTTCAGTGGAGGGGCACTGGAGGATCTCCTCCAGGTATTTTTAATTGATGGCCTGCACCACTTCTCTGACCACAATGCTGATGGTGTTGTGTGGCACCCTCCAGCCATACTGCATGCTCCTGTACATGGTCCCTGAGGCCAGGTGGCACAGAGTCAGTGCCACCTTCAGCCCACAGTCCAGGCTGGGCCAGAAGTTGGTGCTCTGCTTGGTCAACCTGGGTCTCAGCCGCTCCACAACTTCATCAAACATGGCTGGAGACATCCACATCAAGTTCTGGAATGCACGAGTGTCTTCGTTCCTCAGCTCCACCATCAGCTTGTTATACAGTCCGTACTTGGCTCTTCTCGCGATCCATCTTTGGACCCAGACACTTCTTGGATGCCTCTTTTTCCTTGCATAGAACAGGTGAAAGAGCCTGTAGATGGCTTCTCACTGACAAAAGGAATGTGTGATGATCCATGGTGGAGATGACTGGATGCTGTGGAAGAGCAAGAGCCAGATGAAGGCTGAAGAGGTCTGCACCGCAGGGCTGCTGGACTGAAAGTGAGATCCAGGTGAATTTCTCCCCCTTTTTATAGGAAATATAGGTTTTCTGCTCAGTGTCCTTTTGCATCCTCTAGGCATCCTGCATATATCCTAAATATCCGAGATAGGTCTCCTCTGCTAACGTTTTTTCCATTTTAATGCTTTGTATGCGAGCTGCATCCGCTTTCATCCTTTCTCCATCCATGCTACTAACGCTGCATGTCTGTTCCACGTCCGTTTCACTTCCTCCCTGTGTCCGTTTTCCGCTGGAGCGGATTTGAGTTGCGCGGATGCGCAGCAGATGCCTAGCAGATATAGCGGACGCGTAACTGATGATGACAGAGGTAGAACGGATGTTCCCCATACACGTAGCGGATGTATAACGGATGCATTGGGTCCATTTTCCGCTCAAAAAGTTTTGTGCAGTTCAAAAATTTTTGAGCAGATGAAATGTCAGTAGACGGATGCTGGATGGATAGAGAGTATGAAAAATGGACGCAGTGAGTACAGAATGGATGCATCGCATTAACCAATGGATGGCAAGTGTTTCTCTCCATTTTATATCCTCTTTCCATCCATTGGTGCTGTGTGACAGGGGCTTTAACAGGGTTACTTAGTTGCAACTAAATAACAAGAATGCAGCCAGTACACACCTTGAACAAACAATAGAAACTGAGAAGGTTAGGCTGGGAAATGCCCAGAAAACCCATCAATGACTGATCCAGGGATGGGATTCACCTTTTTCCTCAGGAAGGACAAGATTACAAACTTTTTCATTATAAGGGTTATTAAGTAACACTTCTATGATCAACTGATACTCCCTGGATTTCCCCAATACCTTTTATAGCCACTGCAGTGTTGGCTACTTCTTTTTCTTCCTGGTGAAAAAAGATACAGGATAGAACAATGATGCTGCTTGATCATACAGGCCTTGAATTTAATGCATATGTAGTCCAGCCAGCTGTATTGCTTCTGCTGTGAAGTACCCAGTTTAGAACTGGGAAGGGACCTCAGAGGTCTTCTTGACCAACTCCCTGCTCAAGCAGGAGACCCTATATCTCTATTCCAGACAAATAGTTTTCCCATCTCTTTTTGAAAGCCTCTACTGATGGAACACCCACAGCTTCTGAAGGCAAACTATTCCATTGGTTGATTGGTTTCCCCCTTAGAAAATTTATCTTTAGTCCTAGGTAGCTCTTTGGTTAGTTGCTTCTTGTTGTGCCATTTGGTGCTTGAGAAAATATACTGGGTCCCTAATTTTTGTAGGAACCCCTCAAATATTAGAACAGTGCTATTTTTGGTGCTATTTTATAATTAGTTGTAAGCACTATTTTATTGTGAGTTGGAGAGATGTTTGGCAAAATTGATTGACTGGGAAAAAATGGCATGGTTGAATTTGCTTTTTAAATCCTGTCAGCACTTATCCAGATAAAATGTGAAAGATTATTAAAAAGATCACCAGTATTGTAGAGCTGGAGCAATTATTGCACTGTCACTTTGAAACAATCTCAAAATTTTCAATGGAAAGAGCACATAAAAGAGGTATAGATAACTTTCCAATCTTTCTGTAGTTGACTAAATTTGATGAAAGGTGGACGTTTCAGCTCTCTTCTCTCTAAGATCCTTTGCTTTCATCCTCTGTTGGAGTTGCTCTGGTGCTTCCACCTTTCTTTCTTAATGTAGTTTCTTAGTGATTTCTGCTGCTATTTCCTGGCAGTCTCATAAATGTGTTTACCTGAAGTTTTCCCACATAACTCTGGCATATGAGACAGGTAAAAAAATCACAGGCTATACCATCATTGAAGAATAAACCAAAAAGTCAAGTAAAATAAAGTGGATAAAAATGAAATAAATGCTATAGTGTAAGGCATGTGGAAAGGCAACCATCACCTTTTCTCCTTTAGAAGGACATCATTCTCACAGATTATTTATTTATTTTGTTAGATATTTATCTTGCATTTATTGTTTGATAAGGAACTAAAGATGGAGAATTTATCTAATATTCCTTCCTCCTCTTAGTTTCTCCACTACCACAATCTAAGAAGTGTTTTGGACTGGGATAGAGTGACTAATTACTCAGCCATTTTTCAAGACTAAAATGGGACGACAACTCAGAGTTTCTAGGCCAGAACTACTACTTTGTTTGAAAAGGAAGAAGGAATATCAAAATAACTTGTAAGAATTGTATGCAGAAACTGGGGTGGAGGAAATAAACTTATAAAGCTGCAAATCTCACAGATAACATTTCAGAATAATCTGCCATAGCATGATACAAAAGACAAGACAGGTCATAACAAATTACAATCTGAGATGAACCTATTAGTAGGAAAGGAGACTAGAATGAACAGTAACACTTTGCAAGATGCATCAAACGTGAAGTCAACGTATTTGTTATTTATTTGCACAAGGCAAGATGAGTGGCTGGACATGACAAGGAGTGGCTGGGAAGGAAGGGACAAGGCATGGCTGGGCATGGCAAGGAGAGGCATAGTGAGGAGAGGCTGGGTGAGGTGAGGCACCACTTGATGTTAGTGATGTTGAGATGGCCACACCCACCCAGTCACATGACCATCCAGCCATGCCTACCTAGCTGGTTATTAGATTAGACAATCAGTTGTAAAATTATTTGAATCCCACTGAGACTTTCGCTTCTTCCCCATGGTTGTGGGGTTGCTGGCTGGCAGGGAGGCTGACAGGGAGGCTGGCAGGCACCAAGGCTGGCAGGAAGCCTGGCAGGAAGGCAGGCAGGCAAGCACCAAGGCTGGCAGGCAGACTGGCTGACAGGGAGGCTGGAAGGCAGGCTGGCAGCAAGGCTGGCAGGCAGGCAGAGTGAAAGGCTGGCAGGGAGACTGGCCAGGAGGCTGGGAGGCAGGCTGGCAGGAAGGCTGGCAGCAAGGCTTGCAGGCAGGCATGCAGGCAGGGCAGGCAAGGACTCGATGTATCCTGCAGCAGGTCTTTCCTCCGAATGCTTTCCTCCACGTGCGAGCTGCTTCCCTTTATATCCGCGTGGCTTACGCAATGCATCCCCCCGCACATGCGCAATTAACGCCAGGCATCCGTTACGCTTCCGCTGTGCATCCACTGTGCATCCGCTGTGCATCTGCTGTGCATCCGCGTCATCCACTGTGCATCCGCTGTGCATCCACTTATCTGTTCTGCATCCGTTTTGCTGAGGCCCCCCGGAAGCCTAGCGGATGTGCCATCCGCTCCCATCCACTTCCATCCGCTGGGCTTCCGTTCCACATCCGCTTTCCATCCGCTCTGCGTCCTCCCCGCGTCCGTGTTATCTGCTCCGGTTATGCAAATTTTTGCCCCTTTTGAGAGCGGGTAACAATGGATGGAACATTTTTCTCATCTGTTGTTTCCATTTTGCATCCGTTGGGCAGTGTGACAGGGCCTTTATTTCACAGTTTCCTGTTGCATCTGGAAATGGAAATATTTAGCCAATTTGTGATAACTGCTCTGAAATAATGCATTTCTTTTTGGAAATAGGATATGCAATTCAAATAAACCATGTGCTCTTTGTAAAAATATGAAATAAACAAATAGCCAATGATCCAGCTTTTTTAAAAAAAATTACAAGGAGAAAATATCTTTGCATTTTCTAGTCCTTTATTTATTGATAGAGATCTCAAAAAGTAGTTATCAACCATCAACCATTTCACTCCACTTTGGTGTATATTTGTGTGTTATTTCAAGATGTTCAAAGAAAAATAATAAACTCATATCCATTTCACAGTAATTTTTATGTACATTGTTTTCTTCATCTATAAACTAACTCATAGAGAAAGACTATGAAAATCAGATACTAACATGCAATTGACTGCTTTACTTTATCAAGGAAAGAAAATATTTTACAGTGATGTGCATTTAAAAAATAATGTTGAACACGATGGAAGAAGTAAAAGTAAAAGACACAATGATAGCATGGTCTAAATTTTTTGGGTATTCGACTAAGTTAGATCAATGGCAGAAATTATGGGATGGAAATTATAAATTAGCAATGTCTATTGTGTACAAAGAAAATCATTATAAAATGCTTTATAGATGGCACTTTGCATCTTTAAGGTTAGCAAAGATGTTTAATGATAAGTCTGCAAATTGTTGGAAATGCCACCCCTGGTTTATATTAAAATATGTGGTGGACATATCAAAAAGCGAAAAAGTATTAGACCAAAATAAATACATGGCTTGAAAAAAAATGATAAAACAACATGTAGGTTTGAAACCAGATATATTTTTGTCTGGCATTTTACTAGACAGGTATAATAAAGGGAATGTATATCTGATTTTTTTTTTAAAAAGCTTGTCCTTTGTCATTGATTAAGCTATTCATTTTTAGAAGCCATTTAAGAAAGCTTGGCTTTTTAAATTGAGTGAATATGAAAGCTGGAGACATAATCTCCTATGTATTAAATTGTGTCAAATTTATTCTGTATGCTTTCATTTGTGCTAATGTATACCACTGAACAATTGCTTCCCTATTCTGTTCCATAAGAAGGTTTACATTGACTGCTGCAATTAACTATCACTGAAGAAAATTAATTCTTTCTTATTTAATTACTATAGCAAACACCAAAGAGAAAGAAAAGGGAAGCAAGAAGCAGTTCCTTCACTACAATTACATATACCTGTGCTAGATTTCTGAATGGTTTAAATCAAGCATTTAAGGCCTCAGATTCTTGCTTAAGCAATTCAGTAAAATGACTTGAAATTGGTAGCATCTCCTGTTTTACGCTTTTAATATTTTTGCATGCAGGGATCTGCCTATTTATACTTTTCACATTTTTCTTTTTATTTACAAATTTCAAAATATAGTACAAAATGCCTTGATAAATGTAGGAGCTCGAACATCCTTCTCATTCACCCACTCAGCCTGGGAAGGAGGAAAATGTTTCCAAGCAACTAAATACTGGAATCGATCTCTTCGTTTTCAAGAATCCAACATTTCTTTAAGCACATGTCACACTGCCCAACGGATGCAAAAAGGACAAAACGGACGAGCAAAATGTTCCATCCGTTGTTATCCGCTCTCAAAAGGGGCAAAAATTTGCATAACCGGAGCGGATAACACGGACACGGGGAGGACGCAGGGCAGATGGAAAGCGGAACGGAAGCCCAGCGGATGGAAGCGGATGAGAGCGGATGGCGCATCCGCTAGGATTCCGGGGGACCTCAGCAAAGCGGACACGGAACGGATACAGTGGATGCAGAGCGAATGCCGAACGGATGAAGCGGATGCACAGCGGAAGCCTAGCGGAAGCCTAGCGGATGCAGAACGGATGCCTGGCGATAATTGCGCATGCGGGGGGGGATGCATTACGTCAGCCCCGCGGATATAACGGAAGCAGCTCGGAAGCGGTTGCCATTCAGAGGAAAGATCTGCTGCCGGACGGATTGGCTGCCTTGCCTGCCCTGCCTGCATGTCTGCCTGCAAGCCTTGCTGCCAGTCTTGCTGCCAGCCTTGGTGCCAGCTTGCTGCCAGCCTTGGTGCCAGCCTTGGTGCCAGCCTTGGTGCCAGTCTTGGTGCCAGCCTGCCTGCAAGCCTTGCTGCCAGCCTTGCTGCCTGCCAGCCTTGGTGCCTGCCTTCCTGCCAGCCTTGGTTCATGTCTACCTGCCAGCCTTGGTGCCTGCCTGCCTGCCAGCCTTCCTGCCAGGCTTGGTGCCTACCACCCTTCCGGCCTTCCTGCCCGCCTGGATGCCTGCCTGCCTGCCAGCCTTGGTGCCAGCCTTGGTGCCTGCCTGCCTGCCTGCCTGCCTGCCAGCCTTCCTGCCAGCCTTGCTGTCTGCCTGCCTGCCAGCCTTGGTGCCTGCCTGCCTGCCAGCCTGCCTGCCAGCCATGGTGCCAGCCTCGCTGCCAGCCTTGCTGCCAGCCTTGGTTCCTGCCAGCCTCCCTGCCAGCCAGCAACCCCACAACCATGCGGAAGCACAGCAAGCCTCAGCCATCTGCTGCCAGCCCTTGTAAGAGGGACAGGGATACCATCCTGCACCCTGGCCCTCACTCGGGTTCTGCTGGGGATTCTGCAGCAAGGGCTCGCTCTACTGGGGCTGGGGCTTCTGCTGCTTCTGCTTCTGGAGGAGTTGATGAAAAGCACTCCAGCATCATCCACCTCCACAGCACCTGGACCCTTCATCCCTGAGACTGAGCGACCAAGAGGAGTGCCAGAGACTCATTTTTGTTTTATAGCTTGTTGTTAATAAAGTCTATTTATGATTCACACACTTGCTTCATTTCTTGTTTTTAATAAAGTCTTGGTGGAAACTTTTAGAAATGGTTTAAGCCTTTGCATGCTTGTGGGATGGGTAAAGATAGCTGTGGGATTGGTTAGGATACCTGTGGGATGGTAATAGCTGTGGGATGGGTTAGGATAGCAGTGGGATAGATAAACCTCCAGTGCAAGCATAGTGGGACTGTATGGTCCACCCTCCCAGGTGCCACACCTATGCCCCTTTATTATCAATAATAATGTAATAATTATCCACACATGTCAACATAACGCCCTGTTCATTGTAGGCCAACCAAACATACATGGCCCAATCTCATCTGTGGGATGAGACGGGCTGAAGGAAGCATCCATTAAGCATCTATCATCCTGTCTTGCCACTACACTGCTCCAGCTGGGGAGTTGCACCAGTGTCTAAGGAGGTTGCGCTGCTTCTTCGCTTCATGTGAGGCTCTGTTGGGGCCTTGCACATCCTCAGTGTCAAATCAGGTTTTGCCCTTGCCTCCATTCCCCAGCCTCCATGTCCCCATTGCCTTCTTGGAGGTCCACAAGCCTGTTCTGCAAGACTGGGTAGCGGGTGCGCATGAGATTGTGCAGGATGCAGCAAGCTTCCATGATCCTCCTCACGGTCTCTGGGCAATGCTGCATGGTGGTGAGAAGTATCTGGAACCTGTTGGCCAGGATACCAAAGGCGTTCTCCACCACCCGCCTTGCCCTGGACAGCATGTAGTTGAAGATCCTCTCTTCACGGGTGAGGAGTCTGGAAGTGTAGGGCTTCATGAGGTAGGTTGTGAGGGAGAAGGCGTCATCCCCCACGATGAAGTAGGGCACATCTTGTGTGTCGTTGGGTAGGGGTTCTGGATCTGGGAAGCCCACGATGAAGTTGTGTTCCAGTTCCTCCTTGAGGTGACTGGCGTTGTATACCTGGGCATCTGAACATGAGCTGTTGCCTGAAGCATTGATGTACATGAACTTGTAGTCAGCATCGACCATGGCGAAGAGGATGATGCTGAAGAAGCCCTTGGAGTTGAAATAAATGGACCCCGACTTGGCTGGAGCTTTGCAGGCCACGTGCTTGCCATCTATGGCTCCAACAGTGTGGGGGAAGTTCCACTTCTGATACCACTGCTCTGCAACTTTCTTCTAGCCTTCTTCAGTGGAGGGGTACTGGAGGAGCTCCTCCTTGTATTCTTCGATGATGGCCTGCACCACCTTCTCTGACCACAATTGTGATGGTGTTGGATGGCACCCTCCAGCCGTACTGCATGCTCCTGTAGGTGGTCCCTGAGCCAGGTGGCGCAGAGTGAGTGCCACCTTGAGCCTAGGTTCCAGGCTGGGCCGGAAGCTGATGTTTACCTTGGTCAACCTGGGTGTCTGGCGCTGCACAACTTCATCAAACATGGCTGGAGGCATCCTCATGAAGTTCTGGAATGCCCGAGTGTCTTCGTTCCTGAGCTCCACCATCAGCTTGTTGTACAGTCCGCCCTCTGCTCTTCTGGTGAACCATCTTCGGATCCAGACTATTTTTGGCTGCCTTTTTTTCTTCTCGCAGTAGAGTTCACAGAGCCTGCAGATGGCTTCTCACTGTTGCAGAACGATGGTGGCTGCTGAAAGGACTTTGTTACAATCCACGGTGGACATGACTGGATGCTGTGGAAGAGGAAGAGCCATATGAAGGCCACAGAGGTCTGCATCGCTGGGCTGCTGTTCTGAAAGTGAGATGCAGATGAGTTGCTCCCCCTTTTTATAGGAAATATAGGTTTTCCGCTAGGCATCCTCTAGGCATCCTCTAGACATCCTTAATATCCGAGATAGGTCCCCTCTGCGAACATTTTTTCCATTTTAAATGCTTTGTTTCCGTGCTGCATCCGCTAGGCATCCGTTCTGCGTCTGTTCTGCTTCCTCCCTACGTCCGGGCAGATGGAGTTGCACGGATGCGTAGCAGATGCCTAGCGGATGCCTAGCGGATGCAGAACAGATGAACTGGATATATTTTCCGCGCAAAAGTTTTGGGCAGCTCAAAACTTTCAGAGTGGATGGAACGTCAATAAACGGATGCTGGATGGATAGAGAGGAAGCAAAACGGAGGCAGTGAGTACATCGCGTTTTCCAACAGATGGCAAGCTTTTTTGTCCGTTTTACATCCTCTTTGCATCCGCTGGTTCAGTGTGACATGGGCTTTAACTTCAAACTGTTGTTCACCTTCAATTAGCAATGGTATGGGAGAATCAACCTGACTTGGTCTCAAGTCAGTGGTATGTTCAGGTTTTAATAAACTAATGTGGAAATGGTGAATCCGTCGAAGAATTTTTGGTAATTTCAGTTGGACTGCCACAGGGTTTACAATTCGTTCAATTGAGAAAGGTCCGATATACTTAGGGCCAAGCTTTTTTGACTTTTGTGTGATTTGCAAATATCTGGTGAATAGATATTTGTCACCCCCCTGATATGGTTTTTGGGGAGTTCTCTTTTTATCTGCAAATTTTTTATGAGCTTGATGAGCATCATCTAATGCTTTATGAGTAACTGGCCAGGTAAGCTGGAGCTGTGTTATCCATTCATCTAATGAGTGAATGTTAGGTTTCTCCCATGGAAGCTCAGGTATGGGTACAAAGTCTTGTCCCGAAGCCACTTTAAATGGAGTAAACCCAGTACTACTATTTACCCAATTGTTACATACCTCAGCGAATAGCAATAGGTCAGCCCAATTATCTTTCTGATAATTTATATAACATCGAAAATATTGTCCCAATATCGAGTTAGTCCTCTCACAAGCCCCATTATGGTTTGTCAATTTTCGGTGGAGCTTAAGCCCGCAGCTATCAATCCATCCAATTGGCAAAAGGCTATAGGTGTTTTTAAAGTCTTTAGCCTTAAACCCATTTTCTCTACTACCTCCGAGCTGATTATGCACCTTGTGCACCCAGAGTCTAACAAGGCCAGCATTTCCCCTTTGGCTTCCAACATGGGTACCCTTAATCTCACTGGAATGGTCATAGGGCCCTTGTTTGTACTTACCAGTTAGTCGTCTTCCGATTTGGATTCACTCTCTTCAGAGGAGGTTGGAGTTTCCAGATCATCTCCTTTTGGAGGGGTGATCTCTACAACCTCCTTCACTTTAAGTGCCATTTCGTGAGGCTTCGCTGGGGTTTTTTCAGGTTTTCTTCCTCCTCCTGGCGCCCCCTTTGGTTCTAACTTGGCACAGCAATCTGTAGCCCGGTGACCTTCCTTCCCACATCAGAAGCAAGTAGTGGTCTTGGGTTTTGCTGCCATTCCTCCCTTTTGAGGTTTTAAGGCTTCTCGAGGGCTGGTGGGGGACGACTTGCTCCAACCAAGGCCCCCCTGGTGTCTGTTTCAGGTCAGATCAATTTCCAACTCCACTGCCAGCATGTCCCACAGCTGCAGCTCATTGGGGTCTCTTCTGGCAATACAGCTTTGATATACATCTTCATTTATCCCATCTTTAAAAGCTTTTATCAGAGCTCCCTAGGAGCAGCCTTGAATATGACATGCCAGCTCTCTAAATTCCTGGATGTAGTCGGCCACTGATCTCTGCCCCTGATTTATGGTCTTCATCCTAATTTTGGCCTTACGTTCAGCAAGTGGGTCTTCAAACCTGGCCCGCAGCACAGTCATGAACAGATCATAATTCTTCAGCTGAGGGGCACTATTATTATGCAAAGTCACCATCCACTTTGCAGCTGTTCCCTCCAGAGCCCTGGTAACACATCTAACTTTGGCTGCTTCTGAGGAAAAATTCTCTCCATATTCCTCCATATGGCTCCAGACTTGTGCCAGGAAGAATCCTAACTCCTTGGGATCTCCTCCCTATTTTACTTCCAATGGATGCACCTTTGGAGTTCTACATCTTCTGGAATTACCCCTCACACTGGAGGCCCATAGCCTGCTGCTGCCTGTTGCGCTTGCCCGAGTTGATTTATGGGGGTGGCTGTTCTGATTCTTCTGGCTAGGGCTGCCTCCCCCTCCTCTCCCTCATACCTTTGTTCAGTTTGAGGTTCTCCGATAGCTTCATTTAGAAGATGCATGACTTGAGTTAGTAAAAAATGCTTTCTTTCCTTCTCCTACCATGGCTCCTCTCTTTCACGCTGACAGGTAGTGGTCACTCCTGGAGGAGGATTTTTCTTAGGATCCTTCCAACCGACTCCCAGGGACCATTTGGGTTTTACAGCTGGTTTTTCCCCAAGATTTAGTTCTGCTAACAAGTTGGTTTCCCCTGCTTCCTCTAGCAGCAGAGAATCTTGTCCTCCAGTTGTTCCTAGGTCTTCTTGGTCGCTGGCTGGATTTGACATTGTGTTCAGACCCCTCGGAAGAAAATTTAATAATTATCCGGCTGGGCTGGTAATAGGGAGATTCAGAATAATGTCAGATGATGCTCCATTCAAAATCCAAGAAAGAAATACTTAGACTCTTTTAATCAGAAAAAAGATATCTTTGACTGGAAATCAAGTGGTAGCAACAAAAGAATTCTGAATCTGAGAAAATGGGCGCATAAATCACATATACAAAGTAATAGTAACGTTCCCACCCCCAATAGTTCAATTGGTTCATCCAATTAAAAGTTGTGTGTATCATCATGTGGGCATCTCCAGGTGGTGATGAGGCTTCTGTCCATTGAACATGACATAGTTTGATAAAGAGTTGCAGCTGTTAATAGCATAGAATAGAAACCTAAGCAAGAATGTAACAACCCCCCCCCCAGTTTATACACCTCTGGTTCATAACACCTCCAGCTCACTTCCCATAACCATTCCCCCCTCCTTCCCCCATTACTTATGACAGCCGAAAGATGCAAAGCAAAGGGAGAAAATCTTGAAGGCTGACAGTACCCATGAAAATCTAAGAAAATATACACACATACACACACCTATACACACAAATACACACACACACCAGGTTTCTTGGAGAAATTTAGCTTCAATCTCCTATTATTTCTAGTTATTCCTAACATGTACTTGTATACTTCTCTTGCCCAATCATCTTCAAAATTTATGCCATTATTTTTCAATCAGGTAAACTTCCAGGTTTGTAGAAAATTCAGTTACTACAACTACTCTAATAAAAGCTGTAACTATAGATTTTGATCTGCACTGCATTTCTTTCTTAGAGTTATTTTGCCAATAGGGCTAATATCCATTGTGCAAATCTGAGTGTATTACATTTCCTGTCTTTTTCTCAATGTTTTTCCTTCTGATTGAAAAATTTGCCCATTCTCAGTTCTCTGATGTTAAGTGAAGGATATTCCCTGATGGACTCCTTCCCCAGGGTATTACCCCCCCCCCCAAGACAGCTTCAACCATAACAATACAAGAGAACACAACATATACAAAGTCAATGTTAACCGCTCCAAACTTGATTGCAGAAAGTACAACTTGAACAACAGAGTGGACAGTGCCTGGAATGCACTACCTGACTCTGTAGTTACATCCTCATAACCCCACTCCTTTAACCTCAAACTATCCACTACTGACCTCACCCCATTCCTAAGAGGTCTGTAAGGGGTGTGCATAACTGCACCATCATGCCTCCCATCCCTGTCCTATTGTCCCCATTTAATTGAACCTATTTTCTGTATTCTTACTCATGTTTATTCTTATACTTTATGCTTATTATTTTATAAGTGATTCACAAATCAAATAAATAAATAAAAATAAGTAAATTATGTTCGTGAGAATTTGGGAAAGGGAGAGCTGTCTCAGATATTTTTACAAAATTTCTTGGCCTAATTTCCTTTGTTCATTCATTGGCTAGATAGCAGATCTGTCCTCTGTTGTTAATATGGTCCAATTTATTTAGCATTTATTAAAGCTATAGTCCAATTGTATGTATTAATTAACCGTCAAATATTAAAATATTGTTCAGCATAAGGAAGTGAGAAAGAAATTATCAGGGTTCTGGCATTGGGATTATGACAATTTGCAAACTTGCCATGGCCAACTTTGTGTAGGACAACTCGACATGGCCAAACAGGACAACTCATCGTAGGACAAGAATTATTATCAAAGAACTGATGGAATAGAGTCACTAAAGAAAGGATGCAAAAGGAAAGACAGAATGAAATGTGAATGGAAAAAATTAAAATATTTTGAAAAAATTATTTTAAATAATTAAATAATTAAATGTTCAAATTGTCTCATTTGGCCATGGCAAGTTATCCTGTGGTAAGTTGACTGTGGAGAGTTGACAATGGCAAATTGTCTGTGATGAGTTGGCCACAGCAACTTGGTTGTGGCATTCCGCCTGCCATTAGTGTGCATAGAGTTGAAATGTTTTTACAGGCCGAGTTAATGATACTTTGAAATAAAACCATCTGCTTTCCTGCTCAAGAATCTCTAGTCCCTAAAATGATGTATGAGACTCTGGTACCAAGTTGCAAAGGAATGCTTACAAATAAAATAGATAAGATGGAGGAGGTATTGACCCAGAAGGTGATATTCAGAAAGTTCTGACCAGTTCTAGAGAAGTGGTAGTGGAAATTTTGAGTAGTTTAGAGAACCGGCAAATACCACCTCTGACTGGAGATTTTACATTATCCTTCCGCTGCCACGCCCACCAAGCCACACCCACATTACCTGTAGCAAAAAATATGGAATCCCACCACTGTCTTGACCTACTCTAACATTACCTTGTAACGATGCTCACTGATGATGTCTGCATGATGTTTCTTCTAGTGATTTGTGAATAAGATAACATGTTCTATAATTTGTTCATGACAATATATTTTTAAAAAAAATCTATAAAAGGAGATCTGCTTCAGACTGGGCTGTGTCCATTTGGAGCTTGCTTCTTATTTGCAAATAAAAGTTCTTTTTCCAACCCACCTATCTGTTATCATTAATTTGGGTAGCCTCCCATATTAAAGGATCAGACTTTTTAGGACAACACTGTCATTCAAGGGCAAGGTCTTTATTCATTACACAATTCCTGTGGCACTCCCGAAACTATAAACTTTGGACTTGACCCTGTATCCCGAGACAACACCAACCTGAACTGGACATGAAAAAAGGAGGAAAAATTAAAAGTATTTTAGTTTGCAGTAATTCACCCTCAGTCCCTTAAGCCCTTGTCACACAGCACCAACGGATGGAAAGAGGATGTAAAACAGAGCGAAACACTTGCCATCCATTGGTTAACGCAATGCATCCGTTCTGTACTCACTGCGTCCGTTTTTCACACTTTCTATCCATCCAGAATCCATCTACTGACATTTCATCCGCTCAAAAAGTTTTGAGCTGCACAAAACTTTTTGAGTGGAAAATGTATCCAACACGTCCGTTATACATCCGCTATGCATACGGGGAACATCCGTTATACGTCCGTCATCATCCATTACGTGTCTGCTATATCTGCTAGGCATCCGCTATGCATCCGCGCAACTCGCATCCACTCCAGCAGAAAATGGACACAGGGAGGAAGCAAAACAGACGTGGAATGCACACGCAGAATTAGTAGCACAGACGTAGAAAGGATGAAAGCGGATGCAGCTCGCATACAAAGCATTAAAACGGAAAAAAAGTTCATATAAGGGACGTATCTCAGATATTTAGGATGTCTGCAGGATGTCTAGAAGATGCAAAAGGACACCTAGCGGAAAACCTATATTTCCTATAAAAAGAGGGAGAAATCACCTGGATCTCACTTTCAGTCCAGCAGCCCTGCGGTGCAGACCTCTTCAGTGTTCATCTGGCTCTTGCTCTTCCACAGGATCCAGTCATCTCCACCATGGATCATCACACACTCCTTTTGGTAGCTGCCATTGGTCTACAACAGTGCGAAGCCCTCTAGAGGCTCTTTAACCTGTTCTACGCGAAGAAAAGGAGGCGTCCAAGAAGTGTCTGGGTCCGAAGATGGATCATGAGAAAAGTACAGTACGGACTGTATAACAAGCTGATGGTGGAGCTGAGGAACAAAGACTCTCATGCATTCCAGAACTTCATGAGGATGCCGCCAGCCATGTCTGACGAAGTTGTGGAGCGGCTGAGACCCAGGCTGACCAAGACAAACACCAACTTCTGGCAAACACCAACTTCTGGTCCAACTTCTGGACTCTGGGCGGAAGGTGGCACTGATTCTGTGCCACCTGGCCTCAGGGACCACCTACAGGAGCATGCAGTATGGCTGGAGGGTGCCACACAACACCATCAGCATTGTGGTCAGAGAAGTGGTGCAGGCCATTAGCGAAGAATACCTGGAGGAGCTCCTCCAGTGCCCCTCCACTGAAGAAGGATGGAAGAAAGTTGCAGAGCAGTGGTATCAGAAGTGAAACTTCCCACACACCGTTGGAGCCATAGATGGCAAGCACGTGGCCTGCAAAGCTCCAGCCAACTCAGAGTCCAGTTATGACAACTACAAGGGCTTCTTCAGCATCATCCTCTTCGTCATGGTCGATGCTGACTTCAACTTCATGTACATCGATGCTTCAGGCAACGGGTCAGCTTCAAATGCCCAGGTATACAATGCCAGGGACCTCAAGGGTGGGCTGGAACGCAACCTCATCATGGGTTTTCCAGATCCAGACCCCCTACCCAATGACACACAAGATGTGCCCTACTTCATTGTGGGGGATGATGCCTTCTCCCTCAGAACCTACCTCATGAAGCCCTACAGTTCAAGATACTTTGCCCATGAAGAGAGGATCTTCAACTACAGGCTGTCCAGGGCAAGGCGGGTGGTGGAGAATGCCTTTGGCATCCTGGCCAACAGGTTCCAGGTACTTCTCACCACCATTCAGCATCACCCAGGGACTGTGAGGAGCATCGTGGAAGCTTGCTGCATCCTGCACAATCTCATGCGCACCTGCTACCTAGTGTTGCAGAACAGGCTTGTGGACCATCAACAAGGGAATGTGGACATGGAGCCTGGTGAATGGAGGCAAGGATGAAACCGGATAGACACTGTGGATGTACAAGGCCCCAACAGAGCTTCATGTGAAGGGAAGAAGCAGCGCCACCACCTGAAACACTGGTACAACTTCCCAGCTGGAGCAATGGAGTGGCAAGACAGGATGATAGATGGTTAATGGATGCTTCCTTGAGCCTGTCTCATAGCACTGATGAGATTGTGCCCTGTATGTTGATTGGCCCTACAATGAATAGGGCATTAATAAAGAGCTTTGTTTATTTTAAAATGTGTTGTTCAATGAATAAATTGTTATTGATAAAAAAGGGCCATATGTGTGGCAGCTGGGAGGGTGGACCGTACAGTCCCACTATACTTGCACTGGAGGTTTATCTATCCAACAGCTAACCTTACCTATCCCACAACTATACTTACACATCCCACAAGCATGCAAAGGATTAACCATTATTTCAAAGTTTTCACCAACACTTTATTAAGTAAAAAAAAATGAACCAAGTGTGTTAAGCAAAGATATCCTTTATTAATAATTGTTTTAAGTAAACTCTATGACTTTATTAAAAAAGCAAAATGAACCAAGTAAAGTGTTTTTTAAGGTCCTGTCACACTGTCCAACGGATGCAAAACGTTAGTAAAAAGGACACAACGGACGAGAAAAATGTTCCATCTGTTGTTATCCGCGCTCAAAAGGGGCAAAAATTTGCATAACCAGAGCGGATAACACGGAAAGGAACGGACGCGGGGAGGACGCAGAGCGGATGAAAAGCGGATGCAGAACGGAAGCCCAGCGGATGGAAGCAGATGGGAGCGGATGGCACATCCACTAGGCTTCTGGGGGACCTCAGCAAAGCGGACGCGCAACGGATACAGTGGATGCACAGTGGATGAAGCGGATGCAGAGCGGAAGCCTAGTGGATGCACAACGGATGAAGCGGATGCAGAATGAAAGCCTAGCGGATGCATAGAGGAAGCCGAACGGATGCCAAGCGTCAATTGCATATACGGGGGGGGGATGCATTGCGTAAGCCCCACGGATATAAAGGGAAGCAGCTCCCAAGTAGGTCACCATTCGGAGGAAATACCTGCTGCCGGATATATCAAGTCATTGCCTGCCCTGCCTGCATGCATGCCTGCCAGCCTTGCTTCCGGCCTTGCTGTCAGCCTGCCTCCAAGCCTCCTCCCAGCCTTCCTCCCAGCCTCCTGGCCAGCCTCATGGCCAGCCCCGCTACCAGCCTTGCTCTCTGCCTGCCTGCCAGCCTTGCTGCCAGCCTGCCTTCCAGCCTCCCTGCCAGCCAGTCTGCCTGCCAGCCTTGGTGCCTGCCTGCCTTCCTGCCAGCCTTCCTGCCAACCTTCCTGCCAGCCTTCCTGCAAGCCTTGGTGCCTGCCTGCCTGCCAGCCTTCGTGCCTACCTGCCTGCCAGCCTTCCTGCCAGCCTTGGTGCCAGCCTTCCTGCCAGCCTTGGTGCCTGCCAGCTTCCCTGCCAGCCAGCGACCCCACAACCATGGGGAAGAAGCAACCTGTCGCCATCCCTGGCAAGAGGAACAGGGCCACCCTCCTTCCCCCTGTCCCTGACTCTGCTTCTGGTGCTGGAGCTTCTGCTGGCGCTGCTCCTGGTGCTGGTGCTTCTGCTGGTGCTTACTCTGCTGGTGCTGCTCCTGGCGGTGGTGCTTCTGCTCGTGATTACTCTGCTGAAGCTGCTCCTGGCGGTGGTGCTTCTGCTCGTGCTTACTCTGCTGAAGCTGCTCCTGGCTGTGGTGCTTCTGCTCGTGCTAACTCTGCTGAAGCGTCTCCTTGTCCTCCTGGTCCTGATGGTCCTGATGGTCCTGCTGGTCCTGCTCATGCTCCTGGACATGCTCGTCCTTCTCATGCTCCTGGTCTTGCTCGTCCTGCTCATCCTGCTCGTGCTCCTGGTCCTTCTGGTGCTACTGGTGCTGCTGGCGCTGCTGGTGCTTACTCTGCTGATGATGATGAAGAACCTCATCCTGCTGTTGCTGCTGCTGTTGCTGCTGCTGCTGCTGATGATGATGATGATCCTGCTGCTGCTTCTGCTGCTGCTGCTGATGATGATTATGATCCTGCTGGTGCTGCTGGTGGTGGTGTTGTGGAGGACCAGCCCTTACTACCTGGGAGCCCCTCTGATGAGGGCCCATCTAGTCCTGCCAAAGGGAGAAGAGGCGTATGCAACTATGGGAGAGGAGGCAATATTCTATTGAGGAGGAACACGAGGATGAGGTGCTGGAGTGGCTGAGAGAGAATGACTATCTGTGGCAGAAGGGACACCGGCTGTACAAGGACACCAAGCGGAATCATACTGCTTGGAGAGAGAAGGCGGAGAGTATGGGCTACACTTTGGAGGTGCTCCTTGGCTGGTGGAAGCACATGCACACCTGGTACGGGAAGCTGCATCTGAAGAAATCTGGCCAGGCCACGGTTAAGCTTATGGACAGAGAGACCTACGTCATGGCCAGGTGCAGCTTCCTGGAGGGTGAGATTCGCCACCGAGGAGCAACAGCAGCCCGTCTCACTACCCTCTCTCTCTGGCAGTCTGCTGAGAGCCAGTCCTCTTCTGGCCGAGAGTCAGTTCCTGTCTCCAGGCAGGTTTCTGTGGAGGGTGCCACGGTGGAGAACCCGCGGACAGGTGTTGGAACAGTTGTGGAGCGCGTGGAGGACTCCCTGGTGTGGTGGGAGAAAGGAGATGGCGCGTCCACCACAGCCCTACCCGCATCCACCCCCAGCTCCACCTCCACAGAAAGGCAGAGAGCCAGACAGCAGGAGGGGCAGAGCCACACTGTCCTGCTGGAGATAAGGGACACCATCCACACCAGCATAGATCTCCTCTCATAGCTGGTCCACACCAAATCCTCATCCTCCAACTGCAAGCCCTTCCTCACCTATGTCAACCAGACCCTTGTGGACATGGTGGAATCCGAGTATCAGGTGGTGAAGGACTGGATCACCGAGCTGCTTCACGACCCTCCAGATCCAGATGAACCTGCTCCCACCCAGTCCAGGTCTGCTCCTCCACCCCAGGTGATGTCCACCCCATTCCAAGGCTTTCCACAGCTCCTCACCTACCAGGGCTATGGCTACCAGGAGGTCCGGCAGAATAAGTAGCAGCCCTTCCCAGTCCAGGCACAGAGTCATCGGATGACACCGTTGCCACCGGTTCCAATGATGCCATTGATGCCACCAACGACACTGATGCCACCAACACCAACGATGCCACCCACGACACTGATGCCACCGACACCACTGATGCCACCCATGACACTGATGCCACCCATACCACCGATGCCAACGACGCCAGTCCTCACCCAGCTGCAGACCAGAGAGCCCCACTACACTGCTCCTTCCTCCACCCCACAGCCAAGCCCGGCCTCAGTACATCTGTCGTCGGTAGTGGGGCTGACACCCCATGGCATGGAGAAAGGAGCTCTCAACATCACGGGTCTGAGCCAGCTGTCCGAGAGCTTTCTCAACATACCGTCAACTGTTCTCCTCTCGGGGCCGGGCACCCCAGTGGGGCTTCAGACCAGCACTCCAGCACCAGCCACCTCCACAGCACCTGGACCCTTCACCCCTGAGACTGGGCATACCTCTGAGTGACCAAGAGGAGTGCCAGAGATTGGGTGTGGACTTTATTTGGACACTTGACTTGGGTCACTTTTCTTTTAGAGCTTGTTGTTCAATAAAGTTTATCTTTGATTCACACACTTGCTTCATTTCTTTTTTTTAATAAAGTTTTGGTGGAAACTTTTAGAATTGGTTTAAGCCTTTGCATGCTTGTGGGATGGGTTAAGATAGCAGTGGGGTGGGCAGGGATACCTGTGGGATGGGTAATAGCTGTGGGATGGGCAGGGATACCTGTGGGATGGGCAGGGATACCTGTGGGATGGGTAATAGCTGTGGGATAGATAAACCTCCAGTGCAAGCATAGTGGGACTGTATGGTCCACCCTCCCAGGTGCCACACCTTTGGCCCTTTATTATTAATAATAATGTAATAATCATCCACACATGTCAACACAAACACAACTCTGTTAAATGCCCTGATCATTGTAGGGCCACTCAACATACATGGCCCAATCTCATCAGTGTGATGAGACAGGCTGAAGGAAGCATCCATTAAGCATCTATCATCCTGTCTTGCCACTCCACCGCTCCAGCTGGGGAGTTGCACCAGTGTTTCAGGAGGTTGCATTGCTTCTTCCCTTCACGTGAGGCTCTGTTGGGGCCTTGCACATCCTCAGTGTCTATCAGGTTTTGCCCTTGCCTCCATGTCCCCATTGCCTTGTTGGAGGTCCACGAGCCTGTTCTGCAAGACTGGGTAGCGGGTTCGCATGAGATTGTGCAGGATGCAGCAAGCTTCCACGATCCTCCTCAAAGTCTCTGGGTGATGCTGCATGGTGGTGAGAAGTATCTGGAACCTGTTGTCCAGGATGTGAAAGGCATTCTCCACCACCCGCCTTGCCCTGGACAGCCTGTAGTTGAAGATCGTTTCTTCACCGGTGAGGAGTCTGGAGGTGTAAGGCTACATGAGGTAGGTTCTGAGGTACAAGGCGTCATCCCCCATGATGAAGTAGGGCACATATTGCGTGTCATTGGGCAGAGGGTCTGGATCTGGGAAGCCCACGATGAGGTTGTGTTCCAGCCCCTCCTTGAGGTCACTGGCGTTGTATACCTGGGCATCTGAACATGAGCCGCTGCCTGAAGGATCGATGTACATGAACTTGTAGTCAGCATCGACCATGGCGAAGGGGATGATGCTGAAGAAGCCCTTGTAGTTGAAATAAGTGGACCCCGACTTGGCTGGAGCTTTGCAGGCCACGTGCTTCCCATCTATGGCTCCAATGGTATGGGGAAAGTTCCACTTCTGATACCACTGCTCTGCAACTTTCTTCCAGCCTTCTTCAGTGATGGGGCACTGGAGGAGCTCCTCCTTGTATTTTTCAATGATGGCCTGCATCACTTCTCTGATCACAATGCTGATGGTGTTGTGTGGCACCCTCCAGCTGTACTCAGTGCTCCTGTATGTGGTCCCTGAAGTCAGGTGGCGCAGAGTCAGTGTCACCTTGAGCCCAGGTTCCAGGCTGGGCCGGAAGTTGTTGATTGCCTTGGTCAACCTGGGTGTCAGGTGCTGCACAACTTCATCAAACATGGCTGGAGGCATCCTCATGAAGTTCTGGAATGCATGAATGTCTTTATTCCTGAGCTCCACCATCAGCTTGTTGTACTGTCTGTAATCTGCTCTTCTGGCGATCCATCTTCATACCCAGACGCTTCTTGGCCACCTCTTTTTCTTCCCGTAGTAGAGTCCACAGAGACTGTAGATGGCTTCGCACTGTTGCAGAATGATGGTGGCTGCCAAAAGGACTTTGTTACGATCCATGGTGGACATGACTGGATGCTGTGGAAGAGCAAGAGTCAGTTGAAGGCTGCAGAGGTCTGCACTGCTGGGCTGCTGGGCTGAAAGTGAGATCCAGATGAGTTGCTCCCACTTTTTATAGGTAGTATAGGTTTTCCCCTAGGTGTCCCTTTGCATCCTCTAGGCATCCTCTAGACATCTTTAATATCTGAGATAGGTCCCCTCTGTGAACGTTTTTTCCGTTTTAAATGCTTTGTTTCCATGCTGCATCTGCTAGGCATCCATTCTGTATCCGTTCTGCATCTGTCCCGCTTCCTCCCTGCGTCCGAGCGGATGCGAGTTGCGCGGATGCAGAACGGATGCCTAGCGGATGCAGCATGGATGCCTAGCGGATGCAGCTTTGAGAAAGTTTTTTTGAAAAAGTTTTGAGCAGTTAAAAATTTTCTGAGCGGATGAAACGTCAATAAACAGATGCTGGATGGATAGAGAGGATGAAAAACGGACGCAGTGAGTACAGAATGGATACATCGTGTTAACCAATGGATGACAAATATTTTCCTCCATTTTACATCCTCTTTCCATCCATTTGTGCAGTGTGACAGGGGCTTTAAGCAAACATAAACTTAACAGGTAACAACTCAGGCTCTGGCACTATTCGAAGTCACTCTGAGGCATTTCCATGGTGTCAGCTGTTAAGCGGGCAGGGACTGTGGAGGTGGCTGTGGCTGGAGTGCTGGTCTGAGGCACCATTGGGGTGCTTGACTCCGAGAGTACAACAGGGGATGGTGTGTTAAGGAAGCTCTCAGAGAGCTGGCTCAGTCCAGTGAGGTTGAGAGGCCCTTCATCAAGTACTTTGGATGTCAGGCCCAAGACTGATGACAGATTGTCTGTTGAGGAGCTTGGCTGTGGGGTGGAGGAAGGAGGAGTGTAATGGGGATGTCTGGTCTGCAGTTGGGTGAGGTGTGGCATCTGTGGCGTGCGATGAACCTGGACCTCGACTGGGAAGGGCTGCCTCTGTTGTTGGAATTCCTGGTAGTCAAAGCCTTGGTAGGAAAGGGGCTGTTGAAAGCTGTAGAAGGGCTGTGACATCACCTGGGGTGGAGGAGCAAAGCTTGACTGGGTCGGAGCAGCTTCAGCTGGGCCTTGAGGGTTGTGCAGAAGTGCTGTTATCTTTTGCTTCGTCACCTGGTATTGGGCCTCAGGCAGGTCCATTAAGGTCTGGTTCACGTAAGTGATGAAGGCCTTCCGGTTCGAGGATGGTATCTCTCTGTGGAACAGCTGAGAGAGAAGATCTGTGCTGGTCTTGATTGTGTCCCTGATCTCCAACAGGACAGTGTGGCTCTGGCCCTCCAGTCTGCCTCTCTGCCTGCATCCTGTGGAGCTGGGGGTGGGGCTGGGGGTGGGTTGGTCTCTGGTGGCTGCCGCTTCTTGCTCCATTTGTGACAGGGGATCCTCCAAGGCCTCCGGCATGTGGAGTGCAGCTGTCGGGGGGGTCTCTGCCGTGGGGCCCTCCGAAGACACCTGCCTGGACAGGGCAGCTGTATCCTGGCTGGAAAAGGACTGGCTGTCTGTGGGCTGTCTGAGGGAGAGGGTTGACAGAGGGGCTGCTCCTCGGTGGCAGATCTCCCCCTCCAGGAAGCTGCACCTGGCCATGACAAAGGTCTCCCGGTCAGTGAGCTTTACAGCGGCCTGCCCAGATTTCTTGAAGTTTAGCTGGTCATACCAGGTGTGCATGTGCTTCCACCATCCCAGGAGGACATCCGCAGTGTAGCACAGGCTCTCTGCCTTGTCTCTCCAAGCTGCCTGCTTCTTCTTGGTGTCACTATACAGTCTGTTGCCCTTTCTCCAGAGGTACTCGTTCTCCCTCAGCCATTCCAGCACCTCCTCTTCATGCTCCTTGGAAATGGTGTACTGTTTCCTCTCTCCTTTCTCCTTCCCTTGCATCTTCCACCCTCTGGCAGGGCCTTCAGCAGCAGGGCCTTCAGGGGCTTCACCAGCAGGGCTTTAAGGGCCTTGGGGCTGGTCCACCACAGGAGCAGCAGCAGCAGCAGCACCAGCACCAGCATCACCAGCAGCAGCAGCAGCACCAGCAGCAGGAGAAGTACCAGCAGCACCACCATCACCAGAAGCAGCAGCAGGAGAAACACCAGCAGCACCAGCAGCACCAGCAGCACCAGTAGCACCAGCAGCACCAGTAGCACCAGCAGCAGGAGAAGCACCAGCAGCACCAGCAGCAGCACCACCACCACCACCACCACCAGCAGCAGCTTCAGAGTCAATGCCAGGGGGTGGGATGGTGGTTCTGTCCTTCTTGCCAGGACTGGCAGGAGTAGGCACCGGCTTTCTCTTCTTCCCTGACTGACGAACCATGGTGTTCTTTGAAGATGTCTGTGGCAGCACGTCTTTCCTCTGAATGCTGACTGCGTGCGAGCTGCTTCCTTTTATATCCACGGAGCTGACGCAATTCATACTCCCCACATGCACAGTGACCGCTTTGCATCTGATATATATCCGCTATGCATCCGCTTTGCTTCCTATAGGCGTCTGTGATGCATCCGCGTCATCCGCTACGCATCCACCCCTTCTGCTATGCATCCGCTTCACAATTCTCCCCCGGAAGCCCTTCGGATGTGTCATCCGCTTCCATCCGCTTCCATTCGCTTCCATCCACTAGGCTTCCTGTGAACATCCGCTTAAAATCCCTGCTACATACTATCCCCATCCGTTCCTTTCTGTTCTTTTCCATTCTGCTTATGCTAATTTGGGCCACTTTTTGGAGCGGATAACAATGGATGGAGCCACCCCCAAAATTTTGCTCATCCGCTGTGTCCTTTTTGCATACGTTTTGCATCCATCGGCCAGTGGGACCTAGCCTTTTGTAACTGCCTGAAAATCCATCATTTAAAGGCTTCTCTCTTTCTTTCTCTTGTGCTTTCTCAATGTCCAACTTTCATAGCTGTATTTAATATTATGAAAACAACATTATATGCCTTGTTGTTACAAATATACTTACTTTACATATGTTTACCTAAATTTCTCATTCCCTTTGCACCTAGAATTAATTTCTTCTTTACAGTCATACAATCTATCTATTCCTGAGCTCTATAAAATCATATACCCTTGCTTCATCTCTATTAATTGTAAATTCATTAAGCACTCTGATTGATATTACTTTTAAGATTAACCCAGATGTTTTCATTTTTCAAGTCTAATAATGGAGTTTACTAACTTTGTAAAATAAAGTACTATTGTCTGCTTCCATTTTTTCAATGGATTAGTGTTTTGACTTCCATTTTGAATTATGTGCCACTGCTACCAGTCTATTTTTTTTTTTTTTTTGCTATGTAAGTTACATTATAGGGACAATATATTCTGATCTCTAACTTTCCTATTTTGAATTCCTCAGCTTAAATTCAGTTCTTAGAGCAGCTCTTTGGTGATTGCAATATCTTTTCAAAAGAATAAGCAGGTATTCCCGAACATCCATTAACCTTAATGTATTCTATATTCTAGCATAAACAAAAGGTTTTACTATATATAGTCTCTAAAGCAAAAGTAAACTTTCTAATTAATTTCTCACCTTTTTCCATTTTCCTTTTCTACTGAATCTTATATTATATCTTATTTCTCGTCATATATGACCTATCTTCACTTCATATCACACTATCTGTCTGTCTGTCTGTCTGTCTGTCTATATATCGGTCTGTCTGTCTATCTATCTATCTATCTATCTATCTATCTATCTATCTATCTATCTATCTATCTATCATCTATCTCTCATCTATCTATCTATCTATCTATCTATCTATCTATCTATCTATCTATCATCTATCTAAACACGTGTGTGTGTGTGTATGTTCCAGCATCACACTGGAATGCCTCTAATAATTTCAACCAAACTTGATACACAGATAATTTACCCTCTGGAAACAAATCCTATGGGAGGAAGACACCACAACACCTTTTGGGTTGGCTGTGTGTGTGTGTGTGTGTGTGTGTGTGCCTTAAAATGGCTTCTACTGTCCACACAATGGACTTGCCATGGCAACGGATTCACAGTACTCCAATACTCCACAAGGGGGCTCTCTCCCATCCTCCAAGCAATTGGCCAAGTGCAATCAAAGAATGAAACAACAGCATAGACAAGAAACTCCCAAAGAATAGAAATAGAAGACTTGTGATGCTGTGTGAAAGACAGTACAACATTCCCGACAAAAGGATTTTATTGTTTAATACAGGATTGAGATAAATACCGGGGCAATGCCGGGTTATCAGCTAGTCTTTCATAAGATGTGGTTGCTCTCTGACAACTCTCTCCATGTATGGCTCTATTCTTTGAAAAATATTAAGCGAAGCTTCCTGTAAGTATAATTTCCTTCGTAAGTATAATTATTTGATAATTTACATATTCTTTTTTTTCCTCCCTTCTTCAGAACAAAGTAGATATCATCTGTCCTTTCCAATTCATAGGCAATAAAATCCTATTTCATATTTGTTGAATGGGACTATTAGTGTTTTAACACCTCTTCTGTTGCAGTTTTAAATAGTTTGGTTGGTATTTTGTCTGTGTCTGGTGCTTTCCTACTTGACAGCTGGCCAACAGTCTGTTGTACATCAGTTACCACAGTAGTTCATTCCTGAATTTATTTCTATGATAATGTTTCTGTTATTCTACAATTCCAATTATAAAGGGTTTCATCATAGTTTATCCATCTTTTAACCTCTTTTGTCTCGATTAAACCTCTTCTATAATTATTCTTTTTAGTGTTATTTTTATTCTTTTTTTATTTTTGTATAATTCATTTTCATAAATATGTTTCTTGTTGTTGTTTTCTTGCTATTGCCCTTAGTTTTAGGATATTCTTCATTGAAAGGTTTATTTGTCCTTTCTTTCTGAACATTGGATATCTGATAATTTCATTCTGAATGATTTTTAAGTCATCCCGAGAGAGAGAGAGAGAGAGAGAGATTCCCAATCCCTTAATATTTGAATAGATACTGGGACATTCTCCTGACCCAAAATTAACCTGAGAACAAATGGAAACTGTGGGTAAAGCCCATGTCACACTGAACCAATGGATGCAAAGAGGATGTAAAATGGACAAAAAAGCTTGCCATCCATTGGAAAATGCGATGTACTCACTGCCTCCGTTTTGCTTCCTCTCTATCCGTCCAGCATCAGTTTATGGACGTTTCATCCGCTCCAAAAGTGTTGGGCTGCCCAAAACTTTTGCGTAGAAAATGTATCCAGTTTGTCCATTCTGCATCCGCGACGCATCGGCTACGCATCCATTATGCATCCGTTACACATCCGCTATATCCACTAGGCATCCGCTACGAATCCGCGCAACTCGCATCTGCCCGGATGCAGGGAGGAAGCAGAACAGATCCAGAACAGATGCAGAATGGATGCAGAATGGATGCACCATGGAAACAAAGCGTTTAAAATGGAAAAAATGTTCACAGAGGGGACCTATCTCAGATATAAAGGATGTCTAGAGGATGCCTAGAGAATGCAAAGGGACACCTATACTTCCTATAAAAAGGGGAGCAACTCGCCTGCATCTCACTTTCAGAACAGCAGCCAAGCTGTGCAGATCTCTGCAGCCTTCATCTGACTCTTCCTCTTCTACAGCATCCAGTCATGTCCACCGTGGATTGTGACAAAGTCCTTTCGGCAGCCACCATCCTTCTGCAACAGTGCGAAACCATCTACAGGCTCTGTGAATTCTACTACGGGAAGAAAAGGAGGCACCCAAAAAAAGTCTGGGTCCAAAGATGGTTTTCCAGAAGAGCAGAGGACAGACTGTACAAAAAGCTGATGGTGGAGCTCAGGAGCGAAGACACTCAGGCGTTTCAGAACTTCATGAGGATGCCTCCAGCCATGTTTGATGAACTTGTGCAGTGGCTGACACCCAGGTTGACCAAGACAAACACCAACTTCTGGCCCAGCCTGGAACCTAGGCTCAAGGTGGCACTCACTCTGCGCCACCTGGCCTCCAGGACCACCTACAGGAGCATGCAGTATGGCTGGAGGGTGCCACCCAACACCATCAGCATTGTGGTCAGAGAAGTGATGCAGGCCATCATCGAAGAATACAAGGAGGAGCTCCTCCAGTACCCCTCCAGTGAAGGATGGAAGAAAGTTGCAGAGCAGTGGTATCAGAAATGGAACTTCCCACACACCGTTGGAGCCATAGATTGCAAGCACGTGGCCTGCAAAGCGGCCGCCAAGTCAGGGTCCACTTATTTCAACTCCAAGGGCTTCTTCAGCATCATCCTCTTCGCCATGGTCGATGCTGACTACAAGCTCATGTACATCGATGCTTCAGGCAACGGCTCATCTTCAGATGCCCAGGTATACAATGCCAGTCATCTCAAGGGTGGGCTGGAATGCAACCTCATCGTGGGCTTCCCAGATCCAGACCCCTTGCCCAACGACACGCAAGATGTTCCCTACTTCATCGTGGGGGATGATGCCTTCTCACTCACAACCTACCTCATGAAGCCCTACACCTCCAGACTCCTCACCCGTGAAGAGAGGATCTTCAACTACAGGCTGTCCAGGGCAAGGCGGGTGGTGGAGAACGCCTTTGGCATCCTGGCCAACAGGTTCCAGGTACTTCTCACCACCATGCAGCATCGTGCACAGACCGTGAGGAGGATCGTGGAAGCTTGCTGCATCCTGCACAATCTCATGCACACCCGCTACCCAGTCTTGCAGAACAGGCTCGTGGACCTCCAACAAGGCAATGGGGACATGGAGCCTGTGGAATGGACAAAGGGCGAAACCTGATAGACACTGAGGATGTGCAAGGCCCCAACAGAGCCTCACGTGAGGCAAAGAAGCAGCGCAACCTCCTGAAACACTGGTGCAACTCCCCAGCTGGAGCAGTGGAGTGGCAAGACAGGATGGTAAATGATTAATGGATGCTTCCTTCAGCCTGTCTCATCACACGGATGACATTGGGACATGTATGTTTGGTTGGCCTACAATGAACAGGGCGTTTAATAAAGAGTTGTGTTTATGTTGACATGTGTGGATAATTATTACATTATTATTGATAATAAAGGGCCATAGGTGTGGCACCTGGGAGGGTGGACCATACAGTCCCACTATGCTTGCACTGTAGGTTTATCTATCCCACTGCTATCCTAACCCATCCCACTGCTATTACCCATTCCACAGGTATCCTAACCCATCCCAAAGCTATCCTTACCCATCCCACAAGCATGCAAAGGCTTAAACCATTTCTAAAAGTTTCCACCAAGACTTTATTAAAAAAAAGAAATGAAGCAAGTGTGTGAATCATAAATAGACTTTATTAACAACAAGCTATACAACAAAAAAGAGTCTCTGGCACTCCTCTTGGTCGCTCAGTCTCAGGGGTGAAGGGTCCAGGTGCTGTGGAGGTGGCTGGTGCTGGAGTGCTTGTCATCAGCTCCTCCAGAAGCAGAAGCAGCAGAAGCCCCAGCCCCAGAAGAGCGTGCCCGTGCTGTAGAAGCCCCAGCAGAACCAGAGTGAGGGTCAGGGGGCGGGATGGTAGTCCTGTCCCTCTTGCAATGGCTGGCAGCAGATGGCTGAGGCTTGCTGTGCTTCTGCATGGTTGTGGGATTGCTGGCTGGCAGGGAGGCTGGCAGGAACCAAGGCTGGCAGGAAGGCTGGCAGGAAGGCTGGCACCAAGGCTGGCAGGAAGGCTGGCAGGCAGGCAGGCACCAAGGCTGGCACCAAGGCTGGCACCAAGGCTTGCAGGCAGACATGCAGGCAGGGCAGGCAAGGCAGCCAATCCATCCGACAGCAGGTCTTTCCTCTGAAGGGCGACCTGCTTCCGAGCTGCTTCCGTTATATCCGTGGGGCTGACACAATGCATCCTCCCCGCTTGCGCAATTAACACCAGGCATCCATTAGGCTTCTGCTGTGCATCCGCTGTGCATCCGCTTCATCCGCTGTGCATTTGCTCTGCATCCGCTGTATCCGTTCCATGTCTGCTTTGCTGCGGTCCCCCGGAAGCCTCACGGACGTGCCATCCGCTCCCATCCGCTTCCATCCACTGGGCTTCCATTCCGCATCGGCTTTGCATCCGCCCTGCGTCCTCTCCGCGTGTTGTAACTATGTATCATTTATGTGTTTGCAACTGTGTATCATTGCAACTATGTATCGTTCAGGCATTTGCAACATTGTATCATTCACGTGTAATCATTAAGCTTCTGTCTCCTCAGTGACCTTTTGCAGGGCACGTACAGAGACAAGGAGCTAAACATCTGTAGAAATAGTTTATTTACATTGTGATTACATTGTCTGGCATGCAGCTTTGTGAAGAAGGAATATCCTGATCGAATTATAAATCTTGCCATCCTGTCTGACCTGGTATCTTGCCTTATCTGAGCCATTGTAAATCCTGTATATCCTGTCTGACCTGGGCTTGACCTAGGCTCTGAATAAACAATCACCCCCTTTTGAAGGAGCATAATAAAAGAGCGTGTACCCAGACATTCTGGGCGCACTCATCCCGAGGAACTTCGTCTCCTGTCGTTTCTTTCTCCTTCGCTCCCTATCATGAGACGCCCATCTAATGCGGGATAGCAGATACCGCATCTGCATCCGTGTTATCCGCTCTGGTTATGCAAATTTTTGCCCCTTTTGAGAGCAGATAACAACGGATGGAACATTTTGCTCATCCGTTGTGTCCTTTTTGCATCCGTTGGGCAGTGTGACATGGGCTTAAGCAATTCTGATTTGTAAATGAATGAAAACAAATGATTTTGAATAAGGCTTTATAGATAGTATAGCACACAAAATATGATCTTCTTATGGGTAGTTGAAAAAGTAAATCTTATTTTCTTATCTAAAATCAGAAGATGATTTTTTATAATAGAAAACATGTTAAAGCTAACATCTGTTATTGATAATTATTTGCCATTTTATGAGAAAAAAAGTTCTTTTGAATTATCTAGTGTAGCTGACAGAATTGAAAAAGTATCTGCAGAAATACATGGAATTGTCTCAAATCTTAGTGATCTGTGACCTCAAGCTGAATCATACTGTTGCTTAAAATGAAATGCGTACCCTTTATCATGTGGCAGTAGTTTCCTAATATACTCTAGATCAGTATAGTTTTCATACGGATAAATGCTAAAGAAAGAAAAGAAATCTGTAAAGCTCATAATTGATCTTCTTGCTTTCATACTCTGATCTGCATAGTATTATAAGTTAGCTTCAGTTTCAAAGTGAAAGAAACTAAATCCAATAAATGTATAAAGAAGAAAATATAAACCAGCAATGTTTGTCATGAGTTGTAAACATACAATGATTAAAGATAAATATTTAAATACTATGTCAGTAGTTGCTTATGCTATAGTGCCATCACATTGTGCATGGACTGGAGAACAATTTTTTTTCAGAAGTTTTGTTTCTTGACAAATGTTTGGTGATTATGAAGACCCTGCTTCAAACTGAACAGAAACATCATTTCAAAATGACTGTATCACACATAGGAATCTTGGGAAATATGAAATAAACTTTTGATCGTTGTTATGTATTTAATCACATAATGATTCCCATATGCTACATAAGTTCAACAGGGCTACAGCGTTTTACTAATAATTTTCATTTGTACTATGTCCAATGCATCTCACAGTAGTGTCCAGCAATAGTCAGCTAGCATTGATAGTCAGCATTGATAGTCCAATAATAGTCAGCTAGCAGTTGCCCAGATATCATTTTTCCATTGTGGCAATATCTTGTGAAATTATTCACGTTTGTCATTGACTGCACCTAGATTTTCAGCAAAGAAGCTCTAGTATGAATGCAGAAAATGCAATTTCAATGACATATTAAAATTAATGGTCTTGTATGCTGTAAGAAGTTTGTCAGCCAGCTGAATATAATTTGATGTCTTTTAGTTGTCAAAAAAATTCTCAGTAACATCCTCAAATGCATTCAAGATAATTTTCTCTGACCCTACAAACAGATCTTTGAATCATCATTGTATCTATGGACCAACAAAATGTCTTCCTTAAGGCCCGGTCCCACTGGCTGAAGGACGCAAAACGTATGCATAAAGGACAAAGCGGATGAGCAAAATTTTTGGGGTGGCTCCATCCATTGTCATCCGCTCCAAAAAGTGGCAAAAATTTGCATAAACAGAGCAGAAAAGAACGGAAAAGAACGGACGTGGGTAGTATGTAGCGGGGATATTAAATGGATGTTCATAGGAAGCCTAGCGGATGGAAGCAGATGGAAGCGGATGACACCTCCGAAGGGGTTACGGGGGAGAATTGTGAAGTGGACGCATAGCGGATGAAGAGGATGCATCACATATTCCTAAAGGAAAGAAAGGGGATGCTGTGCGGATGTATATTGGATGCAAATCATTCACTGCACATCCTTTCTATTTCCGTGCTACTAACGATGTATAGACGTTCCATGTACCTTTTCTTTCCTCCCTCTTTCCATTTTCAGCTGCAGCGGATATGAGTTGTGAGGATGCCCAGAGGATGCAGAGAGGATACAGTGGACATTTAACTGATGATAAACAGACATAGAACATTTGTTGCTCGTATGTCACAGATTTACATCGTACACAGCGGAAAGTTCATCCATTCACAAAGTTTTGTGCATCTCAAAACTTCTTGGGTGAATGAAATCACAGTGGATGGATGCTCAATGGATAGAGCATATGAAACACGTATGCAATGAGTACACAACATATGCATAGCATTTTCCAACGGATGGCAAGCTTTTTTTAACGTTTTACATCCTCTTTGCATCCGTAAGTGCAGTAGGACTGGGCCTTAATCAATTATTCTTGGAAACATCTGTCTCAAATGATCCAAATCTTCACCTTCCTTGTTCATAGCATTCACATTTTTTAATCAATCTGAGTTTTATGTGAAGTGAAGGCAAATATATCTCTGTCAGGCTATAAGTGATTCATATACCATGTTTTTCTGTCTTGAACTAAATTATTCCAGTGGCCATTTTTTTAATGTAATGTGACTCTCTTGCAAGGCTGTCCTATTCACATATTCACATACTATTCACATATGTATATCAATACAGTATTTGGTACATTCAACCTGCATTCAATGCAGCAAATCAGTACTTTTAGATCTCCCCATATATTCGAATTGTACTTGATATATTGGATGTGATTCCAGAACAAAAAATCTTTTGTATGTTTCTTTCATGTGCACAGCATGGACAACATACTGAATTGTGTATATTACCATTCTGTAAAAACATGATTTCTATAAAAAAGATATGTGATAGGTTATATAACAGGTTATTTTAATAATTAGCAGCCAAAATCTATAAGATATAACTCCAAAATATTGAGGAATAAAAATATTTGTTGCCCAGTGTTATTTTGAGTTATTTAACATAAACAAAGGCAAAATCGGATGTAATGAAATATAGTAGCTGTTTTATGCAGGCAAAAGGATGAACAGGAGCAGGCAATGGGTACAGCCAGATCTATGTATCATTTTAAGTTGCCTTCTAAAAGTTACAGCTTAATATGTGAATGATTTCATTTTCATTGTTCTGGAAAATATTCATTTTGTAAACTTATAATACTATAGCCTATGTAAAAATTGAGGTTATAAAAGAAGAAGCACATGTCAGAGAAAAATACTATGAAAGCAAATTAGGAAATATATGAGGGAAAAAAGAGGGGGAGAGGGATGTTCATAGATGAAATGAAATTAAGTGGTGATCTTGAAAACAAGATTTAGGGTTAGAACAAACAAAGAAAATAAACTAATGATAGATAGACAATGTACTGCCATGGAAGTGAAAGTCCTGTTTGTTCAGAAATAATAGTGGAGATACAATCATTTTGTTTTCTCTACAGTAGTTAATGAGGTTACATGCTGGCTATCATCAGGTAGCAGGAAGAGGACACTGTGTTTATTGGTTCTTTTCATACCTAAGTGGACAGTTTCAATCAATAGTAATGATTAAGCACCAATTTTGCCTATGGCTTCTAAACTATGGGAGTTCATGGTTTAGGTCATTTTCCTATGTTATTCAACACCTATATACAAAGACTGGCAAAGATCACCCATCATTTTTTGATATTTTTTGTAATTATTTATATAATGCTACACTAGCCAAGAAATGTTATGAAAGTCTTAAGCAGTTGTCTGTTTAAGATAAGGAATGTGGAGAACCAAGTTCAGTGTAAACTTTAGATATTTACTTCTTGTTACCAGTAAATTTCTACATTTTCCTGAAATATCAGCCATGATAGATTTTCTTGGCAGGATCAGTTCCTCTTGAAATTACTCTGTAATATGAGTAGTTTTCCTAAATTTGTAGACTATGCTACCAGAGCATCTAGAAGCAATCAACACAGGATAATGATTTTATGATATACATATACATATATATATATGCAAACCGTTCACTGCGCATCCTTTCTATTTCCGTGCTACTAACGATGTATAGACGTTCCATGTACCTTTTCTTTCCTCCCTCTTTCCGTTTTCAGCTGAAGCGGATGTGAGTTGTGAGGACGCCCAGAGGATGCAGAGAGGATACAGTGGACCTTTAACGGATGATAAACAGGCATAGAACGTTTGTTGCTCATATGTCACAGATTTACATCGTACATGGTGGAAAGTTCATCCGTTCACAAAGTTTTGTGCGGCTCAAAACTTCTTGTGCAGATGAAATTGCAGTGGACAGATGCTTGACAGATAGAGCGTATGAAATACGTAGGCAATGAGTACACAACGGAAGCATAGTGTTTTCCAATGGATGGCAAGCTTTTTTCAACATTTTACATCCTCTTTGCATCCGTAAGTCAGTGGGACCAGGCCTTTAATCAATTATTCTTGGAAACATCTGTCTCAAATGATCCAAACCTTCACCTTCCTTGTTCATAGCATTCACATTTTTTAATCAATCTGAGTTTTATTATGAACTGAAGGCAAATATATCTCTGTCAGGCTATAAGTGATTCATATACCATGTTTTTCTGTCTTGAACTAAATTATTCCAGTGGCCATTTTTTTAATGTAATGTGACTCTCTTGCAAGGCTGTCCTATTCACATATGTATATCAATACAGTATTTGGTACATTCAACCTGCATTCAATGCAGCAAATCAGTACTTTTAGATCTCCCCATATATTCGAATTGTACTTGATATATTGGATGTGATTCCAGAACAAAAAATCTTTTGTATGTTTCTTTCATGTGCACAGCATGGACAACATACTGAACTGTGTATATTGCCATTCTGTAAAAACATGATTTCTATAAAAAAGATATGTGATAGGTTACATAACAGGTTATTTTAATAATTAGCAGCCAAAATCTATAAGATATAACTCCAAAATATTGAGGAATAAAAATATTTGTTGCCCAGTGTTATTTAGAGTTGGCAGTACCTCTTATGTAGGGCAGGACAGCTGTTCCATAGGTCTGTTCATCTTCTAGGTCACTATTATGTCTTAGTGTGTTGTTGTAAGAGGTAGGAGGTACTACAGACAAAATCAGTAAGATACTACACAGGCATCACATCAAGAATGCCTTCAAAACAAAAAAAAATAGCAGCCATCCTTAGAAACTCCAAAGACAAAATTGACCTGGAAAACCAAGGCATATACGAAGTTCCCTGTGCATCATGCCCTGCCACATACATTGGGCAGACCAATAGAAGAATAAGTACCTGCCTGGATGAACACAAAAATTCAGTAAAAAAGCTGGAACACACCTCCTCACTAGTTCAACATATGAAAGCCACAGGTCATAACATCAACTTCAATGGCACCAAAACCCTAGCCACTATAGAAAACCCCAGCCATGGAATCATCAGAGAAGCCATAGAGATTGAAAAAAGACATGAAAGCATGAACAGAAGAGATGATTCCACCAGACTGTCAATCATTTGGAAACCTGCACTCTCAAATAGAAAGATCCCCACACCACAAGCCAGGCAAACACCTGGGCAAAAACAGACTCCCTCTGATAGCTCCAACCCAAACACCCCCCCACCAGGCACCCAGGTGAAACCCAGCTTGCTAATGAATAGCAGTTTGCTAATGAAGAGCAGCCGTCCCTTCACACGGA